>CM060892.1:27395668-27718168 GCA_030762935.1 Hymenopus coronatus
TATTAACAATAATTTGTTACAGAGATGTAGAGAAAGTCATGTGAATGGAACACATCAGATTTTTACTGTCTGAGCTCCTTGACTGTTCTTCTGGGTCACAAGCCTTCCCCTTATATGTATGTATACCAGGCCAAAGATTCTGATCATTGAAGTTAAGAGACACTGTCTAAAGGAAGCTTCCAGAACTTTAAAGTAGAGACCTTGGTTTAATCCTGACTTTGGCAATGAATTTTTTAGTTTTGACTCTACTTTTCCAACTTTTGTCCTAAATACGGCATATGTGGAAAAAACAATTTATTCCAGAAGTGTATTACTCAAACTGCATATAAGTGGTGTGATTGGCTTTGTTCTTCAGGCTCTTGTGTTTGTTAACTTCTATTATTCTACAAGTAGGCAAACAAAACCATAGAGCTGAGCCTAGTTAGGTGGTTCGGGTCTGGCAGGAACTCCACACGGTCACAGCAGCATACAATTATAAGCAGATTGTTTTTTAGTTATATTTGCTGTTTTTACAGTTGCTAAATCCTAACTATCTATGTACATAGATTAAAATTAATTAGCCACAGGCTTTGTGCTATTTTTATTTTCTGTAGAGTACAACAACTGTTTCCTGCATCATGGTTACTCAGAGTAAAGTCAAAGTCATCTTTAGAAATATGTCTCCTGTGTTATCATAGTCAAGTATGCAGGTTTTGTTATTCCTTTTTAGTTTTTTTACTTATTTATGAGTTTAAATTAGAAGGTATTGTAGTCTATGTCCATCAGGAAGAACTGTGCTTTTCAATGTTGCGGGAATTATGTTGAGTTATTTTGAGATTACCCTATATATACAGAGAATATTTTCTTTCTTTATAATAGCTAAATAACTAAAAGCATAGATTCCACGTGTAAAAATTCCTGACCCATTGTTTAGGTATTTGTAATGCAAGATTCTAGAGTAGGCAAGGATATACTGATTTGGAAACCAGTAGTGGTTTCTGACCTTCCAATGTACAACAGATGTTGCATAAGTTCAATATATGTGGAGGTATATTCCCCATGTAAGACATGGCTGGGGGGGGGGGCTGTGTTCCAATTAGAATGTCGTCATGACAGATTCTGAGTCTGTAGATAAAGATTTATTCTTCCTTGTTGACAATTACTTTCTCTTATTGGGAATTTTGTTCTGTTCAAAGTGAGTAAATAAATAAACACTTAAATGAAAAAGAGAAGGAAATAAAAAAAAGAAAGGAAAGAAATAAAAATTTAGTAAACATGTACAACCAATTAAGAGCTTTTTGTTGCAGTCCGAACTGTAGAAGGGACATTTATATGAGGGGCAACTTCATCTTTCCTTTTGCATTCCTCCAAAATACAATTATTTAAATGAGAACAAGAGATTTAATAAGTATATTCCTTTACTAGAGTATCTAAAGATAAACAATTTGCTGGGAAATTATTTTGATCTTGTGTACATCCTGTGCATGTTAAACTTGCAAGGCTTAAGGCTGGAACTGCACCTACAATTAATTGTATTCATCTATGTGTTACAGATACACGTTTGGTGTCGTCAGGAACACGGTGATGTATGAAGAAGAGAAACGTCTGAAGATACAATGTCAGGAATTGCTGTCTGTTGCCAGAAACTTATTCTCTCACCTTGGTAAGCTCATTAAGTTTACTTGTTCTTTAGTAAATAGTGGGATTCACTTAACCTGTAGTAAACAGAGGAAATATTTTAATATATTTATTTAGTGCTAAGAAATTTACAGTATACAGGGGTGTCTACTGAAATTGGCCCTAGCCATCCACTATACAAAACATATTTATTATGTTATTATTTGCATGAATTTCCTTCTTTCTAATAATGATTTAGTGTATGTTTGTTAAATATACGTTTTAAAGAGTCCAATACGAAAGTATCAGGATAAACCTAGCATTTTTATTGAGAGCAGTTGCAAGCATCATTTTCAAATGATTTGCAAAAAAATGATTTGCAAAAAAACAAGGTTCATTGTTTCGAGTCCTTAGAAGACTGATGATGACAAATACAAAGAAGGTGACACCAAATATGATTATTATGGTGATGTCAATGTTGAAATTCTTGCTGTTTCCTTAGAATAAAAAGCTGCCCATGTATGTTAAAGTGTTGCATAAATATAACAAAATGGGGTTCTTATTTTCTTTACAGCTGTTGCAGTATTGTTCATATGAACATGCAAAAATTAGACATGATAACAGAAGCAGCTTCATTAGCTGCTTATAATATAGCTCTTAGATTCATTCTCGTTGCACTCATGTATTGCCATAAGAATTTACAATACTGCGCTGCTACTGGGCTGACTGAGCCCAAAGTCATGTGACAAACATAATAGTATGAATAATACTATAAGGTACCTGTTATGGTAATTTTGAATAATTATATTTCATTTAGCAAGAGGTAATGTTGCACCAGTTTCAGCAATCAATATTAGTGGCAAAATGTTGAAATGGTGGCATAACTGTGTTCGCTTGCTAAATAAATGCAGGCCTGTTTGGTGGATGTTGGTCCAGAGTATATCGTTCAGCATTGGCAGTTCAGAAGTGATGGTTTTTGTGACCTAGTTATTGAAGCTTGTTTAGTTAAACTCATGCTTATGCCAGCATGTTTTAAGAGGTCTTAGCTATATGTAAGCATTTTGACATCTTGCCACCAATCTCAATTGCTGAAATTGGTGAAACATTACCTCTTGCTAAATGAAATATAATTTATTCAAAATTATGATATCAGGTATCCTACGAGATAAAAGTAGAATTGTATGAATTTGTCATTGGCAGAGAAAGTCATGTGAGGGTGTCACATCAGATTTCTTACATTTTGCCCATCTTTTTTGTGGACAGTTTAGTGAAGATAGCATGTTAGGTTTTATTGTCACACAGGGGACCTGGGTGACCTCTTGCGTGAGATACTGATGGAAGCTCGCAAGCTGACAAATGCTGAGAGATGTTCTCTCTTCCTTGTGGACCCTGACCATCAGGAGTTGGTTGCCAAAGTGTTTGACAGTGAAAGTCCTAAAGATGTGAGTTAAACTAAAACATTACAAACATTCTTGTCAGTTTTGTAGTTAATAGGAGAATATATTCAACAGAACCATTAATGGTATATTGCAGACACTGCCAGAAGTGAGGATAGCAAGAACTCAGGGTATAGCTGGTCATGTGGCGACCACCGGCATGCTGCTAAACATTAGAGATGCATACAGTCACCCACTGTTTTATAAGAAAATTGATGAACTCACTGGATTTAGAACCAGGTAATATATGTTTCTCTTGCAGGAATAAGCAGATAAGAAAGCTTTAATGCTCGTGTTTAAGGCAAATATAGTAGTCATGGTGGCACCAGCAGTGGAAGTGGTAATGTTGGTGGTGGTGGTGGTGGTGGTGGTGGTTTCCAATATAATTTGCAGTCCAATAAATATAGTGACTTCATCCAAGGTTTCTTCTGCCATTTTTAGCTCTCTCCTTGTGGTTAGCATTGCAGCTGCTTCTATCAATCACTTAAAGTGCGAGGTACAGGACTTCTCTCCTCTCTTTTGCAATAGCTTATTTTATTGTTGAGTGCAGGACTGCTCTCTCTTCCAGTATATCACTGGAATGTCAAAATCAGAATTCCCCTTCTCTCTTCTGTCTTCATGCCAATTACAGCAGTTGGTCATTGAAGTGTCGAACACAGGAGCCCTTCTCTCTCTTCCAGTTGCACACTGGCATGTTAAACATAGGACTCCTGTTCTTTCATCTGATCCCTTTGTGGAGTGTTGAATATGGGGTTCCTGCCATCTCATCCAGTCACTGATCAGAGTGTTGAAAACAGGGGTCCTCCTCTCTCTTCTGCTCACCAACCAGAATGTTGAACACAGGACTCCTCCCCTCTCTTTCGTCACTTACTAAAGTGCTCAACATGGACTTCTCTCACTCCTATTGCCCATTCACACTTGCATAGCAACAGGTACTTCACTTGACTGCATCTGCCACAGTGAATAAACTCATTTTTATACCTACATTAGCTTTATACCTATGTTAGCTTTCTGGAAACTTCATACACAGCCTAGGTGGAGGGGATGGCAGTCTTGAAGCTTCATCATCCTTCTTGATTAGCTCTAGTGCTTCCTTGGCCAGAGAATACTCCCCCCCCCCTGCTCTCCAACCAATTATGTGGTGCTATCATTGAAGACATGCCTCATATATATGTGATGAAGCTTTGTCTATCACAGCTCCATCATAATTTGTTAGAACTGAACAATTTTAGAACGATCTAGATTCATGTGGGGGGTCTTTTATGTACTTTGGTGTGCTATAGATTTTAATTTTGCACAAGTGATCTGCTGATCAGTCATGACAGTATTGAAAATATTGCTATTGAGGAGAATCAGGTAAGATAATCTTTGATTGATGTTTGGAGGAATTTAGTGACAGTGATGGTCAAATTATATGTTTTATTAATTTGTTGAGTTGGTTTTTTAACACTACATCACTTACATTGTTATTATCATAAATTGTTGAGTTGGTTTTTTAACACTACATCACATTGTTATTATCATAATAACAATGTAAGTGACGTAGTGTTAAAAAACCAACTCAACAAATTAATAAAATATATAAGATAATATTTATTTGTAAGTAATACTAACATGAAATAATGTTATTTTCTTACAATTATTTTAAAATTTCCATTTTAAATTTCATTTGTAGGAACACTTGGCACTATTTCTTTGGTATTTTCCAAATAATCCACAATCTCTTTACAAAAATAGGCTCTATTCCAGTGGAAATGGAGATTTTTATTTTGTTATATTTGAAGATTGAATTTCTGTACCTATGTAGATCATGGGAAGAATGATAAACTGCAGGTTGTCACTAAATACAGTTTAAGTTTGGGATGAATTAAGTAGATGGATAAGTTGTTTTTTTATAGTTTTAGCCAGTTTTAATTTTCCACTACTTACTCTTACTAAGTAGAGGAAGTAATGCATTGCAACCAAATATTCAATATCAGGAGATGATTAAAAAACATGTTTTCAGTTCCCTGAATTTAAAAAAAAAAAAAAAAAAAACGTATTTTTTAGAAAAATTTGCATGTGTCCAAATTCAAAAAGGTGGTTGAATATCAAACCTGTTATTATAAATTTAGTATCCTCCAAGGATGTGACACAACCATTTTTAACAAAATCCCCCACCATAAACTACCTTTTACATGCAAACATTTGTGCTTTGTTCATGAAAAGAAGAAAACTAGCAGTTTTGATTAAAACACCAAATAGTTAAAATATTTGCAAGACAAAGTGTATATCTTGAATTTTTTTGGTAGAAACCTGTTAAATTGTCTTCTTTTTGAGTGACTGTTAAGGTAAAATTTTCTGACACAAAAGATGCAAATCTCATTAAAAGTTACAGTTTTTGTTAATTAAATGTTGCAGCATTAGTCATTTCCCAGATATTCTTTATTATTTGACTTTTCAGATACTTTTACTTTTATAAAGTTGAAAGTTGCTATACATTTTTTCAGGAGGTCTTGCAAATAACATGGAATTTCAAAGTCATCACACAGCCAAATGCTTTTTTAAAAAAAAAATCTGAGTTTTCTTTAGCTTTTTTATCCTTCTAACGAATGTATTGTTATATAATGAAAATGTATTTACATTAACAGGAATTAGTCAGTAGAATAAGCTTTTGTAAGAATAGTTTTAGAAGATATGTGAATGCAACACATACTTTTATATGAATATTATAATAACAGATTATGTGAGGTTGCCATGGGTAAATAAAGTAGTGTGAATGTGATATATTAGGTGGTTTTGTTCATGTATGACAGTAGGAAGATACTATGCATTTCTTGTCTTAGATATGCAAGGTCAATAAAACAGTAGCAATGTATAAAGTGCTGATAGCAGTAATTTGAGTTTGTTAAGGCACATAATGAATGGGAGTTCTGCAGTTCAAATACCAGGACTATTCTCCTGACATATTTTTCTCAGTACTCATAACTGTCAAATGCTGGGGAGTTTCTCTAAACTTAGGTGTGGAATATTTGCTTCTAAATTATCATTTCATGTATCACCAATGTTCACTGTCTGTGGTGTAATATGAAGTAAGAGTGGGCGTTAAGGCTAGTTCGCAATAACCTGAGTATGATAACCAAAACAGAAACGAGATTGGGAAACAATGCAGGGTGCAAGATTTTGGTTCACAATAGCCTGGTAACAAGGACAGGAATGCATATAGATCCCAAAAAGGAATGTCAATTTTGCACATTGGGGTTTCATTTGTTTTTAATTACCAATGATGTTTTTTACCTGCCTCTAAATCAGCCAACATAAAATGGGTTAACCAACATAAAAATTCAAAAGCATTCCAACTAGAGGAACTCTAGCGCCTGTTTCATGTCATGACCGCCTATAATAATCTACAGCAAAGAGTCTAATATGCAGAATATTGATCTAATGTGCACTTCCCATCCAGGAAGGAGAACTAGACAGTTAAAACTTGGCAGAATATTTTTCCCATTCCTGGGCCCAGGAAAGTTTACGCATCAATTATGAACATTTCAAGTTTGTTGTTCTTGTTCTGGTTACTTCTGGTTGTGGTGAATCAGGATTTAAACACTATGAAGAGTGGGGAGTGGAAACTGATGAGTTACCTTCAGCACTTTTTCTACCCACTATTATCTATTTTTTTGGCTTTTACAAACTATTTTTATGAGAAGCTTATTTTTCTATCAATTTCATGTTTCTTTGCAGAAACAGCTACATTATATTAGTTTTTTTATAAATACAAAGAGAATAGCAATAGTCAAATGTTTAAGAACTGGATGCTATATTATATTGGTCTTAAAATTCTGTAACTTTTCCACACAATCACAAAAACAACTAACTATTGATAGGACTTGAAGAATAACAAAGTATTGGAAAATTCAAACCATTAATAACAGATATTGCAGAAATGATTTTGTATGTTTTAAACAGGTCTACATCTTTTTTGTGCATTAAGTTTTTAGATATCTCTATGGTTCACCAAATTTCCTTGCAATGAAGAGAACTTCATAGGCTATTTTCAGAAAGTTTAAAATACACATTTTATGTGTAATGTATCATAAACATGCTATTTTTAGTCAAAATCATTACAGCTATTTTTCAGAAAATAAAAAAGTTCAAAAAATGTTTCATATAATGGATAGTTTAGGGTGAGGAAATTTTCTTGAAATTCTTGTTAAAACCTTGGAATATTCTGAACCTAAATACCAAACTATCAAAACATATATTTCCAGTGCATTGAATTTTTTGATGGAATACAGTACTTCTCTGCCTATGTATGTGGTAGGGAAGAAGGTAAAATCTGTAAGTGTTATCAATCACAGCAGCTTTGCATGTCCTATATATTTTCATCATTGAACGTATTCATCATTTTTAGCCATAGATTGTCTTAAACATGAAATGTGATGTTTTTAGGAATATTTTGTGTTTCCCTATCCGAGACGAGATGCAGGTGATTGGAGTGGCAGAGTTGTGCAATAAGAAAGATGGCTATCACTTTGATGTGTTTGATGAGGAAGTGGCCATGGCCTTCAGTGTGTATTGCGGTATCAGCATAATGCACAGCCTGGTGTACAAGAGGATTCAAGATGCTCAAGCGAGGAACAAACTGTCAAATGAACTGATGATATACCACATGAAGGTTAGTTAATATCTACATTCACTTGCTTCTCACATCCTTATTGTCCATTCTTACTTCATGGCAATGTAAACAAAATCAATGGTTGCAATGGCTCTATCGGTTGCTGAATATTTTGCCTCTTTTCTCCATCAAAAATAGTTTCTCTAAATTGCTAAGAGAAGTATACAATTATTATATTAAACTGTGCAGCATTAACTAAATAACTTAGTATCATGGTTGAGGGCTGGAAGTTTAATCGTAATTCCTTTATGTAACAATGCACATGTGCTGTGTAGTTCAAAATAACGACTGCATTTGCCATATGTGAAGTTTGAGTAATGACCAATGCATATAGTACCAATGTAGTGCAACATAAGCAAGGAAAATCCTTACAAGGGGTGTGAAAAGAATTGCTCTTAATGTATATAAGTTTTGTAAAATGTAATCTACTCTTCCATTACATAATATTGCAGCCCATAATCATCATGAGTGTGTTACCGGTTTGATTTGAAATGCTTACAGCTGATTTTTACACATGTTCAGTTGGCTTCCTTTACATAGCCATACTCATTGTCTCTGCAACTGTAGTAATGCATTAATGAGTGGCAAAATACTACTCATTAACGTCCTATCTGGGTGCAGTGGGCATTTGCTAGGATGGCCACTGACTCTGGAAGTTTTTTTGGCCAAGTCATCAACAGCTATAAAAGGGAGAGCTGCAAGCCAGGAGAGTCAGTTTTGACTGTGAGTTCTCAGTCGCAGCAGTTGAATTGGAGAGAGCAACCAGCTATCTATGCGTAAAAGCAACAAAACAAAATAGTGATATATTGAAGCAACAAGAGAAAATTGTACACAGAATTTTTGTGCAAGTATTGGAATAAATACCATTTTTAATCAGTTTTGGAAGTAATAATTTGGTTACAATATTCTCAGTTAAATGGCCAAATGTACTGATGTCTCAGAAACCAGCATAAAGTGTACATAACTTTTAAATTAGTTGAGATGCAATATCTTTTGCAAGTAGCTTTTTAACAATGATAGCTGAAAAATGGAGTGAATGTGTATCACACATTATTTGGGAAAAACAAAGTGGGATTGGGAGGGAGTTGTGGATATTGTCATTGTTGGATTGGGAGGGAGTTGTGGACATTGTCATTGTTGGATTGGGAGGGAGTGGTGGACATTGTCATTGTTGGATTGGGAGGGAGTTGTGGACATTGTCATTGTTGGATTGGGAGGGAGTTGTGGACATTGTCATTGTTGGATTGGGAGGGAGTTGTGGACATTGTCATTGTTGGATTAAATGATTAATTCCAGTGATGACTAAGGCAGTTTGAGAGCAACTGCAACAGATGACTCTTATCTTGAAGAAGTGGTGCGAAAAGAAAATGAAATAAAGATTGGGATTTATAAATGGGATGGAGAAAGAGATGGGAAATAAGGTAAAGTGTTGGTTAGAAAGAAAGAGGAACAAGGGGGAAAGTGATTGTGAGATATGAGTTTGGAAGGACAAAATGTCAGGCCAGAGGTGCGCAAGTTGTTGTTATATATGAGAACAAGAACAGCAGTGCAGAATCAAGCACAATAGGATATATGACCAGACAGAGCAAAAGGTGGAAAGGCACAGAGAGGAGAGTAGGGAGGGGTAAAAGGAAGAGCAAAGAAAAAACATTTCAAAAAATCTTCCTTGTAAAGGGTAGTTTGTAGTCCCATCCTTAGAAGATACTAAATTTAAATATCAAGTTTAATATTTAGCTAAATTTTTGTTTTATAGTTATGTTGTCCAAAGATACACATATTTACACACACATATATATATGTACACATATACACACACATATATATGTACAGATATACACACACACACACACACACATATATATACACACACAAATGTTTCAAAAAATTCTGTTTTTTGTCTCTGGGTACTTCAAAACATATATTTCCAGTGAAATCTTGACATCATTTTTTGGGTAGAATACAATACCTTCTCTACCTACTATGTATTTACATAGTATGTGTAGAGAAAGTAAAAAGAGTTAAGTTAGAAATCCTTCCACCCCTTTACATGAAAAAATACTTGCTTTTTTTAATTTTCTTAAAAGTGGATCCTATGAGTTTTATTAAAATACTCTATGTTTACATGGCAAATAAAATGTATATCATGAATTCTCTGGGAATAACATATGAAGTCCTCTTCTTCTAAATAAATGTTGTATAATTGGTAAAACATAAGAACATAAAAGTGTAAATCTCACACGCAATTTATGACAAATAAAACTTTGTGTGGTATCAACTGTTACTGAGATATTCTGTGTTAAGAGCTTGAATGTTCAAATATTTGACTCTTTTATGGTAAGTTGCTGTTTACTTTTTTCTTGTGGTCATGCAAACAACATGGAGTTTGAAAGTCATCACATGATCTACATTTTAAAAATCTGACTATACTTTAGCCTAATGTATCCTTATATTATGACAAAATGTTAATGAACATTTATATACAACTAATGGCTCTGATTATTTCTGAGGTTTTCCCTATTTGTTGTTCCCAGAATCATCGTTATGTGTGTTTGTGTGTACAGGTGCGCGACTCAGACGTGCAGCACTTGTTGAACAGTGTTCCAGAGCACATTGACAGACTAAGTGATTTTGAGTTCTCTCCAAGAGATGTTGCATTCACTCTCACCCCGGCCTATGTTTACTACATGTTCAAAGATCTTGGTCAGCTGGACAAGTTCAACATAAAACCTAACATCATGGCAAGGTTTGGTCTGTCAAGTTATGTTGGTTTAGATGATGATAAACTCCGCCAATCTGGTGTCTCTGGAAGCTGAATTATGTTGCAGGTTCATCTTGTTTGTACAGAAGGGGTACAGGGACACTCCATACCACAACTGGATGCATGCATTCTCCACCATGCACTTTGCATATATGATGTTGAAACGTCTGGAGCTTGTGAAACGAGGGTACTTCTCGTGAGTAACCATTTTCTATACCTCTTCTTTTTTTTTTTTTCTAACAAAATTACCAACACATTTAAAATATTGTACAAAAGTATGAGTTGTTAAGATAAAACGGCCTTTAAATCAAGGTTTTACCTCAGTATTCGTGAATTGAGACCAAAAACTTTGAAATTAGCTTTAAGAAATACTGCAGGAAATATATATGTATTTATCTGCTAGCTGGAGAGAAGAAATAAATACCAGGTTTCTTTTCATTTATTTAGGCATTAGAAGCTGAATACAATTACAATGTAATCTAGAGTAATAACTGAAATAATGTTAAACATGTTTAGAGATCCTATTTCAAACTTTTCATGGCTGACGCTTTGAAGAACAAGACAGCGCTGCCACCGGGCCACACCCTAAGCAGTGAAATAAAGTATCTATCTATCTATCTCTCTATTATTTGCAAGGCTTCTCGGCCATGCTATAAAGGCCTTTAAACATTCTGATTTTTTTTTGCCAAAAATTACATTTGGTGAAACACTGAGGTTCTTGAAATCCTATAGACCAGGCTCTTCCATCTCAGCTTATCTGAGTCTCGGTATTCTTGCATACTGAGCCACAAACCTCAGAGCTGGCTGGAGGAAAGTGTAACAGACAGTATGACCTGGGTGAAGGTCATAATATAATGCTTGCTCTTCCTATCAGTTGCCCTCAATTTCCTGTTGTATTGCTTATTGCAGGCAGACATATCATGAGTAACTCGCTGCTCTTTTGGCACACTCAAACTGGAATAGCCTGCTCTAGACCACTTAATAAGTTCAGAAAATAATCTTGTTCTTCAATATATGCCGTATTAATCCTTAAATTGATTAAACCTGTTTTTTTTATTTCTTTACTGCTTACCTATAGAAGGTAGAAAGAGTATTGCTTTCCACCCAAAGGTTTGATACTCAGACTTCACTGTGGGTGTGTGCTGTATGTGTGTGCATGCATAGCACAAAATGAAAACTTGGTATTTAAGTTCAGTATTTACCAAGGATGCAACAAGAAAATTTTCCCACCCAAATAACCTTTACATTAAGCATTTTTTTAATGTCTAAATTTTCTTAAATATAGATCTAACAATTTTGATTAAAATACTGCATATGAAAGTCATTAAAATAAAAAATAAAATGTATATCTTGAATTTTCTGGGAATAGCTTGTGAAACTTTCTTCGTGCAGAAGGAATTTTGTTTAATCTTATAACTGGTAGATGTTATGAGATAGACATGCTGTACAAA
Source organism: Hymenopus coronatus (assembly GCA_030762935.1). Taxonomy (NCBI): domain Eukaryota; kingdom Metazoa; phylum Arthropoda; class Insecta; order Mantodea; family Hymenopodidae; genus Hymenopus; species Hymenopus coronatus. Next base: position 27,407,564 of record CM060892.1, read on the forward strand.
AAATGTAGATCCCTTTAAAACACACAACTGTTTTTGCACCATAAGCTATTTCCGAGCTTTCCATTATCATTGGTTCAAATTGTTACACTGTTTTCATCTAAAAGTTCTTTTAATATTCAGATGCTTCTCACAATTGCATGGAAACTCTGTATTTTTAAGGCTAGTGATTAGCATCCAGTTCTTAAACATTCAACTATTTTGATTCCCATATATATAATGAAATGTGCAATGCAGTTATTTCTGCAAATCTTTATCTTGACTAAAATGAAGTATATTAAATTTTCTGATGTACTACATTCACATGACTTTCTCTTCTCATTCTTAATAAATTATTCTTCAAAAAGCTTATATTTTTATCTATTTCACTTTAATCAAGATAAAAATTGGAAGATATGCTTGCAGTTCATATTTTCTTGTAGATACAATGTAAATAGGTAAATATAAGTATTCGGTTTAAGTGATAATCAAATATTTTAGAGAGCTGTTCACTATGAGATGGTTGTGAAATGCTAAACTCTTCATTTGGCAAAGAGAAACAAAAACGAAGACAAATAATGACTTCGCATTTGAGAAAACTTTTAAGTTTATAAAATTGAAATCAATAACAAGGAATATCTCAAAAATGGTTAACTTCACAAAAAATTGCATTTAACATAAATTGTATTTTTTTAATGAGAAATACATTTTTTTTTTTTTTTTGCAGTAAGTTTTATCCATCTCTTACAGTTGTTCAGTTATGCAAAAGTAGTCCAGAATGAAGAGAGCATCAGAGGCTATTCAAAGAAAATTCAAGATATACATTTTATTTGTGAAGAAAATATCTTCAACATATGTTATTAATCAAAATTGTTAAAGAGCCATTTTTCAGAAAATCAACATTTTAAAAGAAGTTTCCATAAAGGGTAATTTGGCTAATGGGATTTTCTTGAAAATCTTTGTCATATCCTTGAAAAATACTGAACTTAAATACTAAGTTTGGTATTTAAGGGACCTTTCATTTTTGAGTAACGCTTTTCGCTATCACACATATATACAAGCACACACACACATACACACAGTTTTCTTAAAATGCTTTTTATTGGAGTCAGGTGATCTTAAAACGTATATTTCTGGCAAATCCCAACGTTGAATTCTTAGTACCTTCTCTACCTATTATGTGTGTAGTATGTGTTAGATAAAGTAATAAAGTTTTATAAAAATAGCTAATAATGGTATTATTAATGGTTTAGGGTAGAGAAAGAAATGTGAATGTAACACATCAGATTGTTTATGTATTTTAAAATTTGTTGGTTGATATTGTCTAGACACTATGTAGGGAGCATCCTCTGAGAGTATGAGTTAACTTTTCATCTGGAATTGTGACTGAAGCAAATGAGTCATTTCTTGTAGAGCAGTCATAGCTTTACTTTCGGGACCAGCCATATACACCTTATAAATATGTTTTGTTGCAGAGAACTGCAGGCCTTGGCATACACTGTGGCATGTTTATGTCATGATCTAGATCATCGGGGAACAACTAACTCATTTCAACTGCAGAGTGGCACCATTCTAGCTTCTCTGTACTGCTCAGATGGATCCGTCATGGAGGTGAAAATACCCTGGCAATTTATTTCTCTTATATATCTACTGATAGAATGAAAAGTCACAATGTCAATATGTTACACATTGTAAGTGTACACCACATTTGAATTATCTTGCATTTGGAGAACTTTTAACATGTACATAGAAACCTTTTTGGTATAATATTATGAGTTAAAGTTTCATTTGGGGTGTCCATACATATTTCTCATTTTACTTTTTCTAATACACGTATTAAGTAGAGAAAGCATTATATTCCACTCAAAAATTCAATGTTGACTTGCAAAAATAAATGTTGGTTGGTTGGTTGGTATCTAATGTCAAACGCTTGATAATGAAATCATTTGTTTTCTTAGACTCCAATATTTAGCTGGGAGCAAAAATAAATGTAGTTAAAATAGCAACATGAGAGACAGGGAGGGTGAGGGGGAGAGGCAGACAGAAGGAGGGAAGATGTTTGAAAGACAAATAAATGATCTCCAGGGATCCATAAAAAAAATCTGTGTTCCATTCACATGACTTTCTCTATATCTCTGCAACAAATTATTGTTAAAAAGCTTATGCTTCTATTTACTTCATGCTAATTGAGAAAAAAAATGTCAGAAATATTCTCTTTACTTGCTTCCTTTTAAGTTAAAGCAAAATAAGGGAGTACCATAGGTTAAAATGATAGACAAACGCTGGTTGCTATGTGACGGAAGTTCCTTTGTTTGCATGGACAGGAGTTGACAAATTCCAGTATGAGAAAATATATTTTTGAAAGGTGAAATCAAAAACAATGAATAACTAAAAAACGATCAACTCCACGAAAAAAAATTGTATAACATAAATTGTGTGTTTTAACGTGCTCTACATTTTCTGTGTAGTAAACTTTAGTCTATCTCTTACCGTTGAGCAGTTAAGCAAAATTCGGCAAAATTCATTCAGAATAAAGAGGTTTTCAGAGGCTATTCCCAGAAAATTCAAGATAAACATTTTATTTGGTATGTAAATGTCAGTAATATACAGGATTTTAATCAAAATCATTAGAGCCATTTTTTAGAAAATCAAAATTTTCGAAAAAAGTTCCATATAAGGCTAGTTTGGGGTGGGGGTATTTTCTTGAAAATCTTTGTGTCACATCCTTGGAAGATATCAAATTTAAATACCAAGTTTGGTTTTTAACGGCCTTTTTGTTTTTGAGCTATGCTACCTACAGACACACACATACACACATAGAGACACACACTCGGACATGTTTCTAAAAATGTTTTTTTTGGATTCAGGGGGTCCAAAACATATATTTCTGGTGAAATCTCGGTATCGAATTTTTGGGTACAATGCAATACCTTCTCTATACACTATATACATAGTACATATAGAGAAAGTAAAAATGTATTTTTGGTGGAGTCTTCATTTTGGGTGAGATGCACATTTCTCTATCACAGATCAGTAGAGAAAGTAAAATTACAGAAGATATATTTTTACTTTCTGTACATGCACTATGTACATAGCATATAGCATATAGAAAAGGTATTGCATTCCACCCAAAAATTTGATACCAAGATTTCACTGGAAATACATGTTTTGGGTCCCCCTGGATCCAAAAAAAGCATTTTTACAAAAAGGTGCATGTGTGTGTGTGGGTGCGTGTGTGTGGTTGTGTGTGTGCATGTGTGTGTGTGCGTGGTTTTGTGTGTGTGTGTGTGTGCAGGGGCGGGGGCACGGGCACGTAGGCGTGCGTGCATGCATATTTTCTCATATGGGTATTAAAAAAAGTTTTATTTAAGCAGTTAGCTGTATGTTGTTTACATGGACATTTTAACAAGTATTTAATATTAAGGCCCCATTTGCAATAAATAGTAATTACAGATGGAGCATAGGCACAAATGTTTGCACCATTTTATTTAATGGAAACATTCACATAGGGTAGAATGTAGGCCGTGTCCTAAAAATGAAATTTCACCAGACATTTCATCCATGACTTCGATGGGCACTTCAGGGAATGTTGACTCCTCACCGCTAAAGGCCAGATGACAGCTAGAGATTAAATACACAAAATATCACTAAAGGGAGACTAATGCCCTATCTTGCCAATGTTTAATTTGCTTAATTTATGACCCTTTATTCCTAAACTATTTAAAATAACATGGTGATATTTGTATATGATATAGAAACATATAAGTTGATTGAACTAGGATCATACCATAATGCTTTTTATTAAGGGAGATATAATTATTTTCTTAATGGTATTTTTGGCAATTTATAACAATTAATTTTTTAAAAATTAACTACCCATCTTATCAACCAGTGTAGTTCCATTAAAGCATAAAAGAGTTGTTAAAAAAAATTTCATTTGGCTAATCCCCAATAGTTTCTTAAAAAGAGAGAAAAAAAAAAGGTAATTTATGTTAAAATATGTGAATTTGAGAAAATTCTGATTAAAGTAAAATTCTCATACATTTGTAGAAAAAAAATAAACTTCATAGCTTGTAAAAACAGTAGTTGCTGAATTCAGAAGGATACCAATGTGTAGAGCAAAATTTTTTCTAAAAGATGAGCTCAAGTTTACCTCATTTTTCTCTGAAGTAGTGCAAAAGTATAGAGCAGAAAATGGCAGATATAGAATCATTTTAAAAGGGAGTTTAAGACCCAGGAAACATGTTTATGGCTATGAAATTGAAACTGAGTTTTATTTATGGACGGTCTTTAAATGCTGGGTTCTCAGTGTCCTATTCTATATTGGGTATGAAGTTCACTTAATTCAGGCCTGAGGTTCTTTTACATGCCATAAATCTATGACATGGGACATGGCTTATTTCCCTTCAGAAGGAAGCCATACAAAGTATTTTTACGCCCAAAAATACCCATTGCCCTCTGCTTAGTTTGAACCCATGACCTTGGGAACTAGAGGTTAGCATGTTACCCTTAAATCATGGAGGATGGCACTTAATGCTATAATTTATATACCAACTTGAAGAGGACATTGTAAATCACAAAACTGTACCAAAAATTAAAAAAGTAATACATTTTTATTCTCCCCTTAATATGTTTTTACTTTCTTTAGCCCCATATGTACAATGTACATAGGGATAAGTATTGTATTCCACCCAAAAATTTGATACTGAGATTTCACTAGAAATACATGTTTTAGGATCCCCTGTATCCAAAAAAAGCATTTTCAGAAAAAGATCCACGTGTGTGTGTGTGTCTGTGAACATGATAACTCAAAAACGAAAAGTAGCTAAAATACCAAACGTGGTATTTAAGTTTAGCATCTTCCAAGGATGCAACAGAAAGATTTTAAGAAAAATCCCCCCAACCAAAACTACCTTTTACATGGAACTTTTTTCGAAAATTTTGATTTTCTTAAAAATGGCTCTAACGATTTTGATTAAAATATTGTATATTAAAGATATTTACCTGACAAATAAAATGTATATCTTGAATTTTCTGGGAATAGCGTCTAAAGACCTGTTTATTCTAGATGAATTTTGCTTAATTTGGCATAACTAGTAAACGTAAGAGATAGAGAAAAACTTATATACAAAAAATGTAGGTCTTGTTAAAATACACAAGTTATGTCATATACATTTTTTTCGTGGAGCTTACCGTTTTCGAGGTATTCTTTGTTATTAGTTTCAGTTGTGAAGTATTTATACTGTTCTCAGAAGGGAGTGTCCGTTTTTCTTTTGTTCTACTCCTGGCCAAGAAAAGAAGCGATTTGTAATGACAATCGCATATCGACAGCTTTTGAAACATTTGACTATCTGTTTAGCCTAGTGTATTCCCTTATTTTCTTCCTACTTATAAGGAACTAAGTAATAAGAACATTGTACTAATGAGTACCTCGATTAGCAAGGTGCAGAAAGAAGAATAATCTTATGTAAGAAGTTTGTAGAACAGTTAGAGAAAGTCATGTGAGTGTAACACAGATTTTTAATAGAATGTGTTTCAGAATTTTTGCATACATAATCAATTACATACTGATTGTTACTGGACGAATACATGGAGATGTTTTCTAGTGGTTTTTCAAAGAATCTTCTTGTAACATCTCCAATAGATATTGTATTTTATGCAGATGCTACAAGCATTTTTATCAAAGGGCAAAGTCTTAACATAATGCAACATAAAGTAAATTGTATATTTGATCAATGAAAAGAGTGGCTGTAGAATAGGCTAGTGGTTAATGAAGATAAAACAGTAGCTGCTCTCACCCATAATATCTAAAATAATATAAATAACCAAATCATTCAGCTCTGTGACAAAACTATATAATGTAAAAATGTAACAAAGTTCCTTGGTCTTCATATTTATGAAAATTTGAAATGATGTGAGCATAATAAATTATTATAAAAAAAAATTAAGTAAAATTTGTTTTGGAATCAGATTAGTTTAAAAAATGTTAAGCATAGATTCTTTACAGGTTCTCTATTATTCATCCTTCAATGCACTCATATGTTTTGGAGAAACTCAGTATTGTGCAATGCAGTTTTCAAAATTCAAAAAAGAGTTATTAAAATTATGACTAACAAAACAAAACATAGCTGTCGGGAATTACATAAACAATTACATATTTTACCATTGCCTTCTATATATATAGCCTTGGTGTGTTTTAACGATAATTTAGAGGTATTTTGACTAAATTCTCAGGTGCATAATCACTATACTCAACCAGTAGACAACTATTGGTAATTTTACACAACACTGTTTTGCTTGAAGCAACCTTCACATAGAGCAATATGATCTAATTAATTACTTACGAAACAACTTGTTAAAACTGTGACCAATGTTAACATATTTAAATTAGACTGAAGGAATTCACATACATTATTTTTATAGTACAGAAGAATATTTTAGCACATGTAAAAATTATTCCTAGGAGTAATAACAGGTTAGAACATCTTGTCTGCTTTGTTTATAACTATTCCTAACCTCTACTGCATATTTGCATTTATGTAAATTTGTAAGTATAAATCTAATGTGTCCCATAACATGTACTTGTTCAGTTGGACAAAATATCTCAAAGATGAATAAACGATGTTGATGTTTAAGCATCAGTATATTTTCTATCCCAAATAGGAAGTTTTCTGTGTCTATGACACTTTTAACATTTCTGGCTCTGTGTTACTTCATGCCAATGTAAAATGTATTATGTCTCTTTGTTTTCTGTTTTTTGTTCCCAGTTTACTGCAAACCAGCCTTTACTGGGCATATTGAAAAGTTGACAATAATTAATGAATCATTCTTGTGTATAAAGGAGGTCCTCACTGAGAGCTGTATATTTATTCTTGTTGGTAGAGACATCATTTCTCACAGACACTGTGTATTCTCAACTCAGAGGGCTGCAACATAGTGGAGAGTTTAAGTCAGGAGAACTACACCATGTTCCTGGATCATGTCCTGGATATGATACTTGGTAGGTATTCCTCAGTCAAACAGTACAAGGTGGGATAAACATTCTTTAAGGTAAAGTTAAGGCAGAAATAATAAACAATATTGCCAGTTATCGGATATGATCCTAAATGTAGTAACGTTTATATTTATTGGCAACTGTTGGCATGCAGTGTTGGATTTCATACATTGTCAAAAAATGTAATTATCCCTTAAAGACATCAAAGAATGTTAGTAAATAATTCTGTGTATGTATTATTATACCTGTTCAAATTTTGCTCGTGGCAGTTAATTTGGCCTCGCATAATGTTGGCTATATTGTGGTTGCAACATTGCAATTATGTGCTGATTATGCGCATATTTTGTGTCAAGCTGCATATAAACAGAGTGTACAAGACTGAATACCAAAAATAATAACTGATTCATCATCATTATTGCTGCTGCTGTTGCTGTTAATGTTATCTGAAAATAGCACATAAATAAATAATAAATTTTATTGTTGTTCAACTTGTACAGCAATAGACAACGTCAAATTATAATACAGTATATTCAGTTTCAAGAAATTCATTAATAATATAAACAGGATTATTCACTAGCAGCTTATTTAATCTTGCTTTAAAGATATTTATAGGTAATTCTTTTTGACCCAACCCCAGCTTGTTGTACATCTTTAATTCCAGAACTACATGAGAGTTATGTGACTTGGTTAATCTTTGATAATGTATTTCTATACAAGTGCGACTCCTAGTGTTATAGTTGTGCTCATCTCTCTTAACTGCTAATGTTGAAACATTATTTCTAACATACAATAATACATGATAAATATATAGGTTTACTACTGTCAAACACTGCAGTCTAATAAATAATGGTTTACAATGGTCTAATTTACCTGAGTCAGTGATTATCCTAACAAGTTTTTTCTGTAACAATAAAATGTCATGTACATGTCCACTATTTCCCCATAACAAAATTCCATGCGTAATGTATTCCAATGCATGTAGAATAAATTACATAATTTTGACAATATAGACAATAAATTAATAGCCCACCTTGGTATGTGAGGTTAAGGTGTCTGCCTAATACTCAAGAGGTTGCGAGTATGAAACTCGCTTAGGGTGAGTTGCCCAGATAAGTTTTTTCTTTGTTTTTTTTTTTTTTTTAAGTTTTCCCTTATCCTGAGAAGACAAATGTGAGTAACTGTAAGCTCCATGAACCTTGAGCTCATTTAAGCATAATTTCACTGATTTCATTGTCTGATATGACCAACCAGGTTAAAGGATGTTAAGCTCAAAAAAAAATTAATGCAAAGTTGCCCACTACCTGATGAGGTTTCTATGTTTCTTCCCTAGAGTTGACAGAAATAGGTTGTCTTCCTTCTCTTACTCCCTTGTTGATAACAATTCTTGTACTTAGTCCAAGAAATGCTGCAGTTCGTTGTACAATTTTATCAACAAGGATAGAGATTTCCTGCAAACCTTCATGCACTTCTGTTCAAAGAATTCTTGGGTTGTCCTTAATAATTCTAGTGTCAAGTTATTGAGTGGCAGACCTTGATGCAAAAGATTTTCACTTTGGAAATCATCACTCAGTAATCAGCTTCATTTTTGAGACATTGTCAACTTCAAATCTTGCATAAACAGTAAGAATGAAATGCTTACAAATAATTTATATGTATAAATATAAATAATAACCACAAATGTAAATAACAACCAGAAATATGTACCTCACCCAGGCAGCCTAAGCAGCCACATGTGGGATTTGTGGTGGACAAAGCGGCACCAGGGTAGGTTTTCTCTGGGTTTTCCGGTTTTCTTTCCACCAATGCTTCTTCTTCATTTCATGGTTTATCAACAGTGGTGGCATGTGTAGTAAAAGCAGGTGTTAAACACTATCATAATAAGAAATGTGAGGCCTGGAAAGAAGAATGCAACACATGTAATAGATGTAACAAACTGAAGCACATGGTTGGAAACAGCAAAATCTACCAACAGAGCTGCCTCTAGTTCCACTTCAGCTTTATGACTAACCACCCAGAATGCTGCCTTATGATTGGTTCAGGAAGTCTGACCAGTAAAACTTTTCATTTGTTTTTATACCAACTTAACAGTTGACTGTCAAGTGCAAAATTTCTGCAGGGGGAGTTTATTGTTGATTTCATTGAACTGCTGCATTAAATAAATTTGTTTTCTAATTATCATTGTGAAACAATTAGATATTTTCTGGAATTCTATACCAGTCAAACAAGTTAGTAATTTAAAAATCTGATGTGTACCATTCACATGACTTTCTCTATATCCCTGCAACAAATTATTCTTAAAAAGCTTATACTTCTATTTACTTTATGCTAATCAGAAAAAATTAGCAGAAATAGTCTTATTACTTGCTTCCTTGTAAGTAGAAGCGAAATAAGGGACTACCATAGGTTAAAGTGATAGTCAAAAACTGGTTGCTATGTCAATGAAGTTCCTTTGTTTATATGGATAGGAGTTGACAAGTTCCTGTATGAGAATAGTATACATTTTTCATAGCAGAAACCAAAAATAAGGAATGTCTCAAAAACGACGAACTCCACGAAAAAAATGTGTGTTTTAATGTGCTCTACATTTTTTGTGTATTAAGTTTTTGTCCATCTCTTACGGTTTAGCAGTCATTCAAAATTCAGTAAAATTCATCCAGAATAAACTACTCTTCAGAGTTATCCTGATATATGGTGGACTTTGAGACAGTGATGTGTTTTAACAATTAAAATTTAGTTGAGTCGATTTTGTAACACTACATCACTTACTTTTTAATTTCGGAAAACATGTTTCAGAAGCCATGTGCTTCCATTGTCAATTCCTTTGGTCGACTACCGGTATTGCTTGCTGTGGTGGTTGTCTCTGTCCCTGGTGGTGGTTTGATGAACTTCTGTATGAGTAGATCGCCTGGCGGTATTTCAAAATTGAAAACCCGGTTCTTGTTTTTCCATATATATATGTTTTCCCAAACTTTTAATTCTGTCTTCCTTGTGATGTTTTTGAGGATTTTTGGGCTTCTATTTATAGTGTGTTTCTCTTTCCAAAAATGCCAAGCTACTGCAGATTTTTCTTCTTGTTTGAGTTTAATATTTCTGTGGTGTTCTTTTGCCCTGGTTTTTATATTTCTTTTTGTTTGGCCGATGTAGATTTTTTCACAGTCATTACAGCTGAACTGATATATTCCTGGTTTGTTTTCTTGTGGGATATCATCTTTTAATTTGGAATTTAAAATGTTTTTTATAGAGTAATTGTTTTTTGGGGCTAGAATGATGTTATGTCTTTTGAAAATCCTCTGGAATTTGTAGAAAGTTGTAGGGTGGTATGTAAACTTCTTGTAGATCTTGTTTTCTTTCTGGTTTTGAGTGAGTGTGCTGACTTCTTTAATTCTCTTTCTATTTTTGGCTTTATTAACTTTTTTGTACACCAGTTCTGCCCGAAATCTACCAGATTGGTAAATGTACCAATGGGAAAAACAGAATACCAATGTGAACTTGATAAAATTTTGGACATAGCTACAGAGAATGGATTTCGGGCAGAACTGGTGTACAAAAAAGTTAATAAAGCCAAAAATAGAAAGAGAATTAAAGAAGTCAGCACACTCACTCAAAACCAGAAAGAAAACAAGATCTACAAGAAGTTTACATACCACCCTACAACTTTCTACAAATTCCAGAGGATTTTCAAAAGACATAACATCATTCTAGCCCCAAAAAACAATTACTCTATAAAAAACATTTTAAATTCCAAATTAAAAGATGATATCCCACAAGAAAACAAACCAGGAATATATCAGTTCAGCTGTAATGACTGTGAAAAAATCTACATCGGCCAAACAAAAAGAAATATAAAAACCAGGGCAAAAGAACACCACAGAAATATTAAACTCAAACAAGAAGAAAAATCTGCAGTAGCTTGGCATTTTTGGAAAGAGAAACACACTATAAATAGAAGCCCAAAAATCCTCAAAAACATCACAAGGAAGACAGAATTAAAAGTTTGGGAAAACATATATATATGGAAAAACAAGAACCGGGTTTTCAATTTTGAAATACCGCCAGGCGATCTACTCATACAGAAGTTCATCAAACCACCACCAGGGACAGAGACAACCACCACAGCAAGCAATACCGGTAGTCGACCAAAGGAATTGACAATGGAAGCACATGGCTTCTGAAACATGTTTTCCGAAATTAAAAAGTAAGTGATGTAGTGTTACAAAATCGACTCAACTAAATTTTAATTTTTTAATTACTCTTCAGAGGCTATTCTCAGAAAATTCAAGATATACATTTTATTTGTCAGGTAAACATCTTTAATATACAAAATTATAATCAAAATCGTTAGAGCCATTTTTGAGAAAATCAAAATTTTCGAAAAAAGTTCCATGTAAAGGGTAGTTGGGGGTGGGGGGATTTTTCTCAAAATCTTCGTGTCGCATCCCTGGAAGATACTAAACTTAAATACCAAGTTTGGTATTTTACCGACGTTTCGTTTTTGAGTTATCGTGTTCACGGACACATGGACACACACACACAGACGTTTTTGTGAAATTTTTTTTTTTTGATATTGGGGACCCTAAAACATATATTTCTGGTGAAATCTCGGTATCGAATTTTTGGGTGGAGTGCAATACCTTCTCTATACACTCTGTACATAGTGCGTATAGAGAAAGTAAAAATATGCCAAGGTCAAAGTGCATTTAGGATTTATAACAATTGGATTACAATGCAACAGAAATGGAAATAAAAATTTCTAGCATATAATTAGCTGTAAATTATTGTTCTGTTGGGGTACATCTGTCACTTACTCTACCCAGCATTGGCTGGCATGTGGTTGTTGATGAGAAGGAGAAGGAAAATACTCTCTGTCGTTTGAACTCCTATTGAGACATGGGTAGATATATACAAAATTTCCCCTTCCTCTGGCTTGATGGAATCTCAGAGAAGGTGCTGCTCAGGTATAAAGGAAGCAGATCCCTGGCCTGGGAGGTTTGATTTAGTTCTGTTCTGTTATTCCTTGCAAGTTCTTGCTGCATGTGAGTATCGCAAAGAAGGTGAATGCTGAGTGACATGTTGAGTAAGCAGTTGAAAGAAAAAGAATACTGATTTGATCACTTTTGAAATGCTGCATGCTAAACAAAAAGAAAAAAAAAAAAAAAAAAATCTAAAGAATGACTAGAGAAAGAAGGGACGCCACAATAGCTTCTGTTAACAGTAATGTAACTAAAGATGTGGTATACATCTTAGCTGGATTACTCTGATGTTAGCTGGATGACATTCTTGTTACAGCGACAGACCTGGCCCATCACACAGATGTGGTGATGCCTCGAGTGGAATTACAAGAGGACATACTACAAGAATGTAAACCAAAGCCTCATTATCTTTTGTCCAGCTTGATGATGACTTTAGCTGACCTCAGTGACCAAACCAAGAACTGGAGGGTTGTTCGCAGTACCTCAGTAAGATTTACTATTAAAATCAGCAATAAACCAATCAAAATAATCATTTCTAATATGGCTTTTGATTTATAAGAAACAGAAAGGATTTTGCTTTACAAGTTAGCTACAAAAAACTGGGTAGTTTTAAGCAAAATTATCTCCATTCATAAAGGTTTCTTTCCTGCCAGAGTTGAGTAAGAGTATTCTTATTTGAAAAAAAAATATTTTTAGTACAGAATCTGAAGTTAAATTAATAAAACATTCATATTGCTTTATTTTCAGTGGGCTGAATTTTTTGACATAGCAGAAAATGGGCTTATAACCCACAACTTTTCATTTGTTTTTTCATGGAGTCTTTGCAGAAAATAATTGTTGAAACTATTAAACAAATTTATTGACTGAACTTGAAACTCTTTTAAGATATCCTCAGGTATTACATAAAGACTGAAGCTATTAACAGGGAAGCAACATAAATATTCAACTACTTTCTGATAAATCTTCACTCACCTTTGTAAATAAAATCAAATTACAAGGGAATGTTTCATAATCCCTTCGATTCCATCATTAGCTTCTGCTTTCCTGTTGTTTATTTATCCTGTTACAGTTAACCGCCTCTAGATGATGGATTGTTACAGTATTGCCATCTACGAAAGTAAAACAAATTTGGTGACAAAATCAATTGGGGGCACTTTAAAATTCATAGTATAGTTTTTATTGTTCAAAATACATATTTTACCCCACACCTTAAATTATGGGTTCATTTAAATGTTTTAATAATTTAACTTCTGCGCTTGTCTCATGTTATATGAATAAAATCAGTACCACACCTGATTTATCAATCTTGTTTGCACAAGGGCGGTCCAGAAAGTAACCTCCATTTGGAAATTAAAATTAAACCAGTTGAGATATAAAAATGCTATTATTATATATGAAAAATACAACATTTTTTCTACATATTCTCCGAACAAATTCAAGCACTTGTCATACCTTTTAACAGTCTTTGAAATACTCTCTGCATAAAACTCTGCCACCTGTGAACCTAGCCAACCCATCACGGCATCATGAAGCTCTTCATCATTGCCGAAGTGCTGAGATGCAAGCCATGTTTCATGTATGGGAACAGATGAAAATCACTGGGAGCTAAGTTCGGGCTGTAGGGGGATGGTCAAAAATGTCCCATTTGAAACTGGCCAAAAGTTCATTTGTTTCAAGCTGTGTGCGAGTGCGTTGTCATGCAGAAACACAACACCAGATGACAGAAGACCACAACGCTTCTTTTGGATTGCCCTTCTTAGTCTTTTCAACGTTTCACAGTAGGCTTCAGAATTGACAATCGTGCCACGCACCAGAAATTCAACGAGTAAGATGCCCTTAGCATCCCAAAAAACCGTAGCCATGACTTTCCTTGCAGACAAAGTTTGATGGGCTTTCTTTGGCTTGCTTGGAGAAGCGGTATGTCCCCATTGCATTGACTGCCGTTTTGTCTCAACATTCACGTAGGCCACCCAAGCTTCATCGCCAGTAACAATTTTGTTCAAAAATGCTTCTCCTTCAGTGGCATACTGAGAAAGAAATTCGATGGCAGAACTCATTCTTTTGGTTTTGTGGTCGTCAGTCAGCAGTTTTGGTATCCAACGAGCACAAAACTTGTGATAGCCTAGGTATTTGGTCACTATTTCGTGCAAAAGACTCCAAGAAATTTCGGGAAAATGATTGGAAAGTTCCATTATTGTGAACCGATGGTTCTCACAAACTTTTCCACCTACTTTGACCATCAGGTCATCATTAACAAGAGTAGGCCTACCACTCCTGTAATCTTCATGAATGTTAGTTCTTCCATTTTTAAAAATTAGTACCCATTGACGGACAACATCTTCACTCATAATGTTAGGACCGTATACTGCACACAATTTACGATGAATTTCGGCTGCTGAGTGATGTTTTGCCAAAAGAAATCTTATGACATCGCGCACCTCACACTTGGCAGGATTTTCTATTGCGGCGCTCATGTTTTGAGGTTATTTCTGTCAAATGTGTGTCAGTACAATGCTCTTCCTTAGACAGCTAGAAGCATACTGACCATTGTGCACACTGATGTGTAGAAAACTGCGCTACCCCACCACTTCCTGTGCTGCACACAAACGGTGGTTTCTTTCTGGATCGCCCTCATATTTATGTAGCAACGTAAATAAACAACAAGAAAGCAGCTGCTGATGATGTAATTAATGCAAGTGATTATGAAACATGTCCTAATTTGAATTTTTTTATAAAAATAAGTGAATTTTTGTCACAAAATATTTATTGTTATACTAATATTCCTAGGAATGTTTGAATGTGGTTCTTCTATAGCTTATTTGCCACTGGAAAGCTGCAAAGATTGTCCTTGCTCACTGGTTTTCCATAAAACTTGTTTTCCTCCTTGAACTCTTACATTTTATTCCTGGTAGCAAATGCTGTTGTTGCTTTTACTTGAATATTTTTAACTCTGTGAGAATGCAACTTATTACCTGATTATATTGAGGGAACTCAATCATACACACCCACACATACACATACACAGAACACAGTTTCAGAAATCTTGTGTCGGAACTTAAGGCTGCCCATTACAGAAATATAATTCAGGTAGAAGCACCTGTGTGAGACCTGTTTTGTAAATTTTGAAACATATTACTATACTCACTTTTTTTTTAGTTATTAGTGTATATTATTACATTTTCAACTTGAAATAGACATACTTAATGCCAAATGTTATTGGTCAAAACCAAATATCAGATTTTTAGCAATTTTTCACCATAGTGAAAAGGTTAAAGCACCACATCCACTTACAGTCATCCATTTAAATCATCACGTGATACGGTTTAAAGCGCTGCATGGTAATAAAAACAACAGGAAATTGAACTACAAGTATCAAATTATTTAATTAGCCAAGCTCTTTTTTTTTTTGTTCAATTATCATAGATTGGATCCGTAACATGCTAGTAAATCTACTGACATGGGGCTGTTGCTTTTAAGCACACTTAAAAAGTATTGGTCTGGGCCAGGTTTGAACCTGCGACCTTTGAATATTTGTATTTTGTGTTTGTACTAAGTTCTTTACACTGTTCATATAAAATGGAATTAATCCAGGTTCTATTCTGGCCATACAAAATAAATGACTACTTTCTACAACTATTGTTGATATCTGTTGCTTCATTGTTGTGAACAACTATAACATTATTTTATAATTTAAAAAACTAGTTTGTGTGTTAGTTCCTCAATTTAATTGCCCATTATATGTGTTAGCATAATTTATTCGTTCAGTCATAAATTACCAGAAAAATTATGCAAGGGTTTTCTGAAAGTTCTTATAAGCCTGAGAAAGAAAATACAACTTTTCAGTCACTTTTTTTTTTTTTTTTTTTTTTCAATAGTCACCTTTCAATTCTATACTCATACAAGTGTATATATACACATTGGACACTCTGTTATTTTAAATGTGTGTAAATATTCTCTTGTCTTCCCACGTCCAGTTAAGAATGCTGTTATCTGTACAGTTATAGGTATTTTCAACTGTAGTCATTTTTGACTGATTATAAAATGATTTATACACATTTCTTTTGTTGAATCTGGCCACACTTGTTGCCATTTTTCGATATCTTCTTCTCGTGTTTGCTTAATTATGGGGTTCTTTGGTACCCTTTTTTATAGGTCTGCCACACTTTCATGTGCAGTCCCCTTTGCTAACTTGTCTACTATTTCATTTCCATCTATTCCAATGTGTGCTTTCACTAACTTGAACTGTACTATTTACTGTAATGAATTAATATTTATCTGTTTCTATCTCATTTCTTCTATTATTGAGTATGCTTTAGTTGACATTTCAGTAATTTTAGTGTTATTTAGCTATCCATGTGTACTACCACTTTTCTATCTATTTTCTGAATATTAGTGGAGGTTATTAGATATTCCAGAGATTTCAATATTGCTAATTATTCTGTTGGCTGTTGGAGCATTTACTGTCAAGTCTAAATTTCTTTTGAAGCTTTTATTGCAATGAATAAAAATAATCACTGGTGCTCCTATCTTGTCATTAATTTTACTGTGATCAGTAAAGATATTAAAGATGCTGTATGTGTCTGTGTATGTATATGTGTGTGTGCGTACGTGCGTGCATGCATGCATGCATGCATGCAAAGATTGACATAAAGATTTTCAAGGAAATCCCCCATACCAAGCTACCCTTTACATGGAATATTTTTCAGCATTTTTTATTTTCTCAAAAACATCTCATAATAATTTTGATTAAAATACCATACAGTAAAGACATTTACGTGACAAATAAAATCATATCTTGCATTTTATGGGAAGCGCCTGTAAAGTTCTCCTCATAGGGAAAGAATTTTGTACAATTTTGTATAACTATTAAATACAAAGCAATAGATGAAAATCTAATTCACAAAAAACTTAGATCTCTTCAAAGCATGCAATTTATTTCAAATAACTTTTTTGTGACATAAGTAATATCCAAGATATCCGTAAATTATTAATAATATTAGCGGTTTGAAATGTCAATACTTTGTCAATCTTTTAAAAATCCTTTCAATATTCAGTGTTTCTCTCAATTGCATTGAAACAGTAGGGAATTTTAAGGTCAGTGTATAGCTTCCAGTTCTTTAATATTTGGCTATCGCTATTCCCTTTGAGTTTGTAACAAAATGTATAATGTAACTGTTTGTGTAAAGGTTTATCTTGGTTAAAATGCAGTACACAGGAAAATAAACTTTCATAAGAATCAAGTAATCACAGTTGAAAACAGGTCGGCACAACACTAAACCATTTAAAGCAGTTTTACCTTTGCGATAAAAAGGGTTAATACATTGTTTGCAAGCTTTTGTGTTTATGTCCTTCACCAGTGTTTAGCTTCCTGCATTGCCTAAGGCTTGGATGTAAGGGCCATTTGAGCTGTCTCCTGATCAAGTGGTGATTGTGGCCAATTAACTTAGCCTGCTGCTTAGTCTGTCAAGTTAAGGAGAACAGTAGGCAAAATGGAAATGGCGTGTTATTTATGGATGCTCTTTAACTGCTCTGGTTCTCTGTGTCCCATTCTAAAGTAGGCATGAAAGACCATTTAATTTTGCTCAGAGGCCTCTTTGTCAGGTTTGAGATTCTTTTACATACCATAAATCTACGACACGGGACCAACGGCTTTACTTCTGTTCCGAAGGAAGCCATGTTGAGGATTTTTACACCCGAAAAAATCCATCATCCTCCACCAGATTTGAACCCGCAACTTTGGGTATATGATGTTAGCATGGTAACCATTACACCATGGAGGGCGACAGACCAGTAGGCAGGAAGGCAGGATAGGAATGTAGAGTAAGGGTGTTTGGTCCCCAAGTTAAGCAAGCATCAGGTCTCCTTCCAGCAGTGACTAAGCCCAATGCTGCTTAACTTGATGGAAGTGGCAGTCTTTCAGCCCAGAGACCCTAATGCATCCTTAGGAAGATGGTAGCTTTTCCTTTTTCTCAGTACCCTAGTTTGCATATCCACTAACATGATAAAAGGGTAGAGAAGGTCATGTCGTGCTATAATTAATCCTTTTTGGAAGAAATCTCAACTTGTTTATATTATAACACAATAACAATCAAACTAATTAACGTACATGGATGAAATTGCACATTATGCCTTCTAAGGTATTGTACTATCGTGGATATTTTAAGCTGCCAGGACCATCTGTGTTTCAAGCTGAGAACTTTACAAAACCTCCCTTGTATATGTATAGATATATTTTGATTTTATTAAGTTTATACATCCCAGCAGTTAATTTTTGCTATCAGGAACTGGTATACATGGAGTTCTTTAGACAAGGAGACCTGGAGAAGGCGATGGGACGAGAGCCTGCAGAATTCATGGACAGGGAGAGGGCAAACATTCCACACTTACAGATACAGTTCCTGGATAACATTGTATTTCCATTATTACAGTAAGTATTCGCCTGTAATAACTTTTTGGCGAAAGTAGTTAAAGTTACCTTTATTTTTAAGTAAAACACCCTCTTACACAATGAATGCTATTTCAAGATGTATAACACTGTGAAGCTACGTACAGAATTGCTAACTTTTACACACACTTTGATTACTTTTATTGAGGAGTTCAACAGCTGACAATGCGGCAAAGGTCTGCAAAACAATTGTCCTATTTCATAAAAGTAAGAGAAGCATATGTAAAAGTAAACCATGATAATCAAAATGAATGCTATATTTAGTTATTGATGTACTAAGGTCAAAATCCATATCTCTTTCTTGAGAAACACTCACACTCAAATCTCACTTGAGTGCCAATATCAGATTCAGAATCAAAACTCAACTGAAAACTGAGTGCAGAATTTAAATGCACGCGCACCTGTGCACTAAGTGTTAGAGTCACTCCTAGTATATGCTATTCAATAATTTGCATGACAGGAATATTGCCAATAATTACTGGGTTTTAAGTTTCTAATTTACAGTCCCTATTTCTAACATATATAAATTATTATTTGATAACAAATTCATTATTGTGTGTTTTTACAATGTGGGTATACTTCAAATAAAAAGCAGAGATGAACTCATTTATCACCATCACTTGTCTGGGTAATACACTAATGCAGCTGATCTGCACCCGCATTAAACAGTAAAAACCATTCAAAAGAAGATATTCACAAAAACATATTCTGTAAAACTGTTACTTACTTCACAGTGTAATATAATAAAGTTACACAGATAAAGGCTGTAACTCTGGTGTAAGAATATTAAAATCTTAAACATTCGGATACTCTTTCGCTACTAAAAGATATTTACAGCATACAACATTTTCAGAATTTGGATGATTGAAGAGGTTGATGAAATCAGAAATGTTAACATCTGCTGATATTTCTCACACATTCCCATGAATATCAGAGGATTTTCAGGAATATCATAGGGACTTAATAAAATTACAATTACCATATTTATCTGGATACAAGACACTTTTTTCCAAAATGTTAGTGTACAGAACTGGGGGGTCATCTTGCATTCACGACATAGGTATTTTATCCAAATACCATGCAGGGAAACAGTAAGTTTCAAACTTTGCAGGTACGGCAGTGGCAAAACCTGGGGAAAATGGTATAGATTATCACCAAGTTTGTGACGTCTGCAGCAGATTTTATGTGTTTCATTTTGCGGCAAAAATTGACTGTTAACTGGCCTATGAGTGTTCTCACTAAAAAAAAAGATTACTTTCCGAGACTGACATAAAGCTAGAGGCCTTCCTTTCACATCAATGGCTCCACATAATGTATTGGAAGCCAATAGTCAAGGAGAAAGCACATTTCCACTCCTCCCACCAAATGCATACATCGGTATGTTTCCTTTCTACATCTGTGCTGCCCGCAACATGAATTTACTCGGAAATTCAAATCAGGTAAACATTTTGTGACATATTATATTCAGTATGTTGTCTTAATAGAAAATAGCATCCATAATTGTCGTTACAGCTATATACTCCTGGTCAAAACACGAACTTGTCTTAATAGAAAATAGCTCCACAATTGTTACAGCTTCATATCGCCACCATCGCTGATGTCAAGTTCTATCATCACATATTCTATACATCTCTGTACGGAATGTGAAATTCGAATTAGATAGTATCTTGTCTTAATTGAAAATTGTATCCATAATTGTCATTAAGCTGCTGCTGTCACCAATAAACACAGACATACCATTACATTTCTGTTCTCCCTTCACCATCTCTCTCCCACTTGCAGTGTGAATTTCTGCACAAATTCAAATTAAGTAAAAATATTAGTAAGTATGTTTTCTAAATAGAAAATCATATTCATCATAATCGTTACAGTTATACTACCATTGTCGCACTCATACCATACATTTTCGTACTACCCATTCCGTCAATGACTCAAAACACTAATTCAAATTAAGCATTAAAAAAACAAAAAGGGACCATCAGCTTAAGTGCCCATTAGTTTTTTTTAAATATATGACAAACCATTAAATTTCATTTAAAAATTAAGTTATCCCGTCTTCTTTTTACATATGAAGATATGCTAAATTCCAAAATTAAGTTCTGAAAATTGGGGGCCATCTTGCATTTGAGGTTGTCTTGTAATCGGATAAATATGGTATAAGGGGTAAATGAGAGAGTTTACCATTAAAACTTTATGTTCATTTTACTGTAATTTCATAAAGAATATAGAGGAAATAAATGAAATTTAGTATAATTTGAGGTTTATAAATGTATCCATCCAATGCTGGGTAGGTTTTTCAATGATAGTGTTTTTTGTAATTCCCTTCCAGCTCATACTATCATGCACAGAAAGTTGAAATTTCTGATTTTATGTGCTGTGCATTTTTAACACAGATGTTAGTAAAATGTTCAAATGGTGATATACATATTTACTGTTGCAGACTTGCAGTAATATCACGCTTGATAGTTTATTTTACCATTTAATTCTTATGATTTAATTTATGCAGCATTTAATACAACCTGAAATTAATATATATAGTGAATGAATTTCTGCTGTGTGGTGCAGCTGATCTTATTGGTTGAAGGTCAGTTCAGCTAAACCCGAGGTCAGTCAGTTACATAACCCATGTGCTTGTTCAGAAGTGCTATTTTTTTGTACACTTAATGCAAGTTAGATGCAGTGCAGCAATGCTGTTATGGGTGAAATGGAGCAATGTATGTATGTAAAATTCTGCTTTAAAGTTGGGAAAACTCCAAAGGAAGTGCGCCAAATGTACAGAAACAGTTCTTTAATGAAAAAGTGTCCAAGATGGTCAGGATAGCCAAGTAGGCTTATGACATGCTATGTCAAAAATGTTGAGAAAATTTGCCTACATTTACACTGACAGTATGTGATTTTCTGTCAAGAGTTGGCAAATTTCTCAATGTTTTTATCATTGCACGATATCACAGGTGTACCTGGTAATAGTGCAAATTCATGCTGTCCCAACCATCATGG
Source organism: Hymenopus coronatus (assembly GCA_030762935.1). Classification (NCBI taxonomy): domain Eukaryota; kingdom Metazoa; phylum Arthropoda; class Insecta; order Mantodea; family Hymenopodidae; genus Hymenopus; species Hymenopus coronatus. The sequence continues at coordinate 27,428,946 of CM060892.1, forward strand.
AACAGCTTATTATATACTCATACACACATTTTTCAATAAAACACTGTTTCCATACATCTGGTGCAGCATTTGGTCATTCATTTGGAGTTCTCCCAAGTTTGAATCAGAATTTTTTATTTGTACGTTGCTCCATCTCACTCTTATCATTGTGGAAGTTGGGTGTTGTACAGCAACAATGTGTACTCACTCAAACTGCACATCTGAACAAGCATATTGTTTTGTGAACAATAACTCACTGACCTCAGGTTTTGCTCAACTGACCATCAACCGGTAGGATCAACTACACCACATGCAGAAATTCATTCACCATATTTATTGATCAGGGGTTGAATAAATTGCAAGATGGCAAGCAGCCATCTCACTTTCAATTGCCAATTTGTTTGGTCAACACTACCAACCTTATTACTGCTTTTGATCCAAGACAGTAATTCATTTTCTTGTTGCTTAAGTATGTCCATTATTCATTATCGTCAAATAAATAGTATCCAGGATATGTGTTGTACTTTGCAGAAACTTGGAAATGAAAATACTTGACTTCATCTAGTATTTTCAAATTTCATGCTCATTCTGCAAACATGTTTGTTGCCTTTTCTGTCTGCTTCATTCTCATCATTTTGCACTCCAGAAATCATAGCATTAAGGAACACACAGCTGTGAATGGTACTCATGAAGAGTTTGATTGTGTATGTTCCAGGACAATAACAAAGTATTTCCCAGAGCTGGAGCCCTTGCTGAAAGCTGCTGAGGAGAACAGAAGGGGGTGGATCATTGCACAAGACCTTTTCACAGCTCGCTGGTCTCAGGGACACTTCTCTATCAACATACTGTCGGACCCACAGTTTGAGAAGCAGGTGTTGGAGGAGTTAAATGGTCATTCATCGCCGGGTACAGTACAGGAATGGCTATAACTGCCAATTTTTTATTATATCTTACTCTCATTCCATCTGTTTCATTCTTTTGTGTCTTTGGTTTCCTCCTATAGAGCACTTACATAAATAAAAATTCTGCACAATGCATTGAGCTGAATATTAAGTGTAAGAAAGTATTAATTTATAAAAAATTATCATGTTAGTATATATTTCAGTTTTTATGTTATTGCCAAGAGATGGCTACAGGGACAGTTTAACAAGGCACATATTCTTAAGGTTGAATAAGAAGTCTTAAAATGGAAGATTGGAAGTTGAGAGGAAAACAAAAAGTAAGGAATTAGAGTTTTCAAGCATATTTGCAATTCTGAAGTGCTTATTCAAATTACAATATTAGCTTGTTCACTCTTCCAGCCATCTATGTGTCAGCATGCACAGAACACTTGTCAAACATTATGTTCGGAATTGAAAAGTTTCGAACGCCTGTTTCTCCTAATCTTACTCTGTATTTAAGCATACTAGACTGTGTTACTCCAAATCTACTTCCCTCATTTGCACCATAAATATACATCGCATGCTGGTACAGCCTGCATGGAGCATGTGCCTGCCAACTGACCTCATGCCCATTGATACTGTAAGTTAATGTGGCTAGCATCATACATCTCCAGCTGGAGCACTCCTGCAGCTCCTCACTTTCCTCGCATGTTGAGTGGGCAATGTTCCTATACCAGGTATTTAAAATCCATACTCCCATAGGTGGCATCATACCCAAGTACATTCCATGCCTGGGAACCAGAGCATTGCACTCTAGTTCACTGCGCCACAGCACAGAACCATGTACACCATATAGTGCACATTTCCTACCATATGAAGACTATGGGACCAATGGGCAACATAGCTGCAGTTGAATTCTAACAAATGTAGTGTCTAAAGCATGCAATTGTGTATTATTGAATCATATTTAACTTCAGTTACAGAATACTCTGTAAGGGTACAATTCCTTCCTGTCAGAGTCTGATTCCATGATGTCAGGGTTTCTATCAGAATAATAACTTTCCAGTTAGTTTTCCAGTTGTTTTTATTTTCCTTTGGGATTTGTCCTATTGTAATTGTAATTTATTTGCACTAAATAAAATATTTGAGAAATGGCTTGGATATATCCCTAGCTCTTTCCCAAGCTATATTCTCTTTTAAACACAAATTATGTTTTAAAATATTAAATATTATTTGTTTTCTAATGCCCCTGGTATGATATATGACCTTTGGGGTTTACCTCATTCCATCAAGCGATGACAAACTGATTCCTAAGGTGGAAACTGGACAATCTCCCGGCGGAGTATGATGAATTTTTTTTGGACGTAAAAATCCATAGCATAGCTTCTTTTGTAAGGGAAGTAAAGTCATTGGTCCTGTGTTGTAGATTTATGTCATGTAAAAGAAGCTCAAGTCTATAAAGAGGCCTCTGAACAAAATTAAGTAGTCTTTCATGCCCAATATAGAATGGGATGCTGAAAACCATAGTATTTAAAGAGTGTCCATAAATAACACTCAATTAATTCGGGCAATGTCTATTACCTGTAATGGTAGAATGATGATGAGGATGGTGGTGGAATGAAATGACTTACAGTTTTTAACTGAAGACTGTGAACCACATTGAGCCTTGAGCATACTCACATTACTGCTGAATCTTTGCACTTGACAGTTTGAGTGGTTTCGCATAATGTTGGCTATATTGCAGTTGCAGCGTTGTCAGAGTTGCTAGTAAACAACGAATCTCTCTACCATATCTAAAGTCATATATAAACAGAGTAGTGAATGGTGATGAATAGTAACTAATTTGTTGTTGTTGGTTGAGAGTAACACATGCACAATATATTACAATGCAAGTCAAATAAATTATGTACTTACAACAATATAGAACAAATTAATACAAAATTGCTTGTTACAATAGAAATGAAACAGATATAGAGCATGGTTTAACAAAATGATTTTCACTCACCGGTTTAGAATTGTAAAAGCTTAATTCCATCCAAGTCTCCATCGTTATTGTTCTCAGAAGCACCATCATCTTCATCACAGCACAGTCTGTTAAGCATTGTATATTAAAAGTCAACAAAGTCGTTCAGCATCACTTTCAGCAACATCTTGCCTCCAGTGAAATGAAGTTGCTTATTACATTCTATTACTTAGCACAAGAGCTGCTGCATGGTTTTATCAACAGGAATCAAGGAATACCCATTAAACTTCATGTTTCAAAGAATCCTTGGACTTTTTTTACTAACTCCAATGGATGATTATTAAGTGTTACGCCTTTATGCAAAGGATTTTCGCTTCACAAATCATCACTCAGTGACCAGCATTTGAAGGCATTGTCAAACTTCTAATGTTGTAAAAATGATATTTGACATTTAAAAACAAATAGGTAATGAAATGTATATAAAGAGCAACAAATAAGATGTAGCTTTGAAAGAACAAATCGACACACGTGTTAGAGTTCACAAACTGAAGTACACTGTTGGAAATAGCCATATGCAGCAACAGTGCTGCATCCAGTTCCATTTCCATTGTCTTACCAGCCAACCAGAATGCTGCTTTGTGATTGGCTCAGAAAGTCAAACAGGTATAAAGGTTTTTTTCTGTTGTTTTTTTTTTTTGCGAGTGTCCCAATAACTGCTGTCAAGTGCAAGGATGCAGTGAAAGGGGTATAGCCAGAGGTGAAGGCTTGAATAGGACTGACGTAAAATTGCCACCCCAAAGACGGGAATCGAACCATGGACCATCAGCACAAGAGCTGTGAATGAAACCACTGAACTATCCCAGTGCAAGAAAGAAACTGTTGACAATTAAATTAGTTCCTTTAAGCATGACCAATTAAAATATTCCTTTCTTAAATTTGTTATATCTTAAAGGACATAACAAAGTTTGATAGATCAAATCAGGACCCACATTTATATATGCCCTTTCTTTACTCTCCATAGTCATTTGTTCTTGATTATACATAAATACTCCCCAGGCTTTTAATTTGTATTTGGTCATCAAACCTTTTTTTCATTGCTATTCGTTTATTTAAACTCAGCCACTTCCCAAATATTGCCTGCTGTTGCCATTTGTTTGTTCCTGGGCATTCAAATAAAATATTAGCTGGATTTTCTGAATTCCTGCATTTGTCCTATTGGTAGAGCTGGATTTCTTTCTAAAAGGACACTAAAAATGTGTAACACAAATTTTTTGTTGTCAGTACTAAAGGTTTTCCCTTGTGATGATAGAATTGGAAGTTACCTGCAGATTCTGCCATTATACAGAGTTTATATATGATATATGGACAACACACACACTTTCAGTCATCATGAGCAACAGTCAATGTGAATGCACTTAATCTTTTCAGCACCAAAGTGCTACTTGAGTCATGCTTAAACACATGCGCTTGCCTTGTTTTTATTGTTTTGGTCACTTTTCTACTTATATTATGCCTTTAACTGTGTGGTCATAGCAGCAGGCTTTTGATTGGGAACATATTGCATTTTGGCAATGGTATTAACATTTGTCATTAGATTTTATTTCTTTGTGTTTTGTATATTAATATTAAATCACACACATATTCGCACTCTCATTCATACTTCCAGGTCCTCCAACTAGGAATCAAACCTGGAACTGCACACATAGAAGCCATTTCTGCTTATATTTTCTTGTGAGTCTTTGAATACATGAAAGCAAACTGCTCTTTAAAATATATTATTGATTTCTCTTGCAGTAATTGGTTATGTATTCAACAATCAATAAAGAAGTCTAAATTCATTTGATTTTGTTTACAAGTATTTATCATCATGATGACATTTTGGTTCTCTTTTAGGTTTATGTTTAAGAGTCCAAATTACAACTTATACTTTGAAACTGGGTGTATGTTTGGAGGTGTTTGCTTCTCAAATTGGCCACAATGAGACATGGACCTGCAACCCTGTGACTTTGACTCATGACTCATTTATTCATTCATAAGCATCAGCGAAGCTGGTGTCAAATTCACAAATAATTTTAGTTTTAAGGATTGAATGTCCCATAATAGCCAGAATATGTGTGCATCACACAAGTAGTCATGGTTACCATGCTAGCTTTATATACCCAAGGTTGCAGGTTCAAATCCAGCAGAATCCTTAGCATGGCGTCCTTTGAAAGAGAAGTAAAGCTGTTGGTCCTGTGTCATATTTACGGCACGTAAAAGAACTTCAAGTCTGATAAAGAAGCCTCTGAGCAGCTTTAATGCCCAATGTAGAATGGGATGCTGAAAACTGCAGTAGTTAAAGAGCGCCATAAATAAATAAAAAAAAAAAAAAATCGCAGCAAGCAAATTTTACGTATGATTTATATGTGATTAGCTCATCCTAGACAGCTCTGTAGCTAATTGAATAAATAACTCACCTCTCAACAAGGTGATCTGGGTTTGATTCCAGGATCTGCATATGGAATTTATGATGGAAAGCAAAATATGGGAGGGTTTTCTCCAGGTTCTCCGATTTTCCCCGCCATTCATTTCACCAATTGCTCCATCACATTTCCTATCATCCATTTCACCTTCATTTCATATCATCTATTTCCTCGCTCTCATGCTATGGCCTGATCTCTCATTCCAGGTTCTTCATTGCATGATTTGACCCTAGGCACCCACATGTTAAGTCCTAGGGAGTGTGAGCCTGCCATATGGGAAGGGCAAGCCAATGTTTTTAAATACCTCATCTTGCAGTAATATTAGAACAGCAATTTTTAGCACAATTCCCAGTTGCACTATACTAAGGAGAAATATAACAAAGTTGAGTTGTCAGACTTGCCCAAAATATCACAATTTCAATTAGCCAAGCATAGTATGCTCCTAAATCTAAATATTAAAACCATACTAGATCACTCTTGTCCACAAACTGCTACCCCATAATAACAAAAGTCTGGTAAATTTCTGTAAATGAATGATGATAATGGTGAGGTGCTTCTTTAATGCAGCATAGTTCCATTTACCCAACCATGTGTTGGCATAAAATAACTGGTTTTTTGAGCTTATTGGAAAATCAGTTATGTGCATCCTAAATGCATACAGGATAATAAACTCAATATTTGTTTTGCAGATATTGTAAATGCAGAAGACCATATCACTCACCTCATTCTTGAAGAACTGACCAATATCGAATGTCATTTTGGATATTTCCAGCATTTCCTTGCTGCACATAGAGCTGAAGAGACATTTCTAGAGTCTGGATGTTAGGCAAAGTGTGTTTTTATTAGGTGATGATAAATCAAAAGTTATGTAGAATAAACATGTTTTAAGATGTTTGGAACTGATAAAACCAATGTTCCTTGTTTGGTCTATTTTGGTTTTTTAAGGTCTAACTGCCTATTTGAATTATAGATACCAATTTTGTATTTTTTAAATCAACTTTAAATTTTTCAATTGATTTTCAATTTTTCCATCAAGTGGTGATGGACCCATTGCTGAGGCGGAGGCACCCAGCAGGCAGTGTCTATTACTTCCCAAGGTTAACACCTATTTTAAATGTACCAAGCCCTTTTTTAAAATTTCATTTCACTTATACTTGCCTATTTTGAATGTTATATTGCTTAAACATCCAGACTCTAGTTATTAATATCAAGAAAATTCAGTAATTCAAAACTTTTTATAATCTGTATTAATATAAAAAAATAATTTATGACAAAATCTTTGTAATTCAAACTTATCACATCATCAGTTTGTTTCTTGTTGTTTATTTGCACCATTATGGTTATTGTACTAGGTGATGTATGTATAGCTGGCACTTGTTTAAATTATGACCATATTTACATTGGGAAGACCAAATGTCATTTGGAAACTAGAGTTAAGGAGCTTTTGGAAACATTAAATACAAACAGATTAATAAATCTGTGGCAGATTATTTTTTTGTCACTTAACGATGAAATAAATTCAGACATTAAATTATTAAAACACTTAAATGAACCCATAGATTTAATGGTTCAGGAGGAAATATTTATTCTGAAGAACAGAGATAATGTAAAGAATTTTTATACATTGCCAATTGATTCTGTCACCAAATTTGTTTTAATTCCAGTAGAATGCAATACTGTAATGAACAATCCATCATCTAGTGGCAGTAGCTGTAATGACAAAATAAACAATAAGAAAGAAGCTGGTGATGCAATCAAGTTCCTTCTGAATTGAATTTAATCACAAAAATAAGTGAAGTTCTGTCACAAATTATTTATTTTTGTATTATTTGTGTTGCTTCACTGTTTCTAGCTTCTGTTTTTACATTTTGTGTTTTTTATAACTTATTTTTTTTTCCATTTTAAGCACTTTTATTCAATTTCAAATGCACTTTACCAACCTTAGTTCTATTGTTAACAATTAGTGGGCTCAAAGTACAGGCAGATCTTCATATTTTTCCACCAGCAGTAAATAACCCTACTCTTAAATCAACTTGCTTCATTATTGTGAGCTCACTCACAAATTTTGTTCTATCAAATTTTGATTATATTATATTTGTGGCATAAATGTAGATAAAATGATGCTGGGCCATGTTGGAGAGAATCTCAGTAGTGTACTTGTGAGTGCCTCCATACATCAAGCCAAAGGCCAAATAGAGCCAAAACATTCCACTTTCTGAGAAACACACTAGCTCAACCTGCCAATAGAATTGCAGAGTGTTCTTTATAAATAATTTATAAGTAATTTTTTGGGAGATTCCTTTTGAACTGTTTTTAAAACGTGAACTGAAAAGAAATGTGTAATTTTAAGCACTTTTTTATTTATCTTAGTTAAGTGGCAGAGGAAGAATTGTATTTCTCGCAAAAAATTGGTATGGGTATTTCACCAGAAATACATATTTTGAAACTCCTTGAATGGAAAAAAAAAAAATAGTTTTGGAAAAAGGGCTGTATGCATGAACACAAGATTTCATAACTGAGTTAATTCTGTTAAGAGGTAGCACAGATAAGTTTTAAGAAACAATTTCCCCATGCCAAATAACTTTTAAGATTGAAATTTGTCTGTTCTTTTCATTTTTACTTTCTCTAGCCCACATGTACAATGTACACAGTTGGTAGAGAAGGTATTGTATTCCACCTAAAATTAATAACAAGATTTCACCAGAAGTACATATTTTGAGGATGCCTGAATAATAAAAAAAAAAAAAAGCATCTTTAGAAAAAGGTGTGACAATGCATGGTGTGTGTGCAAGAAATTTAGAAAACAGATATTTTGTTAAAATACATGATTTATTACAAAGGATGTGAGCGGTACTTCACACTAGTGTCTCATACACCAGAGATTTCACATGTCCCCATAAGTCAAAGTCAAATGGGGCAGTTCAGGCCAATAAGCTGGCCAGAAACAGGACCATTTCTTCCTATCCACTTTTCAGGGAAGATTACACTGTCACATGCACCATAATGCAGAAAGCAAGGAAATACCCCATAACGTTGAAACCACATCTGTTTTTGGACAAGTGAAACATCCTTTAAAGTCTCGGGGAATACTTCTAAGAAGCACAGTGTGTACAACCTGCAGTACAAGCACTTTTATATCAAGATCAAACTTGTTCTAATGCACATCATGAAACCTCTTGAATCAGAAGAATTAACTTTCTCATCCCCTCTTATATTCGCAGGATCCTAAAAAGTACAAACAACAGTTTTATGTATTAAATCACAATGGAGACATTTCTGGATCAGGGCTCCTCATCTCAAATGGATCCATGTACCATTCTGAAACATCCCTGAAAGTTTACTACATAGTCACAGAAACACGTTATAGGTATGTGGTGGAAAGTGTACAAAACATTTTTGTCCCATAACTTTTTTCAAACTATTTGCTGTTCTTCATTTGAATGTTCCAATATTTCTTTTTGTAATGTCATACAAAGAATGTAATTTCAAAGAAAACATGCAGCCACCCATTTTTAAATGTTTGACTATAACTTCAGTCTCCTGTATCCTCTCTACCTATTGTAGAGAAACCATTTCTACAAACATTTATCCCTATTAACATGAAGTAGATAGATAAAAAATCTGATGTACTTCATTCACATGACTTTCTCTACATTGCTTAAACAAATTACTGTTAAAAAGCATATTCTTCTATCTACTTTATTTTAATCAAGATAAACATTAGCAGAAATTAATTCAAAATCTTCTTGGGCTTCTAGCCAGGTAATAGTTATTACCTGGCTAGAAGCCCGAGAAGATTTTGAATTAACACGTCGCCAGGAAAGCTATAGTTCTTATATTAGCAGAAATTGTCTTAATTACTTGCTTTCTTGTAAATAGAAGGGAAATAAGGGATAAAGTGATAGTCAAATCTTTTAAAAGCTGGTTGCCATGTGTTTAAAATCTGTTTCTTTGCAGGGCCAGGAGTTTACAACTTTCTGTGCAAGAAAAGTTTAAGTATTTTAAATCTGAAACAAATAACAAGGAATATCTTAGAAATAGTCAGTTCCATGAAAAAAATGTATATGACATAAATTGAATGTTTTAATGTGATCTACATTTTTTGTGCAGTAAGTTTTTGTCTATCTCTTATGGTTAACCAGTTATGTAAAATTCATTCAGATTAAAGAGGTCTTTAGAGGTTATTCCCAGAAAATTCAAAATATACATTTTATTTGCAATAAAAGTATCTTTATTATACTGTATTTTAATCAAAATCATTAGAGCAATTTTTGAGAAAATCAAAATTTTGAAAAATGTTTCCATGTAAAGGATAGTTTGGGGTGGAGGGATTTTTCTAAAAATCTTCGTCTTGCATCCCTGGAAGATACTAAACCTAAATACCAAGTTTGGTATTTTACCAACTTTTTGTTTTTGAGCTATTGTATCCACGGACATGTGCGCACACACACACCCATGGACCTTTTTCTAAAAATGTTGTTTTTAGTTACAGGGGACCCTAAAATATGTATTTCTGGTGAAATCTTGGTATCAAATTTTTGGGTGGAGTGCAATCCCTTCTCTATACACTATGTACATAGTACGTGTAGAGAAATTAATAAGGTTTTAAAAGGATAAATTGTAAAAGAAATATAGAAATAAATAATCATTGGATAGAGAAAGTTATTTAAATGTAACACAAGTTTTTTGTGTCATAAAACATAGTAATCTTTAAATATGAAGAGCACAATATTGATATATCTGCCTGCACTTTGAGCCTTTTTATTCTGCAAGTTTTGTCGTACATTTGCTCATTCTTAAGAGAAGTGCTGCTCAAAAATTAATAAAACAGATATCGTATAACAGCAATATTCTATTCACTCACATTGGTGCATTTTTCTCTATTTGCTGTCAAGCTCAGTATTTTAAAAAATATGTGTATGAGAAATATAAAACTATTTTGGGTATTTCTTTTGTACTTTCTATACCTAGATTATTGTAATGTGGTTTTTTTAATTTTAACAAGATGACTTGTTACCTGTCACATACTTGCCAACTTTTATGATCTGCCTGTAAAATGTACAGGAGCAGAGGTCCTTTCACAGTTTTACAGCAAAGGGCTTTACAGCATTTTTACAGCTTTGCAGACAAATTCAAAGTGTTACACATTCTCAACTCAGATATGAGAAAGCTTTAAATTTTGTTGTACTATTTTGTAACTTAAGATTACAGACAGATTGTATTGCACTAATTAATATACACTGCTATGATACACCAGAGCTTATATGTGTGTTTATTCATCATGATCTGCTCCCCCTTCACTGGATTGCAGTCAAGTGCAGATTTAAAATTTGATTATACTGCTATAGTACCATGCTGCATCTTTGGCTCTGCCATTTTGTATAACCGAGAGAGGTAATGTTGCTTACCCTTGCCACTACTTCATACACATATGCTATCTCCTCATAAAATACAAATAATGAAGACTAGCAATAATTATAACTATAATGATAACTATAAGAATAACTATAACAAGGATAATGTAATAAATCACACATGCACAAATAACCAACTTCACCTGGACTATATTGAACACATGTGCTCCACTACAATGGAACATCCAGTCTGATACATGGCAGGGAATCATGTTATTGGTCTTAGCAGACAGCTTCCACCCTTTGCTGTGTGTGTCAACCCAAAACTGCATGTCAATGTATATGTTTAAATGAATTAGAATAACTTTCTTTACTGTGGAAATTCACAGCACTTATTACTAAATGTGGCCATTCTGACAAATGCCTCTCTCCTTTTTTACTCTCATGAAACGTCAGGACTGGAGATAGAACAGCAGCACAGTAGTAACCAGCAGTAAATGGCAACGTGATATCTTATTCACATTCTGGGATACATGTTTCTCATTTCTTCTGATGGATTTGTTTATAATTCAGGTTAGGAAGCATAAAATATGGAGAAAAAAAAATTGTGTAAAGCCTAGAAAGTTGTGCCCTTTGCTCGTTTGTTTATTGTAAGACTTTAAATACGTGATTGAAAGAAGCATGACTACCAGGTCTTCAAGGATTCTTATAAAACAGAATTCCCATTTACTTTAATGTCATTTCTGTCCATTTATGGCATTGAATATTATATGCAATCTGAATTTCATCTCATTACAAAATTATTATGCTTTGCCGGATGAGGTAAACTTTTATGGGTTTCAATTTCACAAAGTTGGCAAGTATGCTGTCATTATGGAGTAGTGTGTAGTACGTGTATTTAGCCTGAAGTTGGCAGCTTTATCATGTGACTTGTTATCCCATACTCTCAGGAGATAGTTGCAATAATAGATGTGTTCTGTGTTGGTTTTAAAGTAAATAGTATTTCTGTTCCACTCTTAATAGATTTATTCCTTGTTAGTAATGTGAATTTGTTGGTTAGATCAGACGTTTTAAATGATGTTTAATGTAATCATTGCCTATTCTTGCCACATTGGAAAGTAGTTTCCTTTGCAGTTCCTTAAGGGGGCACCAACTGAAAATCCTAAATTCCATATTTTTAAAGGTGTAGCTTTCATATTTTGTATATTTATTACTCTTGCTTAAGGTACTGTCTATACAAAATTTCAGTGATGTACTCTAAGCAGTGTCTACTTAATTAACTTTTTAATTAAGAATTTAACTGTTTGATATGAAATGCTCCTTGTAGAACAGGTTTCATGTATAATATTTAGTAAAAATGTTCTTAATGTACATGCAGATAAAGTTTGGTCTTGGTTTGCTGTATAAAGAAAGTAAAAGCTACATTGTTTGTATCTGGAGTTTTAATTTTTCAAAGAATATTATGTTTTTTTAATATTTATTGTCACATAAATGATCAACGAACTAATTTTCATCAAAATCTGGACCATATTTTAAAACAAAAGATCTAAAGAGACTACCTCCGTGGTCGAGTGGTCAGCAAGCTGACTTCTCATCCGGAGATCCCATATTCAATTTCTGGCTGGAATGGGGAATTTTTCTTTAACCAGAATTATTCCCTATCCCCCACAGAGTCTGAAAGTATGCATGCGTTTAATGATATAAAATGATAAACATAATGACAATAACCTACTGTGATGTTTCACAAGTCAAAGCCCTCGAAATTACCATAGAAGTTAAAGGGGGCTATACAAATTAAAAAAAAAAAAAGAACTAAAGAGCTTCTATTCTAAATTTCAAAACAATCTGGTTAAACTTGCTCTGCAAGGGACTTTTTATACAAAGAAAAATATGTTTTTGAGAAATGAAGAAAATAAGAATGCATTGAACATTAGAAATGCAGTGCACTTTAATATTTAAATGACCACCAAAGCAGTTAAACAGGGTGCAGAGTAAAAAAAATCATACTTTTAAATAGAGAAAGAAACAAAGAATGCTTTAATAATAAAAACAAAAAATCACAACTTTGATTTAAAATCTTGAATTTTCAGTTGGCTGTCCCCTTAAAATATGAATACATTATAGTTTAATGTCCAAGGAAATAAATGCAAAATGGAAAGTGGTTTTAATATGCTTGCCTAAATGAAGAACTTACAAGCCTAAAGGAATAGCCATAACTTCTTATAAAATAACATAACCCACAGAAATGCCCATAGCATATGGCAGAACAGAGAACATTACAGTATTCCAACATAGTAAATTCATAAATGTAGTAGAGCTGTCGTACTTGGTGTATTATTTTTATGCCTGTGTTTCATCTACAATTTTAGCTTGTACCTAATGTAAGTTTGCAGTTTGTCCACATTCTATATGAGATTGAAAATATGAGTAGGGATAGCTTTTTTAAATTCTAAGATATCTTATATATTTTTGTATTTTATTTTTCAGCTTTTGGGAACAATGCTAATTGTTATTGGACATGTCAGCTTATGAAATATTTATGGCAGATTACAATGATATGAACAAAATATGTAACTCCCCTTTCAGTATCTTAATTTAAGAAGACTGGGTAGAAAGTCATTAAAAATCTGCCATATTCACAATAAAGTGCCCAAAATGTGTACTCTGTTGTTTATGTTCAGCAAAATGGAATTCAAATAGGAAACATGTAAAAGTATTTCTAAGCCTTTCAATTTAAAATTTTTGGAAATATTATATAGTTTATGCCCATCTGTAAGAAATTATTTGCATGGTGAAAGAATTATCAGAATTGGTTAAGTGTTTCTTATAAATCTAATAGATACACACAAATTTGCTCCATTTAGATATAAATAAAGTAACATCTGTGTAAGGAATATAGATGATCTAAGATACATAGGGTGAAGACCACAGTTTATTTTTTCTTTCTCTCTCTTTCTTTAACTGTTTAATGCCCATTCTTACTACATGCAGTAGAACAGGTGGTGGACACTGATGATACATGAAATGAAGTGATAATTAGGAAAGGAAATTTGGGAAGAAAATATTCCAAGCCTAAGTTTAGGGTACCCCTCTAGCATTAGGCAGTTATGAAGAGTGATTTGAACCACAGACCTCCTGTTCATAAGTATATGGTTTAATGGCCTCAGCTACCCATGTCGGTGAAATCAAAATGAAAATACATTGAGATACTTGAAATTGTACATGGTTTGATGAAATTTTATAATTATGTACTTAAGTTTCACTCAGAACATGTTTCAAAGACATTCATCTCCATTATCAGCCATATGTCCTCTTGACATTTAAATTTAGGTGCTACTATGTGTCTTGAAGTGGAAGTTCCTGTTTAAGACAGTAGATATTAAAACTTTGTAATTTCTCACACTTGAGAATATTTAGTTAAGTTGTGTTCAATAAGTAAAATAAATAAGCACAATGTGCTACTACATAAATTATAGTCCTAAAAATATTGATTAGGATACATCTGCTCACAGAAATACCTTGTAGCACAGGTACAGTATGAATTATTTCTGTGGTTGTTTCAAAATTTTCTTTGAATAACTTTTACATTGGTGCTCATAAATGATGAATAAACAAGTAGTGGAGATGGTTAATACTAGGGACAGGATCTTGATACCCTCAATACTCTATGGTACCAAAGTATGTGTAATACTTTGAGATAAACATTTGATACTTTTTCAATATTTTTAAATATTGCACTTTGTTAAACTTAATGCCATATAAGGAATGCAAAGAGTTGAGACTTCATGTTATTGCCTTGCACCCAAAGAGTTGCTGCTCTTGATCGACCTTGATGCATTTCCTGTGGGTAAACAAATGCAAAATTCCATAAACTCCTGTGTCTAAATCAAAACATACAAAACAAGGGAAGGAGTAGAGGTATTCATGCATAATACAAGCCAGCTTTAGCTGAATTGTGAATGAAGCTGATTTATCCGATACATTAAACTGTGCTTCTGCATTTTTCTGGCATTCTCAGCTGCTGAGAATCAAAATCTAGAATTCATCAGAAACAAATTAAAACTTAAAACTGAGATAATACAGCCTTGGAAATAATTTGTTCTTTTCTTCCATCTGTTTGTGTTTACTCAAGACAAACTTGGGTTACGAGCATAGCTTACAGGTATTTGTACAATTCATTTCCATAAATACTTTGTTTTACCAACAACATTGAATAAAACATGTGAGAAGTGTGGAATTATTTTGAAGCAGGTACCGTAAAAGCAGGTGAATCCGATCAAAATTTGCATATAATTTAATATTTTGAAATGAAATACTTTGTTAAAAGTGGTGAAACACGCAAGATATGTTCCTTCATATTTGACAATAATAATACATAAATATCGTCATTGACTGACTTCAATAATGGTGTATTTATTTAATTGTTTACCGATTGGTATCACCCGCATGGTGCGGGTGGTTCCGATCACTCATTTATTTTCATCAATGTCGTTTTATAACTTTAATATGGGTGAATGCAATCATAACTGTGATTTTTAAAACATAATTTCATAAATTACACAGAAACAACGAACAGTGGTATATAAATATTAATATAAAAATAATAGTTGCAACAAATCTTCACTTATCTTTTGGAATCCTTGCTTGTGTATTATACAAGCAAGGATTCCAAAAGATAAGTGAAGATTTGTTGCAACTATTATTTTTATATTAATATTTGTGTTATTCTTCACTGTTACTAGCTTCTTTTTACATTTATAAGTTTATTTGTTTTGAAGCATTCCTTAGTTTCAGTACATTTTAGGTTATTGCTTATAATGGATGTGATGGAATATAATAATTATAGGTTTAATCTGAATTTTAATAATACTAAACATGAAATTAGCTATATTTGAAATTACAAGAAAAAAGAAAACATATTCTTGCAGATATACGTTTCTTAAACCTTTGTTTAAAACGTAAAGTAACTCCTATTTTTGTTAGAAAAACTCTTAAATTTGACAATAATAGTATTCATCAAAAAGCAGCAGAGAAGAAAGTAATTGAAGTTGAAAGAAGTTTGCATTTTAAAAACTTAAATAACATTGAATTGAAATTATATAATTTGCATCTTAAACTTATAAATGTTTTAGGTAATTCAATTTGGCTCAATTTGGAATGTAAATTGTTTGAAAATTTGAACTTTAGCATGAAAAATAAAACAAATAAACTGAAAAATAAATTAAATAAATTATGCTTAAAACAAAATAAATTGAAACCAACTAAAGGGAATAACCCTAAAGATAATGTAATTAACCTTTCAAATTGTAATTTCAATGAGAAGGAAATTAATTTTTTGAATAAAGGTTTAAAAACCTGTGTAGATTTTTCAAAAAATATAGATGATTATATAGAAATTGCTAGTCAGGATTTAAATGAAAATAATAAATTATTGGTTAAAGAAAAATGTAGTAAAATATTACAGAATTTGAATAAAAATCACCCTAAAGTAAATCACAATAAACAAATTATTAAATCATTAAAAGAAAAAAATGTAATCTATACTAAAGCTGATAAAGGTAACAGCATTGTAATTTTAAATAAAATTGATTACATTAACAGAATGGAACTCTTACTTCAAGGTGAAGATTACAAAGGCATTGATATTAACCCTTTAAAATCCTGCATTTCAATTTATAATAAGACCCTTAATGAAATTAAAAGTATTACAAATAAAGAAAAGCAAATTATAAAAATCAGTAATCCAATTTTACCCAGAATATATGCTCTTCCCAAAATTCATAAACCTGGAAATAAAATGAGACCTATTGTAAATTGCATAAATTCACCTACTTATAGCCTAGCTAAATGGTTAAATAAAAAATTCACTAATTTTGAAAAATTTGAGAGTTTAAGTATTAAAAATTCTTTTGAGCTAGTCGAAAGGATCAGCAATATTACATTATCTACTAATGATAAACTTGTTTCTTTTGATGTATAACTGCTTTGTTTCCAAGCATTCCTAGAGAAAAACTTTTGACATTTTTAAAAAAATGGCTAAGTTCTATAGAACTGAATGAAGATTTAATAAATGATTTTGTTATCCTTACTAATCTTCGTTTGGATCAACATTTTTTCAGCTTTAATGACAAATTCTATCAACAAACTTCTGGTTTAGCAATGGGTAGGCTGCTTTCACCTTTTCTTGCTGATCTTTTCATGAGCTATTTTGAAATACAGGTCACTAAAGCATTCCCTCTAATTTTTAAAACTTGGTATAGATATGTAGATGATATATTTGCTATTGTTCCTGATAAACATGTAAATGATGCTTTAAAACTTTTAAATTTACAAGATAAGGCTATAAAATTCACATTAGAAACTGAAAGTGATTGCTATCTCCCTTTCCTGGATTTAAAAATAATAAAAAAGACAATAAATTGAATTTTGGAATATACAGAAAGCAAACCCACACTGATAATTATATAAAAAATAATGGCTTTAACCCTTTTTCACATAAATTTGCTGTTTTTAATAGTTTAATTTATAGGTTAATTAATTTACCCCTTAATAAAGATGAATTCTATAAAGAATATAAACACATTATTAACACTGCTTTAATTAATGGTTTTAATACTGATTTTATAAATAAAAAAATTGAGAAGTTTAAATATCAAAAAGATATTTCTACGCTTAAGAAAATAAAAGATAATTACATTTTTAAAAAATTTACTTATCACCCTTGGGCAAATAAAAAATTCACAAATATTTTCAAAGAGCATGGCATAATATTGGTTCCTCAAAATAAATACAGTATAAAAAATTTGTTAGGCTTTTCTAAAAAGGATGAAATTTCAAAAAATAAAAAATCTGGCATTTATCAATTAAACTGTTTAAATTGTGACCTTGTTTATATTGGTAAGACTAAACGTCATTTGGAAACCAGAATAAAAGAACACTTTAGGAATATTAAATACAAACAAATTGATAAATCAGCTGTAGCAGAACATTTTTGGAAATTTAATCATGAAATAAATCCAGATGTTAAATTATTAAAACACTTAAATGGGCCCATAGATTTAATGGGTTGGGAGAAAATATTTATATTAAAGTATAGAAATCATGCAATGAATTTTGATATACCTTCAATTGACACTCTTACCAAATTTGTTTTGATTCCAGTAGTTAGCGATGCATTAGTACACAATCCACCTAGTAGCAGTAACCATAACAGTGTAAATAAAAGACATCAAAAAAGAGACCAAAAGGATATGTTGTTAATGCAATGAAATCATTGCGAAACTACAAGCAAGGATTCCAAAAGATAAGTGAAGATTTGTTGCAACTATTATTTTTATATTAATATTTGTGTTATTCTTCACTGTTACTAGCTTCTTTTTACATTTATAAGTGGTATATAAATTGTGCATTTACATTCATATTTATTTTGTAGGACTCCAAATGTTTCAGCACATATTCGTAACCAAAGGTTGATTACAGAATATTATTACAAAGAAGAAAAACACAGCTCAGTTTATCAATAAACAGGTTCTCATCATTGAAACTGTCCATTACTCAATTTTATTAATCATATCATCTATGTTTATGAACACGTAACTTCCTCTTCTTTGAGTTTCGCATTGGATTTTTCGAATTATTTCACTTCTCTCTATTTCTGCAATGTCTTCAGTCTCTGGAAAAACGAAGTGCGTGTTCAAGTTATCACTTTCTTTTTTTCTTAAAAACTTAACCTCAAACAAATCTTTGTCAACTTCTTCCTCATTCTTTCCAATAAAGTATCTAACCCTCTTCTTCATTGAGAATTTTACCACAATAAACTCTCCTCTTGAAATTTCTTCAGTTTCATCCTCACTTTCCTCAACTGCTTTTGATACTTCACCATCGTCATCATCATCATCATCATCATCATCATCTCTCTCTCTCTACTGGCCACCTACACTGGTTCCTTCACATATAATGTGGACATTTTGTTGACTCTCAAGATCTTCCACAACCACTCCCTTACCTGGCACCACATTCAAACGAGTCTTATGAACCGCTTCTGTTAGCTGCTTCTCCAGTACAAGACTTCTTTAAGTGATCCACAAATGCTTGTCCATGACTTTTCCATTTCCTGTGTACCATTATCATCATTTACATCTAAAACTTGAGAGAGAACTTTTTCTGGGTAGAAGGGAACAATCCCTGTCTTTGCAAAACTGGATATGATATTCTGTTTCTTATTATCTCCAGTTTCATCAAATACCTTTTTAAGAAGGCGAGGAAATTCTGATTTTGGAACTACACCTCTGTTATGTTGTTTCCACTCGTCAAGAACACTCCCCCAAGAACGTTTGAGTGGTCGAAAGAATGCTACGTCGAGTGGTTGGGTCAAGTGGGTGGTGTTGGGTGGCAATAGAACAAATCGCACATTGTGCAACTCACACTGATGACATGTAGAGAAATGTAGACGTGTTAAATTATCCCCTGTTAGCAACTTTGTCCCTTTTAATCTTCTTACAAAAGGAACCAGAATATCCGAAAACCATGCTTCAAACATACTCATATCAAACTATCCACTCATATTTCTATTATAGCCAGCACCCCCTAACAGCCATGTGTCATAGAGGAGCTTACTCTTGTACACTATATATGGAGGAAGCAATTTTCCATCTGCTGTAGCTGATACCATAACGTTAATGCTGTTCTTTGAAGAATCAATTATTCTTTCCGGGTGTTTCACACCAAGTTTGACGACGACTCTAACTTGGTCTGGATCATCTGAGAAATTGGTTTCATCATAGTTAATGATGTTAGATGGAGGGACTCCCTCCATTGATGCCTCTAAATTAGAAAAATATTCATGCACTGTAGCGCGTGTAACAGCTGCTCTGGCCCTCTTTATATTTTCACTTATCTTACACTTAATTCCTTGTTTCTTCCAAGGAACCCACGTAACCATTCCTTGCCACGCCTGTTGTCAGGAAATCTTTTTTCTACTTTCCCTATCCTATTTAGATAGCTTTGTACTAAGTTTCTGATACTCAATCTCTTAACAGGAAACCGCATTTGGCACACACAGTAATCCTTCAACCAAAGCTTTTTCTTCTTCTCTACTTAAAGCAGTTTGTCCTCCCATTCTGAATTTATATTTGTTATTTATTTTATCATTAAGGGTGGTATATGGCACACCATATTGCTCCAATGCTTTTCGGATGCTTAATTTCCCTGATTTCACAGCATTTACCGTGTTAAGTGTACAGGATTATAGTTACATATACTGCCAGGACCAACTTTCTTTTTATATTTCCCCATGCTGATCGGATTAACCCTACAATGTAACAAATTTTAATGTCAGACGAGCTACCATTAAAACAAAACAAACTTGAGTAGGTTTAGTTACTGATACTACTGCAAGAAACATGAATGAAATAAAGTATGTTAAAACATACCTAGTTACACGAAAGCGATGAAACGCACAACAGAACTTTTCACAAGTAAGCTTCTTCCACCACTATGATGTGTTTACTTGAATCTGATCTACTGCTATAGAAAGCAATAATAACAGTTCCGATGCAACAATGTTGTGTTCTAATTGTATTCTCGTTCTGAACACGTGATGCAATAATTAACTCTAAACAGTTGTTCTGCCATTTATTGTTGTTTTCTGAGTAAGAGAAGAAACAATTGGAATTGCCTGCCTATATTGGATTCACCCGCTTTTATGGTACCACTAATAACAACAGAGCAGTGTGTTAAATATGGAGCAAAGCATTTTTGTACATGGTTAATCACAAAACAACAAATTTAAGGAAGCATGTTACATTCATACAGTGAGTAAAGTTAACAGCACCTTTATTGAAAAAATAATGTATGAGTTTGCTATATACTGCAATATTTGAAAATGATGGGCAAAGCTACAGTCTATCAGTATGCAGTTATGCAGCTTTAACATTAGCCACTGCAAATCAAATAGTCCAAGGCACCCACTAAAATTGTTACATTGTTTATACATAGAACATTTTATTTCATTTCTTTATTATATACAATTGTAAGATACATATTACAAGAATTGTATAATTTATAAAAAAAAACATATATTGTAGATAATAACATGAGCATATACATTCTTACAAAAATACAAGGGTACAGCAATACAATGTGAATGTTTAGTTTTTATATTTAACATTTTATACTCATCTATGGAGCAGAATGCATTTTCTAAAAGATACTTTTTAGTTGCTTTAAGGTTAAATTTTTCTACTATTATCTGTTTTATCTGAGTAGAGAAATGATTGTACAAATCTGTAGTTTTATGTTCCAGTGTTCCTCTTAGTCTCTTAATGAAATAATTTTTTTTGTTCTTGTGTTATGTTTGCATACTAATAACATAGTTCAGTGAATAATCTATCCTTTACAGTTATTTAGAAAGTGAGTATTAAGTATCAGTTCTCAAAAATCAGTATTGGTATTGAGAAATGGTGGTATCATCCCATTACTACTTAATAGCAATAAGTCTTGTGGAGAAAACAGGCTTTTCCAAGGTTATATACATAGCTCATTCAGAACCACAACATTTAGATTTTATTTGTAATGTACTCTGTTCTGCCCATTATTTTTCTTAATACATATCACTAGCAATAACTTAATGAATATATGATAATGAACCTAAGATGTTTTTGCTTTTCCATTACAAACTTTTCAGCTTAAGTCACAGCATGGCAGCTTGTAAGTGTTTTTGGTGCTGGGTATTTTGTTATTATCTGGCATGATAATATTCATTGATAAAAGACACTTTGATGTTAGTATAAGAGCATAGAGTGTGTTTCTGGAAGGCCAAATATATACAAGGAATGGTTAAGTAATATTAAATGGAGAATGCAGTGCATATTTGTAAATAATATGTAGTTCTTATTACAGGCTTCAATTTTTAGTACAAATATTGGAATTACACCTAAATGTTCTTTGAATCTATGTCCAATGCTTCTTTTTAACATGTTATTAATATCTTATGCCAAATTTACCATATATATGTAATTTGGTAACTTTTCAGGAAATGTCAAAATTTGAAATATACTCATCAGTGTTGCCAACTCTATAGATCTGTATAAATAAGGACTGAAAAAGAGTGAAATTCAAATGATACCTATTTCTAATTTGTACAGTTTTGTTAAAGATCAACATTTTATGGAGATGTTCTAGACTGGAAAGCTGTGGTATGCTAAAGTAAATTTGCCAATGTTATATGGTAAAGTTACGTTGCCATCTTCAGAGGATTGGAATCCTGCAACTCAACAGAAACTGTTAATAAAGCAGTAAACACTTCACAATTTATGTGTCTAACTTGAAGTGGAAGATGCTCATGACCATAGGCATGTGCAGTTATTATGAGGTGGGCCAGTGCGCAGATCTGGTGATTATGGACTTCTACCTGAGAGACAAGAGGGAGGAGAGTTGGGGGGTCCTCCTCAAAATAAATTTTTAAACGCCTCTGAAAATTGTAGTCTTTTGCTACCAAAACCTGCATTTTTGAGAATTCAAAACTCCCAAGTTTTCATGACCAACATTTAAACAGTTATCCTTGAATGACTATTAATTTTAAACATTGGATTTAAAGTTTCAACTGAACTGAAGCAATATTTACAGGTTTTTCAAGATCAAAAGTTGAAGAAAACCAGACCTAAAGACTTGATTACTCTCTGTACCTGACTGTTAAAGTGACATTCTCCTCTTAAAAGCACCATTCTTTTGGGTTCTTCAAACATCTATTGTCAGACAGGTAACATGAGCATAGTAATAAATTCTCTATTCTTTGTTGCTTTAAGTAAACATAATTTAATTTGTAATGAGTGAAGCTTAGAAAATTATCTGGTCACAAAAACAGCAAGTAACTGGAATCTTAAATATTTTCTCAGAACCATCTTGATCAAGACATTCACATCTGCATACATCTGTGACCAATGGCAGAAGCAAATATTTGGAATGACATCACTAACTTTATAAGCATTCTATTCCAAACATCCGAAATTATACAGTCCTTGCACGAGTGTATAATTTAAACATTTGTTTTCATCCTCATCTATTTTAACATATTCCTTCGTCTGCAGCTTTCATATTTTTGTTAATTTTATCAAAATAAAAAAGTTTCTAACTAAAGGGGAGACCTAGTTGCTCCTGGTACCTCCCCTGCACAAGTCCAACCTTGTGATGGCTGTTCTGCTATGGACTATTATGACTGGTATACTCATGCAATTTATGTTATTTATTTGTTTTTCAATCATTTATTTATAAAGTTTTGCATGGTGGCAATGCTTAGCTGTTGATACCTTCATAGAGAATACAATTACAGAATTGATTAAATGTTTTGCGACTGCAGATTTATGTTCTATAATGCAAACCTTGATGCTGAATTTTATAAACAGAGCCATAGAAATATGATGTTTATATACTCCCGTAGGAATCTTTAGCAGATTTTTAATAATTGCTGAGTCTTTGTCTTAAAGGTGGTTCACAATAGAGAATGATAACCAGAACAAAAATGACAAAATTAAAATATATTCTATCACTCAGGATTCTGGAAAACAAGTATCCTTCATTTGGGTACCACCACATGCAAATATTGATGGAAATGAAAACACTGATAAATCTTTAAAGGAAGCCTCTCGACATTCTATCAGTCACCACAGAATAACTTCTATGCATCAAGAGGTATTAGCTACACCAAATAACTGTTTTATAGAAAAATGGAAGAAGACACGGACAACATCCCACAGCAAACTGCTAGATGAATCCACCTAAGGTCTTGATAGATTTTCTTTAGGCATAAAAATGCTTAGCATGGCTTCTTTCAGAAGGGAAGTAATGCCAGTGGTCCCATGTTGTAAATTTACAACACATAAAAGAACCTCAAGCCTGATAAAGAGGCCTCTGAGCAAAATTAAGCTGCCTTTCACACCATTATAGAATGGGACACTGATAATAATAGTTAAGGAGTTTTCATGAATAAAACTCAGTTTTTATAGGGAGAGGTTTCTTCCACTAATGATCGCGATCCTTGGTGGGGAGTGCTATGGCTTCAGTGTAGACCCACCAGTTAACTATGACATTATTACTCTGTCAGGGTGCAGGAAACTAGGAATAAAAATGAACAGTATATCTTTAATTATCTGTGAAGTTCTTTCCATTCTGAATAAGTTTTGTATAGTTCACAAAATGTATAAATTTTCTCATTCTCAAAGGATTGGCAATGCTGATATGCACACACTAGGAACTCAAAAAGCTAACTGAAAACGTGCTGAAAGATTCAAAGAACAGAAAATGTAATTATATGAGGCATGTATGGAAAGTAAGGGTGCATCACGTCTTGACCAACGTAGAAATGTTAGATTTGATGTGACCTTAGTAGCTTTAGATATATATGTTGTTCCTGCTGGTAGAAGATAATTAATATTAACATTGGCCTTCATATGTCAGATTTGCTCTGTGATAATGTGTTGTATTTTAACTTTCCTGGACATGCCTCATTTTATAATGTTATTGCAGAGCAACACTAAGTCCAGGCTACTTGTTGGGTAAGATATTTCTTGGTGTAGAGGCTATACTCCTTTCATCAGCAGAGGCCATTTCTGCTGTCAAAACAAATGTTAAGTGAATAATAATTATGAAATATTTAAGGATAAATGTATATGTTGAAGTAATTATTCAAAATAATGCATAATAATGAAATTGTAATGGATTTTTCAAGAGGAACCCTCTTCCCATGAGCAGTCACCAACTTGGCTCAGCCATTCACAGCACATGTCTCCAGCGTTATATCAGCTTAAACCAGGAAAAATCTCAAGCTGAACTTTTTCATCATTGCTATACTATTTTTTTAAATGTTAACAAGCTGATTTACCCAATGTAGCAAGGTTAGCTTTTTAACTTCAATAACAAATTAATTAATTTCATTCATATGCCCCATTATTGTATAATAATCTATAGTGTTTTATGGTTAATCCTCCTTTTTATCCCGTATTGTTGTGATTTCTTACAGCCCTAATTCTTATTCCTAATAACAGCAAATCCACTGATATGCAAAAGGATATGAAACATTGGCAAAACATCTGGCTTGCTTTACCTATCCCCAGCAAATTGAAAATCTGAAAATTCTGCATATCCTTACACTTTGACTGCAGCAGTCATTACTTAAAATGGTCAAGTTGCTTTTTAGATTTAATTCAATTTATTTTCATCCTTATAAGTACATTTAAAGGACATGTCATAACCTATTTACATATTAACATTGTATACTAAACTTTTACTTAGCTTTTCCATATTTAATTTTTTTATATTATAAAATGCTTTTCGAGTTATGTGTTTTTCTATGGTTTTCATCATTGCTGTTGTTTGCTATATGTTCCTCATTTCATTTGGTAGTTTATGAATAATTCCCTTCCTACAATCTTTATTGAACAATTATTATTTAACGGTACTCTTAGTGTTGTTCTGAAATTATCCTCATATCATATCCTTTCTCAAACCAAAAGAACATATTTAAGTATAGCACTTGCAATTTTAAACCTTCATACCATCTCTTTAGTCTCATAACATAAAAACTATGCAGTTTTCATGTAATTCAGAAACCATTAACATATACACTTTGATTTCTAATTTTAGCAATTTTCTGTTTGCATACAATGCCTTGTTTACAAGTACATTCTCTTTAATTTCAGTATGTTCATCTTTGTAATTCCGTTTTAGTTTTTTAGTCATTTAGGAATTGAAATTAGAAGGTGCTTTATAGACCTTCTCTTAAGAAAGAATAGAAATTTTTGATGGTGAAAGAATTATTGTAACTGATTTTTGAGATTAAGCTACCCACTCATACAAATTTGTTTGCTTAATAATATTAGTATAAATATGGTTCACCCCTAAGTGTTGCATTTTTCACCTGACATGAAAAGTCAATATCCCTATTATCACATATAAACGGTGAATAAAAGTGTGGAATATCAGCCACAACTTTGAAATGGATCAATAAAGTTAAGTGCTGACCTTTTTTTTTTTTCCCTCATGGGGAAAAAAGGGCTCTCCAAACAGCATAAGGGGCAGTGCCTAAGTGGGAGAGGGGGTGAACCTAATAATTTTAAATAGAACCATGATATAAATTTTTAGATGTTCTGATAGTCCTTAATAAATTAATTTTTGTTTAAATTATTTTTTTCTTAAATGAAAGCTTAAGAATTTATGGGGTATTGAAATTTTCTATTGCCTTAGCCAATCTCATTAATGTTTGTAATATTTTATTCTTTCCCTTTCAGCATGATTCAACATATGTAAAATTTCAATGAAGAATATTTGTTTGAAAATAAATAAACCCATTATGGTCCAGTTACTAGGCATTTTTGATTTTCAAATAATTATAAGCTTAGAAAATAAAGGTCATTAAGTATGTTAAATAAAATTTCAATTCCTCTAAATCTTCAACCCATTGCATCTGATATCCTTTTCATCTGTTGGATATTTGATGAATATGAACATAAAGATCAGATTATTTCTATCAAGATAAAACGCTCATTGCTGATTTTTGTTTCGCAGTAAAGATTTTTCCCCCAAGTATCCAATTATCTTGGTCTATGAAGAAATTTTAAAAGTTTTGCTTTGTCTTTTACTTTATGACTTTTGCTCCAAAAATAGGATGCAACTGTTGATTTCTCTTTGTTCTTGTTGCATAAACTTTTCACAGTCTTTGCATTTTATGTTGGGTTTACTGGATTCTGGACTTATCTTGTATGAAAATTATGCATTGCATCTGTAGACACAGAAGATTTTCAAAACTGTTATAATAAACTGGTACGCACAAGCACACCACCAAACAACACAGTGGATAGTTATTGAGGGAAGTCATTTCACATTTTTTTTTATTAACCATTCAATAACTACAACTAAATTTTATACTTATCTAATAGTTTAGTCTTCACTGTATGTTATCACATTTATTAGATATTATTCCTATGAGTAGTTCTATTACAACAGCTTCATCACTCTGGTTTTAAAACCCTAAGTCCAAGGTTTGGTTCTTTTCAGTCTTTGTACCATATTGCTGTTTGTCAGCATACGCAGCACCTCAATGTTTTCATCTACCTGTAACTGTCTTTTGTGCTACATTGCTGCAGCTTTGATTTCTTCTCTGACAAATTGTACATTCAAGTCCCTGTAGATATTGTCAATGCATACATACCAAGGTGCTTTTACTACAGTCCTTACTACCTTATTCTGAAATCTCTGATTTCAACATTCGTTTTCTTGGTGCAACCCCATAGGGGTATGCCATATATCCATTCAAGTTTCAGCACTTGTTTATAAATCAATAATTTGTTGTTTTGACTTAGTTCTGAGTAATGTCCTAGTAACCAATACAGTTTTCTAAATCTTAGATCTAGTTCACTTCATTTCCTTTTACATGCGATTTCCAGTTAAGCTTTTCATCTAGTACCAAACCTAAATATTTTACCTCTTTTATGCAGGAGTTTGTCTATTTAGTTCAATGCATACCTTTTCGTTTTCCTGTTTGTGAAGTTTATAGGGACTGACTTTGTTTCATTTAATTTTATTCACCATCTTTTTGTCCAAGTTCTAACTTTATTGATTGTTCTTTGAAGTTTTTCTGTAGCCTCTTCTGTGTCATCAGCAAAAGTCGCCATCTCAGTTTCCTCATCTTGTGGGATGTCTTGTGTATACAACAGGTATAATACTGGCCCAACTGCCGTACCCTGTGGCACTCCCGATGTAATATATTTAAAAGCAGAGTAAACACTTCCTTGCTTGACTCGGAATGTTCTATCTTGGAGATAGGATTGTAAAATTACACTAAATTCTTCAGGTAGATCTCTCTTTAATTTAGAAATAAGGCCTTTATGCCATACTTTATCAAATACTTGAGATACGCCTAAAAAAGTGCTTGCACACACTTTCTTTCCTTCGAGAGCTCTTTCAATTATTTCCACAACTCTGTGAGCTTGTTGCATGATTGAATGCTTTGGAAGCCGAATTGATGTGGAATTAGTTTCTGTTCCTTGATAATGGAGTTGAGACGTCTTAAGAGCAGTTTCTCAAATAATTTTGACATTGTTGGCAGCAAAGAAATTTGTTGATATGATTTTCTATCATGAGGATCTTTCCCAGGCTTGGATATCATTATAATTTCTGCATTTTTCCACTACTTAATTGAAGGGAAGCATTTAGAAGATGTAGCCATTTCATAAGTGCTTGAGGGGACAATTATTTTAGTATTTGACCAGTAATCAGATCATAACCAGGAGCTTTATTGGCATTCAGGTCTCTTACTATGACTTCTTTTAATTCATTCATCATAATTGGTTTAATCTTTTCAATATTTTTAGTGGGATAAATTGTAATGTATTCTTCAGCTGTCTGTCTAAATAATGGTTGGAAAGTTTCTTGGAAATACTTAGAGAACACATCTGCCTTCTCTCTGTCACTTTTTACCTAATCATTGTTTGATTTTCTTTGGGGGGGGGGACATGTACCTGAGGTCTTTTCTGCATTTTCATCATTTTCCACAATGAATAGTCGGTATCCTTTTTGGCTGATAAGTTTTCTAGGAACTTGCTGATGGATTCATTATTTTACATGTGACTCAATTTTCATTGCTTGAAAAGTAATTTCTGGGAAAGTTAGGTGCATAAGAACATTTATTTATTATATTTTGAACAAATCTGGACAAAAATGTAAATTAATTGGCTGTAAAAAATACTTACTGAGCACCATAAGGTGCATGCAATTCTTTGAAAATGTTATATGCTTCAAGCTACATGAGTCAAGCTTTCAGAAAAATATTTACAAAAGTTTTAACAATGCAGTAAGACTGCAATAATGCCACATATTTGGACTGGACTTGTGTTTCTCATTATGGAGTATTTAAATACAGGTAAAATAAGTGTATGAGAAATATTCATGTTGCAGATCTGGCCCCAGAAAAATGACAATACTTTTTGCCAGCATCATCAGCTAATCCCATTCCTGCCTTCCAACCAATTTTGCTACCTCATTTGATTTGTCTTTTAGTTTATTAATCAATTGCTTGTAAAAGGTTTTAGGTATGGTATTATATACAGTTTCCAAATGAGAAGAATGCTACCCTGGGGTGAGGGACCAGTAGAGTTCACCTACTCATCTTATCTGTATGTTGTATTGCCAACCTTAGCAGAACTCTGTTGTACCAAATTTAATCAAGACAAGTTACTCTGTTCATGTTACTTTGTTTACTACTGTGTAAATGCTGTCCCTGAAAGAGCGCTTGACGTTTTTTATTGACAGCTTTGTCTGTTTGTGTGCTCTTTCATGTTAAAATAGCACATTCCTGTTTCTAGCATTCTTGTCATTTATGGACTGTTCTTATCAGTGCTGTCAAATATGGTGCCATAAATAAAATGTAAACAATATTTGTATTTAGCTCTAGGTGAACCTCGCTGTCTATTTGTTAGTAAATGTTGCAGAACAAATACCTATGTGAAATTAAAATGTTTAAAAAGTTGTTTTATTTCTTATTTCATATCAACTATAGTGACATCAAGAAATCTCCTAGAAACAATTTCCTGCATTCCAATGTAATAATAAAATCTTTACATATTTGTTAGAGAGGCCATCGGCAAAAGATGCTAATGAACAAATGCATTGTTTGCATTTATTATACATAAAACTACTAGGTATGGTAAATAGGGAAAGTATTGTGTTGCACCCAAAACTTTGATTCTGAAGTTTCACAAGAAATATGTGTGGAAGACTACTGAAAATAAATAAAGCATTTTTAGGAAAAGATCCATGTGTGTCTGTAAAGAATATAACTCAAAAATGAAAAGTCTGATGAACATTGAACTTGGTATTTGAATTCAGTGACTTACAAAGATGCAATATGGAAATTTTCAAGAAAATTCCCCCAACCCAAACTACTTTTTATATGCGACATTTTATTGAAATGTTTGTTTTTCTCAAAAACGGCTCAAATGATGTTGTTTAAAATATCATATATTAAATATATTTTCATGACAAATAAAATGTGTATATTGAAAATTCATGGAATAGCCTATGAACTCTTCTTCATGCAGAATGAATTTTATACAACCCTGTATAATGGGTTAAGCGATAATGAAAATATGCTACATAAGATAGATTTCTTTAAAACATGCCACTTATTTTAAATAGCCTTCTTTATAAGCATAAGCCATTTCTGAGATATGTGTTATCAATGGTTTGAATTGATCAATATTTTGTCATTCTTTTTAAAGTCCTGTCAATTTTCATCTATTTCCTGTTATTGCATGGAAAGAGTATGGAATTTTAAGGCCAGTATATAGTGTAGAGTTTTTAAAAGACTTTGTCTTGATTAAATCAATCAATTATTCCATTATTCTTATATATCAACAAATTCCCAACCTTTGCTAAATTTTGTAAACAAGGGTTTACACAGCTTTGCCTGAACTACATTGCTAGGAACATCAATAAATCACCCTAGTCAGCAAATATCCCTCTGAACAAATGAAATTGATGTGTCCAGGCATTTTAGATTACACACTCCACTCATATGATTTGATGGTTACATATGAGCCATTGGTTTCTCATCTTAAGTTGATATATTGCATGACATTAATGGCCCCTAACAAAGGATAGAGGGTAAAAGTCATGTAAATTTAACACATCATGCTTTTAATACAAAACATTTTAAAGCCACTAATGCCTATTTAATTACTCCTTTACTATTTAAGTAAATCACTGCACTAAACATTAAACTCCAATTTCCTCATTTCCTCTTTTTTTTTTTTAGCATTTTTTGCTCTCAAAAATGCTTCTTGGACCACAGTATATAATTCAAAGTTTTCTGGGAATCTTTGGAAATTCTGGATTTAAACATTTAAAAAAGCATGAAATATTTCAAATGAAATTATTTTCCATAATTAAAATTGAAAATGGAGGAAAATTCAGTATGTGAACAAAATAATATTTTTACTTTCTTTACATGTGCTATGTATATAGTGTATAGAGAAGGTATTGCATTCCACCCAAAAATTTGATAGTAAGGTTTCACCGGAAATACACATTTTATGTCCTCTGTGTCCAAAAAGCATTTTCAGAAAAAGATCCAAGAGTGTGTATGTGTGTCCGTGAACACGATAACTCAAAATTAAAAGGTTGGTAAAATACTAAATTGGGTATTTAAACTAAGCATCTCCACACCCCAAACCACCCTTCACAATAAAAAATTTTGATTTCTCAAAAAATTAATGATTTTGATTAAAATACTGTATATAAAAGATACTTACTATATATTTAGTCTGGAGAATTTTGTATAACTGGTAAACCATAAGAGATAGACAAAACTTCCTGCACGAAAAATGTAGATCTTGATAAAAGCACTATTTATGTCATATACATTTTTTTGTGGAGTTTACTATTTTTAAGAAATTCCTTGTTATTGGTTTGAAAATAATTTTCACATATGGGAATTTGTCAATTCCTGACAATGCAAAGAAATGGATTTCAACCATATGGCAACCAGCTTTTAAAAGATTTGACTACCTCTTTAGCCTAGTGTATTCTCTTATTTCCCTTCTACTTGCAAAAAAGTGATTAATAAGACCATTTCTGCTAATGATTATCTTGATTAATATGAAGTGGAATAATTTTTTAATAAAGATTTGTTACTGAGATGCAGAAAAGTTCATGTGAATGGAGTGCATCAAATTTTTCTGTTAAAGGAATTGAAATTAAGAAATGCCTGCACAAGAATTTCTTTATATTTGTATACTAAAATTCAGTGTTGCATGCATATGACTTTCTCTACTCACTCTTCTACAAATTATTGCTATTTATATTTCTTCCTAGCATAGATTTACTTCTTTATTGGTATTAAAGAACACAATAAGCTAAAGTGATATATCTTTACATCCTGTTGCTATGCATTGAATTTGAAATTCTATTCTCCTTGTATAAACATAGAAAAGAAACAAAAGGAATAGAATAGTGATTTCCAGTTAGAGGTGTATAAAGTATCTGAAAATTCAGAACTGTAACAAAAAATGTCTCAAAAACTGGTAATGCCACAAACAATTGTATTTGAACAAAATGGTTGTTTTGACGAGACCTACATTTATTTATTAATTTTTTTTATTTGGTAAGAATCTCTTACAATTTATCAATTATGCCATTCAATAGATTCTCTTTTCGACTGAGGATCATAATAAAAATCCATAGTTTCATCCCCTGTAACAATAGATTTCAGTACTTCATTCTGGTTAAGCTACAAAAACTTGGTGCAACAAGTCACATGCTGCTTCGGAACTACTGAGTTCCCATCTTGCACTGACCTTTTTCATGTGTAAATGATCATGAATGATCTGGAAAACAAGTGGTTTTAGATCTTGTTGAGATTTCCTTGAGTTTCAGCCACATGTAATTCAGCACTTCACCTTCAACAATGACAATGATTTCCTCAGACACTACCTCAACAGGTCACTAAACTGTGGCAGTAGCAGGCTGAAATTCATGTGTGCACATCTTGACATGTTACTAGCTCCTGCCCAATGCAATATAACTTTTGCGCTCATTTTAAGTCAGGCCAGAAACTTTTGGAATCTACCTTGAAGCAGTGACAGAATACTCAAAACATTCCACAATAGTTGCTCAGACATTCAGGGAAGAATGAGTTTTCATATTTTGTAGCTTACAAAGATGTTTCAAAACTGTGCATTATAATTATTTTATACATATTTGTACATATACACAGAATAATAATTTCCAAATTCAGTTTCCCCCAACTAGAGAGTAAAGGAGGCTGAAGTGAGAGTCAGATATTCTAAAGGTCAGTCAGTATGCTGGCTTTGAAATTTCATTTTTTCATAACTACAAGAAAGAGATGCATAATAACCTCAGCACTTCAAAAAAGTATAAAATATGAAAACTCAAGCCAGGAACAACAAATATCAAAATTTGGAATGTAATTAATTTACTTCCCTTTTCTTTTGTAATGTCTCACGAGACATAAGAAAAGGACTGAATAACTAGAATAATTATCTATGTTTAGTTACAAGCATGTACCGAGCGAGATGGCGCCACGGTGACGTGTTCGAGTCGCATTCGAGAGGACCCGGGTGATCGCACATGGGTTTGGAGGGGGTGTTCCCTGGTCACAAGACAAATGGGGTGACAGTTTCATCCCCGAAAATCCAGTCTCTCCATTATCATTTCATTCATCCTTCACCACGTTCTTATTTCAGAGTTGGAAGCGTCGGGGATGGTATTTTAGTGCGGTGTGGAAAGGGAAAAGGGTGCTCTATGGAATTCTTATCTCCCACCTTCAGGAGGTTGCCGGGATATTAGGAGACGAGGAGTCCGGTCTGCCTGTTCCAGTGTCAGGGAGTCTCAATCCAATCTGGTAACTGTAGAGTACCTCATTGATATACCGTCAATCCTAGTTCCGAGCTCTTTTAAACCAATAATAACTATTATAACATAACAAAACCTGCTATAATAGGTTTTTTAAATATCATTTTAAATATTTCCATTTCGTTTTCTATTGATTTGTTTTAGGGCTCCAAAGGACGAAATTATATATTTTCCTGTTGGCCGTTTTTATAACCCACTAAATCTTATTCAAATACTAGGATGTGACCATGTGACTGTGATGCACGTCACAAATGACATTTGAAAGCTGATGGTGTCAGTTACCATCACGTTGTCCAACACGTATATGTCACACTCAAGGTTGTGATGTTCTCCCGCCAGTGAAATGTCCCTTGGACATGATTTAATATTCAAAATCTTCTCGGGCTTCTAGCCAGGTAAAAACTTGGCTTGACACCAACGTTTCGAAGAAGTGCATCTTCCTCGTCTTCAGGGTGAACTGATTAGTTCTTATTTTATGATTTAATATATCTCTACTTTTCAAAATAATAATAATAATAATAACAACAACAACTTTATTTCTCATAATCGAATCTCAAGCACATTATTTACTATTGCTGCTTCTCTATCAAATTATTTTCTAATGCAATGCACATTAAACTGTCTTTCTCCGTTTACCCTCCTCATGCGTAGGACTCACATGCCAGCGCCATCTAGTTGTCACACGCCTGTGGAGGACCAAAGGCTTTTAGGTCATTATGGATCAGTCCGATGCCTGTCATGAAAGTGAAAAAGTAGACAAGATGAAATGACGGTAAAATGGATAACAGTAAAAATCATTATGGAGTAGTCGGTGGAATAAATGGCAAGGGAAACCGGAGTCAACCAAAAAATACACCTCCTGCTATAGAACCCGGGTCATCTAAGTGAGAGGCGAGCGGTCTAACCCACTCAACCACTTGCGTTCTCCCCAACAGAAAAAGTGTATTATCGTTGATGCATTAGAAGCCTGCGTAGATCTGTCTGTAAATCTTTAAATCGTGCACAGATAAGTTGAAGCTAATATGCAGGTAGAATCATTATTGATGTCACCGGCTTAACTGAGTCTATATACAAAGAAGAGCGAAAAGTTTCACTACTATTTGAAATACATAGTTTAAACCTTGTCTAGATTCGGGTAGGTTGACTGCCGTTAGCTGTATCACTATTGTTATGTATGCCACGATTCTAATTAAACAGTAATAGGAGATTTCAAAATAGATGTTCTAGTAGAAAACAAAAAGAAAAGGCTATTATTAGAAATGCTAGTAAGAAATAATGTTGCACTGGCAGAGACAGAACCAACAAGAGTAACTAAGTATTCAGCAACATGCGTGGACCTCATGTTCTCAAACCTAAATAGGGAATGTTATGAAATTAAAATAATAAAAAATGGAATAAGTGACCACTATGGCCAACAAATAGTAAGTAAAACATTCGGTAACTTAAGACACAAAACTAACAAACTAATAGAGGCCAAAAGAATAGTAAACAAAAACACACTAGAAGCATTACGATACTACATCGAAGAAGCACAATGGGAAGAAATCTATGAAAAATATGAAATAAATGAAAAATTTGAATGTTTTGCTAAAATTTTAGAAAAATGCTTAAACACAGCAATACCTATATGCAAAATAAATTGTGGTATGCAGAAAAGTAAAAACTGGTCAAAAACATCTCAAAAAAACGCATGCAATTCCTAAACAGCTTAAAACATCCAAAACTAGACCATAAATCATACACATATATAGAAAATTACAAACAAATGCTCAATAAAGTAATACTTGAAGCAAAGAAGCAGCACAACAAAATGCTGATACAAAGTGTAGAAAATAAAACTAAAGTAGCATGGAATATAATAAAAGCATCACATAAAGAAAATAAACAAATATGGGTAGAAAATATATGTATTGAAGTAAACAATAGGTTAATAGAAAACCGAATAAACATAACAGAAAAATTTAATGATTATTACATCAATATTGTAAAAGCTTGAGGCCTCAGCCAAGGTCAAAACCAGCAAACAACTGAAAACAGTATATGTAACTCAATGATGTTACGAGAAATAACAAATGAGGATGTTATTAAACAGATAAACACATTAAAATGTAAACAATCTTTTGGGTTAGATGGACTTACAAATGAAACGGTTAAGCATTGTAAATGTGAAATGTCAGAGATAATGACGCATATAATTAATCAATCTTTTATAACAGGTACATTTCCCAATGCACTAAAAAAAGCAATAGTAAGACCAATATACAAGAAAAAAATTCAAAGCATGCAATGGAAAATTATAGACCCATATCATTATGTTCAACATTTTCCAAAATAATAGAGGGATTGTTTTTAACTCAACTACAGAGCTTCTGCAGTAAGTATAAAATAATATCAGAGTACCAATTCGGTTTTCAAAAAAAAGAAATCAACAATACAAGCTATCTGTAAAGGAAATGACATCCTCATAAAGGCAATAGACAGGAAAGAATATGTAATCGCAATCTTTCTTGATCTTACTAAAGCATTTGACTGTGTAGATATACATAAATTAATAACTAAAATAGAAAATTATGGCACCCGGGGCCTACCATTAAAATGGCTTAAATCTTATCTACAAAATAGAGAACAATGTGTGGAAATTATATACAATTCAAATGGTAACCTAAATAAAATCAGATCACCTTTTAACAAAGTGACTCACGGTGTTCCACAAGGATTGAAACTAGGGCCATATCTATTCCGTATGTATATAAATTACTTATTCAAAATAATAAAAGAAGCAGGTGAAATAGCCATTGGATATGCTGATGATACCACAATTATAGTAATGGGAAATATAGAACTTGAAGTACAAGATAAATCAAATATACTGCTGGAAAAAATTAGGGAAGAGCAAGGAATCCTAGGGATGGTAATAAATACAAATAAAACAGAATGGATGCAAATCAACTTAAAAAAGAAAATCCCACCCAATATTCAATTAGTCCTAGACAATAAACAAATACAACAAGCAACAGAAACAAACTTCTTAGGATTAATAATATATAACAGATTAAACTGGAAAAAACATATTGAAAAAATAGCAAAAAAGAAATAAATACAGGACTATACATCTTAAAACAAGCAGCGCAACAAATGGATAGAGATAGCTTAATACAAATATACTATGCCTTCATACATTCTCATTTGAGCTATGGGGTTATATTATGGGGTAATGCACAGAAAAAAACAATGCAAAGAATATTAAGACTACAGAAGCATGCCATTCGAATAATATGTAAACTAAAGGAGACGGATACTTGTAAAAGTTTTTATAAAAAACTAAATATATTAACATTTCCGGCGCTATATATATATATATATATATATATATATATATATATATATATATGAATGCATTAAACACTCAATAAAAAATAATAGTAATCAAAGTAGAAACATGCACATACACGAACATGACACAAGAACGAAACAAAATTATTTCATTAACAGACTAAGAGGAACGTTAAGTAACAAAAGTATAGAAAGTAAAACCAAAGATTTGTACAATCATTCGCCTAAACAAATAAAACAGATAACTGAAGAAAACTGTAAACTTAAAGCAATTAAAAAGTATCTCTCAGAAAATGTATTTTACTCTATAGAGGAGTATAAAATGTTAAATTAAGTAAGTTATGCTGTATGATGGCACCCCCTGTATATTTTTTTTATAAAGTGTATATACGCATGTTATTATTTATACTATATGTTTAGTTTTGTAATCAATCTGACGATCCTTGTAAATTATGTATTACAAATGGAGATAATAAAGAAATAGAAATAGTAGTAACTATAATGCGGACGCAGCTCGAATGGACACCTCGCCAAGTTGAGAATACAGAATAAGAAATGGAATCAAGTGTGATGTATGACTTCGTACCTAACAAATGAAATGTATG
Organism: Hymenopus coronatus; assembly: GCA_030762935.1. Classification (NCBI taxonomy): domain Eukaryota; kingdom Metazoa; phylum Arthropoda; class Insecta; order Mantodea; family Hymenopodidae; genus Hymenopus; species Hymenopus coronatus. The sequence goes on from CM060892.1 coordinate 27,465,945, forward strand.
ACGATCAATCTACTTTTGGTGTGGTGAGACAATAATGTTTGGATTTTAGTTTATAACGTACTACTTCAAAAAGTTTAGAAACCAATAATTCCAGCGAAAGAGCAAATTTTAAAATACTGATTAAACTAATTAAAAAAATTCCTACATTCACTTAAGTTTGATAAGTAAATCCAATATAAAATTTTGAATACGGTAGTTTGCTCTGCTGGAACCATAAAACTGTTGAAGAATTGGAGATATCTGGTTAGGAGGTTGGTGTAACTGTAAGTTTACTGGTAGTGCCATCTGCAAATGAAGCGTATTTTAATCGTCGTGTGAAAATTGAGTTGGTTATACTTGTTTTTATTGATGCCAGTTTTTACCCACATAATTGATGAAAATAAAGTGGCCAGCATTTCACAGTGTTTTAAACTCGTTCGTAAGTTAAATTAAAACGTTCGAAAGCTACCGGTAAAGGTACTAATACCAAGAATTTTGAAGAAGTTGTCGGCAACACAAGATGGCTGCTAGTGATACGACTGGCGATGATTCCCTATATCCTATAGCAGTTTTGATCGACGAATTAAAAAATGATGATGTGCAGGTATGTAAGTTCAAGCGTTGTACATTGCTAGATAATGTTTCGCTTGTTAGAAATTGTGTAAATAAGAAGTTGCATTAAATATCTAGTTTTAACTAGGTCTGCCTCACGTTATTTTTAAATTTTTATCGAGCATGCCAAATAATTATAGAAAGGAAATGATGGCACAAGGGCTAAAACGTAAGGAGACTTCAGTGAACAATAAGTCGGCCTTTAAGCTTAGTATTACGCTATCTATATCTTGCTTCATAATAATGACAAGTAGGTAGGTGAGTCACTGCACCTGTAGTGGGTGGGGAGAAGAGCGGGAAGTGTATAACGACCGCCTGAATATAAGAATGTCGTTTGGTGTGAATTATCCATTTAATACTTAAAATTGAACCCTACTCCAATTAATCATATCCTACAAGGAATAGTTCCCCATGATGTAATTGCTGTGATGTTGCTTTCATTTTATTGCAGACCTGTGACACTTATGGATATCAATGGTTAAACATGTTTAAAGAGTTAAAACAAATTATCTGGTCAAACATTCAAGGACTAAATACATTGGGGATTTAAAAAAAAAAAAAAAAAAAAAAAAAAAAAAAAAAAAAAAAAAAAAAAAAAAAAAAAGGACGTAGATGTGTAAAGTTGTAGTTGTAATTACTAAATGTATCACCGATAAAATATCTTGGGAATAACTAATTGGAAGACTTCTGATCGGAAGTGTATCAGAGGCAAAGCAAAATAATGAATACAGGGGAAATCCCTTTGATGACATCCTTGAGTATCATTGGGAATGAAAATGTCTGTGGACGGTGTTAATTGTATTACAGTGGTAAAATTATTTCAAATAATGTGCAGACATGCTGTTATATGTATTTTGTCTCCAAATCACAATCATAGTAGTTATAAAACAATACTGTTGAAGCAGTGTAGGTAAACATATTCCAACAAGGGTGACATCTCACCTCTAATTGTAAGATGCGTTTATCCCACAGTTGGACGAGATAGGGCAAGCCTGCATTGCAGATGAGTGAGTCACATGCTATCAAATGCAGTTAGGCTTCCCTGGCTTTAACATTTGAAACACTTGTTCAGATGGAATTGGACTCAAAGCTATTTCAGTTCCTTATAGAAACCTAGTGAACATTTTTGAGATGGTATAACAAAAATAAGTGTGTAACATAAAAATATTCCTGATGACATCACAAGTTGCACAGTAGTATTTATACAGTACTTAATTTTTGACTCGTGGCTGGCTGGCGGGAGATAGCTGCTGTGGCCAAGTTGAATGTTCACAGACCCTGAACTAAAGCGCATAGCATGCGGTCAATTCAATTGCATTGATTTACATGCATACAATAAGCATATAGCTTTATCACAGGTGTTTGAAAGTATGTCCTTATGCTGCCACGCATCTCTCACACCTTTTAAGAAAATTACCATTAACACACATTAATTCTTTTTGTCTAGTCATGAGTCAAAAATAATGCACTGTATTAAGAATGGTTTCTTTATGTTTGAGTGTGTGAGTGTTTTTTGAAAAAAATTTTATTTAACTTAAATAGAAAATGTGCTGAACTTTTGAAACATGCTATATGTAGTAGTCTATATTTAATTAGGTTTAGAGCTTTTGATTTTAATAGATTTCAGGCTTATGAAATAAAATTGAAGGTATCAATATTACACTGTAGCACTTGCCTGCTCTCCGAAGAGTCCCAGGAAAATTCCCAGCTGGGGGTGGAAATTTTTCTCTGGCCAAGATTCCTATCCTCTCCAGAGTTTGGAAGCATGAATGAACATGTGAATGTCTGTGACCTAATGTATAAAAACCAAAAAAAGAAGAAAAAAAAAAACATTTAGAATATTAAAGAGCACAAATATGAATATGACCATTACAGTTAAAGGTGGAATATAAATGGAAAAATGAAAGAAGATATTACACTGTAGTGAATATCACTTTTTGAACTGGTCATCTTTCAATGAAATTATATTGAAATTTTCTCCTAATTCTTCTGCTGCTATTTCTGACTGGGAGGTACTGGCATCCCTAGTACTACACATATTTTTGAATTGAATAACTTTTGAATGTTTCCTGAAGGTTCAAAAATATTGGCAACACTTTGTTGTAGGCTAAGATGAATGCATACATCAATATTGAGACCAACATGAACATTTCTAACATTTGTCTTCACAATGTTCTTGATGGTAAACACTTTCAACTACAGGATTCTTAATAGAAGTGAAAGGACTTCCAAGCGTGAACATGATAGGTGTTTCAAAGAGTGATCTCCAGCATCTTCATATTTAATTGCAAATTCCAGAAGTGTGCAAAATTACTCATTACAAATTCAGGTGCATTTGCATATTCCTTCCAGTTTACCAATGACAGTTTTTCCACTGTCCTTCTAAGGCCTCTAATTCATAATTTTTATCTGAAATAAGTTAGTGAACTTTATTTGTATACATTACAGTACTTTTGATGTATAATAATAATTAATAAATTACTGTCAAGAGCAATAGAAGCATAGAAATGGAGCTGTAACTGTTACATACTAATTTCTGGGGCATAGTTCTGTAGCAGTTTAGTTGATGCAGATTGATGGGTGAGCATAAAATCATTTATTCACTCAGTTTAAGGAGAAATTGAAATTACTTGTTTCATAGTCTCGGACCTGATACTTTCTCTTTCTTACCTGCTGATGAAAATTAAAAGCAAATCCCATAAAATGTAGCCTAAGAAATGCTGATAAATTTCTGAGCATTTTAAATATTGCAGTAATTAGATCCTGTACCTTGTCATTTTCAACATGATCAAAACATAGGAAAATTAAAATCTTAATTGCAACAGTGATTATTCTGAAATCATAAAGACGTTGGAACATTATATTTTATTATTGGTGCATGAACAGGTATATATAATCTCTAATTAAACATTTAAATCTTTAAACTTAAAGACTTTCACCATATTATAGTCCATTTAATATAGGATAGGATTTGACCTGTTAAAATATAATGATTAAAATTAATATAATTGAGAAAAATGAAGATAATATTAATCTAATAAACTAACAGCTCCTATAATTCTTGATATACCAGAATGTTAAAAGAGGTTTGGTAAAGGCTGTACCAGCATCCATAATTAATGCAGGCTCTGTTATATGCTAGGCAACAGATAACAAAGGTATGTAAAGACCATCAGAGTTTTATTGGTTCAGCATTTTTTACTTAAAATGTTAGTTAAGCTCTTTGTTTGTTATTGGTTTCAGGAACAGTAAAGCTTATGATTGGTTTTGTCATTGTGCGTTTCATTTAATATGTGAGCCATATGACATTTCTCTGGGCCAGAAGTTCTAACTGTTGTTCCAGAATAATAGAATAGAATTTACTACTCCACAGCATGTAAGCCATTCCATTTTGGAAATTGAATAATTTTATGTTGTAATTTGTCAACTTTTATGACTTTGAAAAGGAAATCCAATTCTTAGTTTCCTGAAAAGTACAGGGAATGTTGGCAGTTCTTCAGTGACTTTGGAACACCATAAAGCTACTAAATGTCATGAATACTTTATCATACTTTTCACAAAGAAGGATGAAGAGAGAATAGTTCTCTCCACACATAATATTGGTCCTATATGTTCCAATCCCAACACAATTTTAAATTTTCAGGCCAGCTTGATCTAGATATTTACCATTGATTCTAAAAGTGCATTCGAGCTACCAGGATATATTTCAACAGGGCCTAAAAATCAGCCATTATTTCAAGAGTCTCTGAAACATCTGACACCATATAGTTCATTATTGAATCATTAGTAGATTCATTTATAATTATTGAATATGCTCCTTCAGTTATGCTATTAATACTTTCTGCTCTTATGTAGGACACAACACTTTGGAAATTAATTTGGAATATTTTTTTCCTGTGTTATCAAAGGTTTTCTAATGCATTGGGTTTTCAAAGATTTTCAGCATTTCACTCAAATGATCTATATTAAGTACAGTAGAATGAGTTGCATGTTTTTTTGCTTTCATCTGAAACAGAAAATATACATACACACACACACACATATATATGTATACATACATATTTTTTTATAAATTGAGGAAACTATAGAATTACAATAGAATTGTGAGACTGTGATCGCACATATGCATGCTCTGCAAATTATTACCTTAAGGGGTTTTCAATTCTGAAACTCCACATTACTTACTCATGAGTGATAGTAACATTTTCCATAAGGATTACTAACCTTGTTATAAGTAATGGTGTTTATCTGTATGAAGACATTTCAGGCATCTTCTCATGAAATTTTCGTTCACTTTCGTTCACACACATAAGTTCTTCCTGCATAATGTTTATAATTCCTGATTTTTGTCCTTGGTTCATCTTTGGCATGTAGATTGTCCCATCTTGTAAGGCAACATGACTGTTTAAATAAAACCATACCTCATCTGAAAAAATTATCCCTGGTGTAAGAGCATCTGTGATAGAAGAATACATGGTTGATCTCTTAGTCCATGGTATGCACAATGGACTTCAATAAACCCAAGATTAAAGGTGTCTACTCTGCTTTTATCTATTTTATAAAAGGTTCAAGTGCCAGAACAGCTTTTTGTTAAATCAAAGTACCCATATTGAATTAACATTTGAGATGCACACATTAAAAATTTTTATCTCAATTGTTTTAATTTGAATTGCGAGATATTGCATATCAATTACTTTGAGAATCAATGCATTAAATGATGCTTGGTGCTTGATTGAGAATTTATTGTTGCTTGCCGTCTAGTTTGGTTTATAATCCATGTGAAAAATGTGCAATTTTTGTGTAGCAATTTTGTTTGTATAATAAAGGATAATACAATTGTAGTAAAATCTAAAATTTATTTTGAGTAATTAGAGATTCAAGAGTTCAAAATGAATGAACATAAAGCAAAAGGTTTGGTACCTCTTTGTCCAGAAAAATAGCCCTGCATCTTGGTATATGTTAGCGATAAGAAGTTAATTTGCTAAGACTTTCCAGCTCTCTGTTGCTGATGTTGATCTTAGTGTAAACATAGTTCATGTGCAATAATACCTTAATGGTGACTTACTGCCATAATTACTTAATATTCAGGTAATGCTAACATAGTTTGTACCACTGATGGGTAATTTTATTGTATTGATGATTTAAGGTATATCTCTGAAATGAGACATACTGGTTGGTTTACTGGGTAAAAACACAAATCAGTTGGAAAATTTAATGTCTTATGGGCATAATAACTCAATGGTTAGAGCAGCCGTAACAGGGGGTGGGAGAATGGTGTTCAAATCCCAGCTTTGAATTTTTCAGCTGGCTCTAACAATGTATTTATAAACTGGAATTATGAGTGTGTTCTGATTTGATAACTATGATAGTTTGTTTGCATCTAAATGTTGAATCAAATCATTTATGATTTCATGCAAATGAAGCTTTTTGCCTTTTATAGCATATTGTAAATGATAGATTTTATTTTTTCTTACATTGTATACTTTCAATTTTTTTCAGTTACATTATTTTTAAAAATGGAGTAACTTAAAGCAAAAATGAATATAGGTAAAATTGAATTTTTTTGTGTGTTGCTCTTTCATTGACATGAGTAATAAACTATTTTATGTATAACAGTGAAGGTGTAACAACATGTTAACATTTAAAACATGAAAGCAAATATGAAGAACTTTGCTTGTGTGTGACATGTCTATTATAAAAGAATGCTTTCTCCAAAGACATAACTCTCTTAACACTGATATTTTTCTACTTTTCTTGCAGCTGCGTTTGAATTCCATCAAGAAGCTATCAACTATTGCATTGGCACTGGGAGTGGAGAGAACCCGAAATGAGCTGATTCCTTTCCTGACAGAAACCATATATGATGAGGATGAGGTTCTTCTCGCTCTTGCCGAGCAGCTGGGGAACTTCACCCCACTGGTTGGAGGACCAGATCATGTGTATTGTCTGCTGGTGAGTTAACACATTATTTGAAAACCTAGCTGTAATAGCTTAACAATGTGAAACTCATTGGTGACTTGTCTTGTTACAGCCCCCGCTGGAGTCTCTTGCTACTGTCGAAGAGACAGTTGTTCGAGACAAAGCTGTGGACTCCCTAAGAGCCATATCTGGGCAACACAGTCCTAGTGACTTGGAGGCACACTTTGTACCACTGGTGCAACGCCTGGCTTCTGGTGATTGGTTTACCTCCAGAACATCTGCTTGTGGGCTTTTCAGTGTGTGTTATCAGAGAGTGAGTCCTGCTGTCAAAGGTAGGGAAATGCATTTTTTTTTCCTCTCTCTCTCTCCCTCCCTTTTTAGGATTTTATTTTTATTCATTGGAGTGAATTAAGGTTTTTGTGTATCAAATTAATTAGACTTAAGTAAAAAGTGGGTATCAATGTACAAATCTGGCTATAATAGCAAATACGGCTCTGGATCAAATATAAAAATTTGAATAGTTACAAGTACATATAATTTATTTCAGTATAATCTGATACACAAGATAGAATTAAACCTCTTCAACAAAAAAAAAATCAATATTTATTAAAAATATTAAAGCAAAAAAAAAGTTTTGAATTACATTAGGTGTTAAAATATTAAAAGTAGAATCACTATTAACTCCCAAGTTACAACTTCACACAGGTGAAGTTTGAGTGTGAATAGTGAGTCATTCTAGGACATTAGTTGTTTCCTTAAACCAGGGATGGGAACTTGGAGGAGAAATACTTTGACATTCTCACTCCACTTTCCTCAAAACAGTGTTCAGTTACTGTACTTCTGCACAGTCATAACTTGCATCGGTGGTGCAGCTGTTGAAATATTAATGTTGAAAAATACACCTGGTGTTTTAGGGAAGCTTTACTCCTTTTTTTTTCTCCTCATGATTATTGGATCTTTGACATCTGTTTTCCACTCATTTGTACATGTCTGTTCTAAAGTAGTATTTGCCAAACATAGAGTGGAAACTAACCAGTTTGAGTAAGCGAGGAACATTGCTAGATAATGTTTCGCTTGTTAGAAATTGTGTAAATAAGAAGTTGCATTATATATCTAGTTTTAACTAGGTCTGCCTCATGTTATTTTTAAATTTTTATCGAGCATGCCAAATAATTATAGAAAGGAAATGATGGCACAAGGGCTAAAATGTAAGGAGACTTCAGTGAACAATAAGTCGGCCTTTAAGCTTAGTATTACGCTATCTATATCTTGCTTCATAATAATGACAAGTAGGTAGGTGAGTCACTGCACCTGTAGTGGGTGGGGAGAAGAGCGGGAAGTGTATAACGATCGCCTGAATAAGAATGTCGTTTGGTGTGAATTATCCATTTAATACTTAAAATTGAACCCTACTCCAATTAATCATATCCTACAAGGAATAGTTCCCCATGATGTAATTGCTGTGATGTTGCTTTCATTTTATTGCAGACCTGTGACACTTATGGATATCAATGGTTAAACATGTTTAAAGAGTTAAAACAAATTATCTGGTCAAACATTCAAGGACTAAATACATTGGGGATTAATAAAAAAAGAAAAAAAAAAAAAAAAAAAAAAAAAAAAAAAAAAAAAAAAAAAAAAAACGTAGATGTGTAAAGTTGTAGTTGTAATTACTAAATGTATCACAGATAAAATATCTTGGGAATAACTAATTGGAAGACTTCTGATCGGAAGTGTATCAGAGGCAAAGCAAAATAATGAATACAGGGGAAATCCCTTTGATGACATCCTTGAGTATCATTGGGAATGAAAATGTCTGTGGACGGTGTTAATTGTATTACAGTGGTAAAATTATTTCAAATAATGTGCAGACATGCTGTTATATGTATTTTGTCTCCAAATCACAATCATGGTAGGATTGCATAAAAGGTTTAACAGTACACAAACTTGTACTGCTTTATGATTGATACTGTTTCTTGAGATAACCGTTTACATGCATAAATAATAGGAATGGAAATGTTCTCTTAGTTCCATTAATATCTCTCCTTTAACTGTTATGATCCTACTATAAACAGAAGCACTATTAACAGTGAAGTATTCTTCATGTTATGATCCTATTGGCAGCATTCCTATTAACATTAGCTATTCGTAATGGTAACTCCTGTACTATTGTCTTTGGGTTTCTATGTTTCTTTAATTTTATTCATTAGATCATACACATTTATTATCCAGAATCTGGGAAGGATAGGGAATATTCTTGGCCAGTGAAGAATTCCCCACCAGATAGGAATCGAACCTGGTACCCGTAGCATCACATGCAGGCATTCTACCTATTGGCTATAGAGCTTATTAAATTAAAAATTATCATAACTTCTTTAACAGTTTTCCTATAAATTTGTGAAAGTCAAATTGGTTTTATTCACCATTTGTATTGTATTACAAGATAGTCTTCATTAGAAAATATTATTATAGCAGAACATCATTTTAACGTTTCAAATTTATACTGTATTTTACATGTCATTTTTGTTGAGGTTCTGGCAGAATTTCTAAGTAATTCTTTTTTGCTTATACTACATTTGTGTGGTCAAAAGTCCTTAGAAGAACAAAGCATCATTTATTTGTTTATGGCTGATTTCAGACTTTAAGATGAAGCCGAAGCTTTTAATAAATGATTGATACCACTAAAGCTGGGCTTATGCTTTGCAAACCTATCTGATAACTATTTTCATCTTTATTAAACTGAACAATTCCACCAAACTAAGAACTTACGCATTATGAATTCTTATTGTTTATGACGACTCTACTACTGTAATATGTTTTTGTAGATTGTCCAGCAGCATGTATTTTAAATGATGGGGAAAATCACTAAACATGGGGAAAAAAGTGTGTGACATGAAGAGGGAATAGAATAGTGAGAGACCATTTTGACAGCTCTGCATTCGTAAATTTTGTGATAGAAACAATCATGAAAAACATTGTTTCTGACAAGAAGGTTTTGTTATTGAAATGTAAAGTATTATGTTATAGATGCGACAGTATAAGTAAAACAAGGTATTAGATAAAAGTATGAAGTATAAATTTCATATTAAGTTTTGCTTATCATTCAGGTTTGTTTAACTGTATCAATAATTGAAAAATAGTCATTCCATACCTGAAAATGGTTTGGACACACTCTACATTGCCTTTATCTGGGCTGCTAAAATCTCACAACTAAAAGCTTTGAAACAGGCTACTTCCTTAGTGAAAACTTAGTGGGTTGTGCATGGTGGTTAACAGATTCTTAGAAGTCAACTGTATTGCATTATTTATTCTTGTAACAAGTACTTGATGTTTTTTTTTTTCTTTCTTTTTTCTTTTTTCTTTTTTTTTCCCCCTCCTCTTTCTTTCTTAATGCCACGCCAAGGAGCATATTGCTTCTGCCAAGAAAAGTTTAATGGCAGATTTTTATTTATTTCATGTTCAGTAAAGTTCAATTCTGCATTTTTGAGCACCATCTTTACAGCAACACGATCTGGATTTATTTGTTCATTTCAATTGTGTTGCTGTACCAACCAATTAGTCAGCATTCGCTAAATGTTTCTATAGATTTTAACGATGCTCTGAATGTTGTAGACAGTCAAATTTTTTCTTATGTGTCATATCATGCATGATATAGTTTTGCAATCCTAAGGTTGAAAAATGAAAAGAACGCCTCTCGATACTAGTACCTCATAAATCAGTGAGGTAGTGTTAAAAAAACTCAACTCCTCAGAAATACAAGTAAAGGGTCGTGGGCAGTAGATTTAGCAAACTCTTTAGTAAAGTGCTTTTTATTATGATCCTTGTAGTTTTCTGATGCAAGCAGTGATCTGTTGTTTTAAACATTATTTGTATTTAATTTACACGTTAAGTTTAATGGCATAATTGCTTTTAATTTTTGCACACAATCCATGCATATTTAGCATGTGATAATGATGTTAATTCACATTTTACTTTTTTTTTCCCTTATAGAGAATATGTGCTTGTTTAACATTAGTGAAGTTAAATAGTAGCTGACATTCATCAAATTCACCATTCTGATATTGATAAATCATGTAGCACTTTGTTCGGTCACCATAATTAATAGAGTTGTTGCACAGAATCCATAATTTGTTGTATTTCTTATGCAGTGCATTATAGTATTTTTTTATGATAGAAAGTTTATATAATTTTGTTTCTATTTCACCCATCTCTGTTTCCTTACCTAGTGTTTGATTTCACATATGTTTTTTCATACTCATTCATCTATTTTCATAAGGCTCCTGTAAAACATATAGCAAAGTTTTACTGTTTTTATAATATTCAATTAACACAGGTTTTATTTTTTAACACACAATACAGTATACATTATTCACAATGATTCATATACTCTCCGAATAAAAAGTATGTCAAGAAAGATTTTTGCCTTCTACATTAATTGTTTTGTTATCTCTTCTAAATTTGCTGGTAGTTTATTATATAAATTAATGCCTACATTTGTAAGATTATTTTTCAGATTATTTGTCCTTCATAACTGAACATAATCATTTTTTCTTTATATGTTATGGAAGTGGATGTCCGAGTTTGTATGTGGTTATGATATTGTTTTATATGATTTACAACCTCTGATAAGTAGATAAGCTAATGGCAGTATATTGCATTCCCTGAAATAAGTCTCCAGGATTCTATGCTATATATTCCACTTATTATTCATTTTGTTTCCTTTTGGATTTTCAATATTCTTTCACATTTTTCTCCTCAAAAGTTTTATTGCATATTTCAGTCAACTTTGAAAGAGAGAAAACTATACGTTTTTCAATCCAATTAAATTTGAGGTACCTTTTAAACATTTAAGCATGAACAGTTTAAAATGACATGTGAGTATGCCATTTAACATTTTCATTCACGTATATTCTCCAAAATTTTGTTCCGCCTTATAATTAATAGTCTTTCCACTGTAAATAATTTGAGGTTCAATAAGTCCTTAAGGTGCCTTATATGAAAGTTAATTACAATAGTTTTCCTTGGTTTATAATCATGTTATGTGACATTTAAGAGAAAACTAAAAAATAGAGGAGAGATTAAATTTGTTTTATTTTGGCTCTTGAACACCTCTTTTGGGAATGTTATTTAGATGCCATGTAGGCCATTTTCTATTTGAGACTTGAGGTATGCTAAACTTAAACTACATAAGACAGTTTGTGTGAAATCATAACATATGCATGACACAAGAAATAAAGAAACTAATTTAAAAAGTTTGATTTTTGGCTTTACTGTACCATAATACTGGCAATTATTCATCCAAAATAAAAATTAACACTGAACTGTATGGGTGTAAAGTTAGAGTGAAAAGTTGATACACGTATGACATTTGCAGCGGATCTTAGAAGCCACTTTCGCAATCTGTGTCAGGATGACACTCCCATGGTGAGGCGAGCTGCTGCTAGTAAGCTTGGAGAGTTTGCCAAGGTTGTAGAAGTCGAGTACCTCAAGTCTGACCTGATACCAATGTTTGTGAACCTGGCACAGGACGAGCAGGATTCCGTCCGGCTTCTGGCCGTTGAGGCATGCATCAGTATTGCCACTTTGCTACAGCAAGATGATGTGGAGCAGTTGGTAATGCCAACCTTACGTCAATGTGCTGGTGACACATCCTGGCGTGTGCGGTACATGGTGGCAGACAAGTTCACAGAGGTAAGGTCTGGCCTTTCTAATTATGAGTTAAATTATGGATTTAAGAAATAGTGAACCCCTGTATCTGACATTTCACTGCAAATATACTTACATCTTTGAAAAAAATTCTTCAGACAGTAAGTAAAATGTTGTATGTAGTGAAGGAAGGAAGCATAAAAAAAAATGAAAATGAAGTGCTATTTATGGACGCTCTTTAACTACTGTGGTTCTCAGCATCCCATTCTAAATTGGGCTTGAAAGACTGCTTAATTTTTCTCAGAGGCCTCTCTGTCAGGCTTGAGGTTCTTTTACTTGCCGTAAAGCTAAGACACTGGACCAACAGCTTTACTTCCCTTTTGAAGGAAGCCATGCTAAGGATTTTTACACCCGAAAACCCACGACCTTGGGTATATGAAGTTAGCATGGTAACCATTACACCACGGAGGGCGACAGGAAGGAAAGATAAGTGTCATTGTAATTGAAAAAGCAGTTCCTTATAAAACTGAGAATTTATTGTGATTGTTTTTATGCAAGGTACATCATGTACAGTATTTTTCAGCTAATAGAATAGCGGTAAAATACTTTCTTGTTAGATAAGCCACCAAAAACTTGTTCTTTAATATAACCTGTAATAAGTTTTAAAAGTCATTACTGGCCTAAATTTACTCAGTAAAGTGACAGCTTGTGTATACTTCAGGTCAGTTCCTAGGGAAGGTGGATAGATGAATAAAGTCTGAACTCGTAATATATTTAGTATGCCATTTTGAAAGCTGCTACTTTTAATACATACAATTTTCCAAAAAAGTACTGAACAGGTAAATAGTTCAATGTTAAAGGAAAATTAAATAATAAAATTCATGTCTCAGAGGAAATCTAATCCATTGTTGTCCCTTTCTCAATTCTAATAACTTAATATGGTTTCAAAAGGAGATGCAAATGGAATCTTAATCATAGCTCATGAGACAGTCTGCCTAAGGCACTATCTGAAATCAGCTGATTCTTCAAGTAAAATTATGGCCTGATGAAGTAAATTACAGCCACCTAATACATCCATATTCTACACAAACAAATAAATTGCTGGTTAAATTTGTATAAAAGATATGGTAATATCATGAAGCTATTCAATGTTGGCTGTATTTAAGACTGTCATTACTATATAATTCTGAGTCTCGCTATACCCTGTCGATCTTATTAATCATGATCTGAATCATATGAGCTACATATGTCATTGGACAAAAATATTTAATCAGTGTTATTGTTGCTATACACCCGAGACTATTAGAAAGCCGGAAAATCACTTTAATATCTAGGTTCAGCATCACAGCTCAGTTTGTCTTAATTTATACTCTTTTAAAAGATTCAAGTTATGCAATTTTACTTTCTCTAATATTTAGCTATAATAAGTATAGGAACTATTATATTCCAGTAGAAATGTTGTTACTGGGGCTAAAAATAAGTGTATATTTTTCCCAAAATAAAAAAACACACTTGAGGTAAGCAAAGGCAAGAGTCCCAAGCAGGTAGCCACAGTGAATTGGTCCTGACCACAACACTCAGCTTAAGAATAGAAAACAGATCCCATCTGGTATTTATGTTATTACTTTCAAATGTGTTAATGGATACATTTAATTTCATAGCAATATGTTACATTTCATAGTTATTGAAAATAGAAACCAAATTGTTTACTGAAAAAGAGCAATTATGGCATAAATAATGCCAATGCTGTATACATGGTGTACTGGGTAATACAAATATATATTTCTTAGAGTGATCTAGTTTATGAATGACGTACAAGGGTGGTACCATATAAGTTTCTGACCTGACGTTGAAAACAAGTGTAAGAATTGAAGTGCTATGGGAGGAGCTAGCAACATCTGTGCACAAATAAATTTCAGCCCACTACTCACTACAGTTTGGTGGAGGCTCTTGTGTGAGTAAGATATTGTGAGCTGTGGTACTAGAATGCGTAAAATTGAGTATCAGGCAGGATCAAGCTCCTGACATTAGAAAGACATGCACCAGCTGAAATCAAATACTTCTTGGGTGGTGTTTGTGGTGATGGTTTATTTCATATTTCTCAGTGAAGGAATGTCTAAACAGTTTGGTGTAGGGCAGAGAGACCATCATTAGTAATTCATGTGCTGATCAACTTGAGGATGAAGTTCTGAGTGACATGCGGAAAACATGCTTTAGGCTATCTAACACAACCATTTTTTTGGAACAATCATCATCCTTTGCACATGAGACCAGTCAGTACAAGATGGGTGCACAAACTTCTCTCTGCAGTTTGGAAAGAGAGCATATGTCTTGTTGCATCAGGTTTTTTTAGCTTTGTAATGGCAATCAAAAAGAAATTCTTAAATTAAATTATTTTATTTGATAACAACACTGTCAGGTGCCAGGATCATATCAACCCTGCCAGTGTGCTGGAATTTGTTTTTTTGTGGTATTAATCATTTCCAAATATTCTTTGTTATTGGTTTGAGTTTTGAAATGCCTCTACTATTTGCAAATGGCAAGTTGTTATTAATTTTTTTCATGGTTATACAAAAAGCTTGCATTTTGATGTTGGCTGAATTAGAGACAGGTGAAAAAATATCATTAATCAGTTAAAAATAAATGAAACCTCAATATCAACTTTCCACTTTGAGACCAATATGGTTATCAATATGCATTCTCTTTCTAGTTACTAGGCTATTGTGAATCAAAATTTTGTATGCTGCATTATCTCCCATTCTTGAGTTATTGTAAACTAGCTTTAACTTCTAAATCAGCTCTGGAAAAGGGATGATTATATGCTGTTGGGGAACTTGGAGTACTTATTTTCTAACTCTGACTTAGGTAAATTTAAATGAATGTAATGAGTCACGTTTTTACACTTTTTGCTCCACCTTTGCCTTCGTTAGGGAAGAAAAAGTGTAAAAAAGGTGACTCATTACATTGAAATTTAATTATGGCGCTCCACTGTCTAAAATACTTCTTTTTATTTGATATATCTGACTTGGTTATTTTAGTAATAAACAGTGCATTCAGAACACTTCAATGGTGCTAAATAGGTTAGGTTATAAGTACAGAATGCACTTGTGGTACTAAAGACTTGAAGTATTCTACACAGTAGAGTGCATATACTCTATGGTCGGTTTGTGAGCAGCAAAGATAAACAAAAAGCAGGCAGGAGTAGTGGTGCTAGTTTCCTGAGCAGACAGTATAACGACCCTACTCATTTCTTTTGACATCATTCCCCATACTGCTGTTAATTTGCAATTGCCCAAGTCTGTATTCTTGAGTTATAAGTAGAAACAAGAAAAGTATGAAGAGAATTTTGTCAAAACATAAAAATATGAAGAAAAAAAGTGAAAATATTCTAAATAGTTAAAAGCAAAACATCTTATTCTTTTAAGTCAGGACCTCTCAAAGTGCAAAAGACAACTTTGCTAGGTTGATCATAGTGAATCCCCCACTCCTGGATTTTGAGCATTATGGATGATTTTCTCTTTCCTTATGCTTGTCTTCCTTGCTCCATCTGTCTCACTTCTTCTATCATTTCTTCCTGACTACAAAATGTTTGAACCAAGTCAGGCTAATGCGCGGTACACAGAGCCTCTGTACCTAGGTTAGCATGCATGATATGAGTCTCTGTTTAAGAGTTTAAAATAGGTTCATTTAATTAGTTTTGAAAATAAATGGAGTTTTATTTATGGATGCTCTTTACTTGCTATGGTTCTCAGCGTCCCATTCTATATTGGGCATGAAAGACCACTTAATTTTGCTCAGAGGCTTCTCTATCAGGCTTGAGGTTATTTTATGTGCCGTAAATCTATGACACAGGACCAACGGCTTTACTTCCCTTCCAAAGGAAGCCATGCTAAGGATTTTTATGCCCGAAAAAATCCATCGTCCTATGCCGGATTTGAACCCGCGATCTTGGGTATATGAAGTTAGCATTCTAGCCATTATACCACGGAGGGCGACCATTAGTTTTGCTCCATATTTAATAACATTTCAAATAAAATTCAAGACATTATTAAAGCGTTTATAGATTTCTAAAACCCTTTCACTTAGAAAAAAAATAAGAAGTTGCTTTGTCCTCACTTAATTTTAATTCTAATATGCCACTAAAGGCCACGAAAATAAAAACGCTTCTAGAATAGAAGGCATTTAATTTTGCACATGAGCTCCCATAGAGGAAATGCTACTTTTTTCAATTGTAAATGGTTTGATGGAAAGGATGGTGCAGGTTTTTCCAGGCAGATTTCCTAGGAAGAGTGGCTTGGTTTTCTAAATCTAGTTCTCAGAAAAGTGCCTGATTAGAATATGCAGATAGTCTGTTTATTGCTAACGGAAATTATTTTAAAAGTGAAAATTCCTATAACTTACAAATATAATGAAGTATGATGATTTGACCAAAATATTTTGAAATATAATTTTTTGTGACATGCATTAACATAAACATTTAACCATAAAACATAAAAATACATCCCAAAATGGTATAAACAACATATGGTTAAACATATGAAATTTCACATTTTACCTGTCTTTAGGTAGTATAAGCTATAATCAAAGTTTATGAGACCTCTAAATGTGAAGGTCACATTTTGTTGCTGGTTATATGTTGTAATTGACGAGTGAGTCAAGAACACAAGAAATTTGCACATATCAGGTTGAAAATTCTAAATAGAGCAATTATAGAACCTCAGCTTTCATTTTCTGTCTTTGCAGATTACAATGTTTTAAAGGAGAAAATACATGTGCTTTCTGAATTTTTTGTATGCAGTTGCAAAAGGCAGTTGGACCAGAAATTACGAAGACAGACTTGGTGCCAGCATTCCAATCGCTACTCAAGGACACAGAGGCTGAAGTTAGGGCAGCCGCAGCACACAAGGTGCGAGACTTCTGTCAGAACCTGGACTCATATCAACAGGAGTCCATCATCATGACCAGCATACTTCCATTCGTGAAGGAGCTCGTTGGTGATCCCAATCAACACGTCAAGTCTGCTCTAGCATCAGTCATCATGGGGCTCAGCCCAATCCTTGGCAAGCACAACACAATTGAACATCTTCTTCCTCTCTTCCTGTCACAACTCAAAGATGAGTGTCCTGAGGTCAGGCTCAACATCATCTCAAATCTGGACTGTGTCAACGAGGTTATAGGAATACAGCAGGTAAGTGAAATGTCAAATTCTGCGTGCTTCTGCATATTACTAATGAAAAATATATGAGCATTAAGACTGTTTTACTACTTGTAATCATTTGCCATATTGTATTTTGTGGACCCACTATCAAAATTTACATTATTGGTTCCAACATATTTATAGAAGGAAAATAATATACACATTCTTCCTACTCCAGCACCTTTGAAATTATGAATAAATAGACTGAACTGTAATTAACATTTATAGGAGGCACAATATTAGTTGATAAAATTTCATTTTTTCTAAACCTATATTAGGAACTATTTTGCTTTCCTAACATTTTAAGTATAGTGGTGCAAATGATACATAATTGCATCCTTGTAGCACAAGTGCCTTAATGGTTGCTTAGCAAATATGATGCAGCAATTTCATTGAACCATATGACGATATTATTGATTACTTTCTAATTCTCTAATTCTTTCTTAGCCTGAAAAATCCTTAAGGCTCCTACTTTAATATGAGTGGACAGTGAAAGTCATATGTCTTAGACTAATATTTGCCTTAAATCATTGATTACTGTTGTTTTTCTGTTTGATGCTAGCTGAAAGTAGATATAAATAGAAGCATGTAGTAGAAATGAACTTCATTGTCCAGTAGGTTTTAGCACTTTGTTAGTCTTCCACAAAATAGTTCCATGCTTTATTAAATATCCTGCATTCCTTGAATTCTTTATATCACTCAAATTGTTGTTAGTTACAGCATATAATATTACTTCAAAGTTGCACTGTTCGTTTATTGTAACAATAAGAAACATCTCGATGTGATTAGTTCTTGAGCTTGACTTCCCCCATTTTGGCTAGTCTTGTAATGTACACCATAGCAGCAGGTCAGAGATGGGGTGAAATTGTTAAACACATGCGAGGAAAGCCTTTAAGGTCTGGCAAAAAGATAATTGAAACGAAAGCATTTAACAAATTTTTGGAGAAGAATCCTATCATGCATGTTAACAATGTTAAGAGTTAACATCAAAATTTACAGGTGTATTGGCATCAGCAGTGTATTGGGCACAAAAAGAGCAACTTAAATCAGGAAAAGTGACAAATCACGAAAGAGGAAACATGAGTGGACAGTGTTGAGGAAATGTGAAGAATTTCTGAAAGCATCTGTCCAATGTAAACTGCATGATTTTTTTCCTTCCAAAAATGAACCAGCTACAATTAACAAAAAGTTGCATGTAGTGAACAGTGATGGCAATTTATTTAACTTTAAGTGAACTAGCTTCTACTTGCTTTTGAAGGAACTCCGAGTTGAGTTCAACAGCCACAATAAGAAAAGTGTGATAGTTGACTATGTTGTAACTGGCATAGGGTTCTACGTATTTTGTAACGGTTGCTTTATAAGAATGATGTTTATTTCGTAGATAAAGGGTTAAGAAAACACTCCACATGCACTCAGCAACAAAGATAACAATAATATCACTTAGACATAATATATTATTTATTGGAATTCTCACACTGTGAAGCAATTTAATCATAATTAACATTTGATTCGACATAAACACACTTATGCTTCACAAATCTTGTTTTCCTTTAGAACAATCGTTTCACCTTCCTTAAAGGGGTTCTACGTATTTTGTAACGGTTGCTTTATAAGAATGATGTTTATTTCGTAGATAAAGGGTTAAGAAAACACTCCACATGCACTCAGCAACAAAGATAACAATAATATCACTTAGACATAATATATTATTTATTGGAATTCTCACACTGTGAAGCAATTTAATCATAATTAACATTTGATTCGACATAAACACACTTATGCTTCACAAATCTTGTTTTCCTTTAGAACAATCGTTTCACCTTCCTTAAAGGCACACTTAGCTACGGCTGAATGGTGGGATTCCCAGAAACATTTTGGTTTTTGGCTACTAGTGCCATCTGGTGCTGATTTTACGAGTTTCAAAAGAATGTTGTCTTCTGTAAGCAAATCAAAATTCATGAGCATCCCTCCAAATTTTTTTATAATAGATATTTTCCCATGTGTTCAGTTCTGCAGTCTTATTTATAGATTTTAGAAGACAAGTTTAATTTTTACTTTCTCTATGTACATGTACTATGTACATAGTGTATAGAGGAAGTATTGTATGCCACCCAAAAATTTGATACCAAGATTTCACCGGAAATACATGTTTTAGGACCCCCTGAATCCAAAAAAAACATTTTCAGAAAAAGGTCAGTGTATATGTGTGTCTGTGGACAGCATAGCTCAAAAACGAAAAGATCATTAAATACTAAACTTGGTATTTAGGTTTGGTATCTTCCAAGACACGAAGATTTTCAAGAAAATTCCCCCACCCCACACTACCCTTTACATGGAAAAATTTTCGAAACTTTTGATTTACTAAAAAATGATTTTGATTAGAATCCTGTATATTAAAGATATTTACATACCAAATAAAATGTATATCTTGAATTTTCTGGGAATAGCTTCTGAAGAGTTCTTTATTCTGGATAAATTTTGCTTAACTGCTAAACGGTAAGAGATAGACAAAAATTTACTACACAGAAAATGTTAATCTGATCAAAACACACAATTTATGTCCTTTACATTTTTGTTGTGGAGGAAACCGTTTCCGAGATATTCCTTGTTTTTGGTTTCAGTTGTGGGTACTTATAATTTTCTCAGACAGGAAGTGTCCATTTTTCTTTTGTTCTACTCCTGGCCAAGTAAAAAGCGATTTGCAATGACAATCGAATGACAGCTTTTAAAACATTTGACTATCGGTTTAGCCTAATGTATTCCCTTATTTTCTTTCTATTTATAAGGAACTAAGTAGTAAGAACATTCTGCTAATGATTATCTCGATTAGCAAGGTGAAGAAAGAAGAATGATCTTATGTAAGAAGTTTGTAGAAGAGCTAGAGAAAGTCATGTGAGTGTAAATCATCAGATATATAAAAATCTGATGTGTACCATTCACATGACTTTCTCCATATCCCTGCAATAAATTATTCTTAAAAAGCTTATACTTTTATTTACTTTATGCTAATCAGAAAAAAATAGCAGAAATAGTCTAATTACTCGCTTCCTTGTAAGTAGAAGCGAAATAAGGGACAACTGTAGGTTAAAGTGATAGTCAAAAGCTGGTTGCTATGTCAACGAAGTTCCTTTGTCTATATGGATAGGAGTTGACAAGTTCCTGTATGAGAAAAGTATACGTTTTTCATAGCAGAAACCAAAAATAAGGAATGTCACAAAAACGACGAACTCCACGAAAAAAATGTATATAACATAAATTGTGTGTTTTAAAGTGCTGTACATTTTTTGTGTAGTAAGTTTTTGTCCGTATCTTACGGTTTAGCAGTATTCAAAATTTAGTAAAATTCATTCAGAATAAACTACTCTTCAGAGGCTATTCCCAGAAAATTCAAGATATACATTTTATTTATCAGGTAAATGTGTTTAATATCCGAAATTTTAATCAAAATCGTTAGAGCCATTTTTGATAAAATCAAAATTTTCGAAAAAAGTTCCATGAAAAGGGTTGTTGGGGTTTAGGGGGATTTTTCTCAAAATCTTCGTGTTGCATCCCTGGAAGATACTAAACTTAAATACCAAGTTTGGTATTTTACCGACTTTTCGTTTTTGAGTTATCGTGTTCACAGACACACAGACCTTTTTGTGAAAATGCTTTTTTTTTGATATTGGGGGCCCTAAAACATATATTTCCGGTGAAATCTCGGTATCAAATTATTGGTGGAGGGCAATACTTTCTCTATACACTATGTACATAGTGCGTATGGAGAAAGTAAAAATAGGTCCATATGTGTGTGTGTGTGTCTGTATGTGTGTCTGTGGACAGCATAGCCCCAAAACGAAAAGACCAATCAATACCAAACTTGGTATTTAGGTATAGTATCTTCCAAGGATGTGACACAAAGATTTTCAAAAAAATCCCCCCCCCCCCCCCCCCCCACCACAAACAACCCTTTACATGGAAAAAATTTCGAAAATTTTGATTTTCTTAAAAATGGCTCTAACGAGTTTGATTAAAATCCTATATATTAAAGCTATTTATGTCTCAAATTTTTTGGGAATAGCCTCTGTAGATTTCTTTATTCTGGATGAATTTTGCCAAATTTTGCGTAACTGCTAAACCGTAAGAGAGAAAAAATCTCACTACACAAAAAATGTAGATTACGTCAAAACACACAATTTATGTCCTTTACGATTTTGTTGTGGAGGTAACTGTTTCCGAGATATTCCTTGTTATTGGTTTCAATTGTGAAGTACTTAAACTTTTCTCATACAGGAAGTGTCCGTTTTTATTTGCTTCTACTCCTTTGTAAATGTGTGATTTTCAATGACAATCACATAACGATAGCTTTTAAAACATTTGACAATCACTTTAGCATAGCGCATTCCCTTATTCTCTTCTACTTATAAGGAACTAAGTAATAAGAACATTCTGGTTATAGTTTCTCGATTAACATTGTGTACAAAGAAGAGTAATCTTTTGTAGGAGAGCAGCTAGAGAAAGTCATGTGAGTGTAACACATCAGATTTTTAATATTGTGATTTTTCTCCCAAAAATGCGCAAGAATAGCTGAATTATCCATCTGTTTATATCTTATGTTTCTAAAATGTTGGTTTACCTGAGAGTGATCAGAATAACAAATTCAATAAAATGCATAAAGACTGGCAAACAAACTTTATAAAATGGTGTCATAGTAATTATAATTAAACATTTTGCAAAACAGTGCTCTTAATTTCATTTTGGCATTGTAACTGTATAAGAGAAGTAATAATAACCTAGGTAGATTAATAACTGCAATTGTGTAATCGATCATAAGCTAGAAACAACTGACTGGTAAAATAATTATATGTATTACTTTCTCTATCCTGTACAAAGTAAGCAAAGAGGTTTTACATTCCACCCAAAAATACAATACCAAGATTTCGTGTAAATATGTGAACAAAGGTTTTATCACATTGTGACACACAAATGTGTTAGTATAATACAGGTCTAAGCATTGTCAGTAAGTCATATTCAACTTCGCTGTCAAGGCTGAAACAGGCAAAAACTTGTAACCCTTTATTTTGTGGAATGCATCTACTTGAGAAGAAAACATCACACGTGTTTTTAAGAGGCACAATGTTATATCCCACCATTTCCCATTTTGTGCATAGGTGTTTAATTTAACTAACATGGGAACGAAAACTTACAGCTGTGTGACACACACAATTACATCCAGATACCACTCCAAATATGTTAATATAGTGACACAGTAACAGATGGTCTATTTGAGTGATCAAAGTAACAATCCTATTCAATAAAATGCATAAAGACTGACAAACAAACTTTATAAAATGATGTCATAGTAATTATAATTAAATATTTTGCAAAATAGGGCTCTTAATTTCATTTTGGCATTGTAATTATATAATAGAAGGTAGGTTAATAACTGCAAATGTGTAATTGATCATCAACTAGAAACAACTGACTGGTAAAATAATTATATGTATTACTTTCTCTACCATGTGCAAAGTAGGGAAAGAGGTATTGTATTCCACTCAAAAATTCAATACCAAGATTTCATGTGAATGTTGAGGACCTCTTAGCACATTGTCTGTGCATATCACTTTTAGAATATTGCTGAATTTAAACTTACGAAAGCATATACATAAATGGTGCACATTTCCTAAGAAAGATGGTTCACTTATTGCTCTGCCAGATAGCTGCTGAGGATCCTACACTAAATGCTGTGCCCATTGTTGCATCAGTTAAGTTGCTATCACTTATACAAATATCCTGTTTAAGTTTTTCTTTGAAAAATAAGAGACATCTTGCATTTAGGATCATCTTGTATTTAGAAAGGCATAGTATATTTCTTGAAGAAATGTATCTTGGTATTTAACAATGGATAGATGTATATCTAGAAGCATTTTTCACATTCCCAGGAATATTCTAGTCATGTCATATTTCCAGAATTTGCTTTTTAGTAAAAGTGCATAGGAATTTGGTTCAGTTAAAGCTGTTTTCCTTTCACATTACTGCATTGTTTGATTTGCATATGCAGAATACAGACGAGATGTCGGATCTGTTGCAGCTGTCGCAGTCACTGCTGCCAGCGATCGTTGAACTGGCCGAGGACTCAAAGTGGCGAGTAAGACTGGCTATAATTGAGTATATGCCACTCCTTGCAGGGCAGTTGGGTGTTGAGTTCTTTGATGAGAAGTTAAATTCTCTGTGCATGACTTGGCTGGTTGATCATGGTGAGTAATGACTTGCAAACTCTCTAGTATGTATATGTTTGTTTTCACAATTAACTCTGAATATTCTTCTTTGCCTTACAGTGTATGCAATTAGGGAAGCAGCGACGTTGAACCTAAAGAAACTGGTGGAGAAGTTTGGACCAGAATGGGCACAGAATACTGTGATACCAAAAGTACTAGCAATGTCACGCGACCAAAATTACCTTCACAGGATGACATGTCTCTTTTGTATTAATGTAAGTGTTATGTTTTATTTTCTTAACCAACTGTCTTAATCCCAATAAACCTTGAATTAATATCCCCCAGTATTCTTTATTGCACATATCTCACTTTTATGGTGAAGCCTCTCCTTTACTCCTTATTTGTAATGTAGTAAACATCTCATTGTAACCTAATAAAAGACAATTCTTGTGATATTCACAAAGATGCGTATAACATATTGAAGGATGTGTATATCTAATTTCTCTAAACTACTTCTTGCCAGTCTTGCAATCTGGAAATATATAGTCTCTAATAAAGCATCTTTTAAGGTGAAAGAATTGTTGAAATGGCCGAGTAAGCTTAAATAAAGCACAGTATATAAAATTTTGAATTTTTGTATGTTGTATTTGGTTCCAAAGTAATTCATTAACTTAAGGATATGCAGTTTTCACAAAATACGCAATGAAATAGGATGAAGTGTGAGGTTATGAGAATTTGTTAATCTTGGGCCACAAAGTTAAAATGTTGGTCTTGATGGCTCAGTTGGTTAACCACTAGCCTTCTGATCCAAAATTGCAGGTTCAATCCCAGCTTAGACCAATAGTTTTTAAGTGTGCTTAAAAGCGACAGCCCCATGTCAGATTTATTGGCATGTAAAGAAATCCTAGCACACCAACAGTGTTGATATGATCCTGTGTCGTTAACAAACAAATATTTTATTTTATAAGGTTAATTGTTAGAAATGGTCTGTAGCCATTGATAATTATTGCAGTTAATTATAAAATATAAAAGTGTTAAAATATAATTGAATAATTTGGAATGTTGTGATGGACACAGTATTCTCTGTATATATAATTATAATAAAACTTAGTTACAACATATATTGGAAATATAAAAATAAAAAATTTTTGATTCCATGCCCTACCTCTTTGAATCTATACCAGAATGTATCATTTCAAATTTTAACTTTATTTTTCATAAATAAAAATTTTACACGTCTTTATACATTTTTGGCAGATTTTCTTACCCTAGCTTTTCTAATTTTATTATACTTAAATTAAATCTAAAACTATCCAATCTTAAATAAAACTTCCACATTTTTTTTTTATGTAATTCCTGAAGCACTTGTTTTTAACTAATTTACCTTATACTGAAAAACAGTAATTAATGCTTAACTGCTGAAAAGTGAGCAATATTCTCTATTATAGCATTTATCTTTCTGATACTGTCATTTCATCATGCCCAAATAGAACAATCAATAGTTTTTTACTAGTGTTAAGCAACTAAATTAGTCACTACCTATTTAACTACTATTAATTCCTATTTCTGTGCAAAGAAATTCTGTTTTCTCAGTTTTAAATCCTGATAATCATGTGCCCCCACTGCTGAAACTTTGTACTTAACAGCTAGCAGTTAAGTGGGTTACACTTTCAAAAACCTACAAAAAGCTTTACATGTTGGATTTCCTGAACCAATCACAAGGCAGAATTCTGGGTGATCGGTCATACAGTGGCAGCTCTGTTGCCTCATCTGGCTGTTTCCAACAACGTGCTTCAGTTTGTGATCCCTATCAGTGCTTCAAGTTCTTTGCACGCTACATATTATTTGTTATTTATATTTGTGGTTATTGTTATTGGTGGTGGTGTTTAAATATATATGTATATATATTTAAATAATTTTGTTTATACAAGATTTGAAGTGCAACATTGTCTCAATAAGTAAAACTAAACAAAGGCCCTTCCTCCCTAAAAAAGAATTTTTGTCCAAAATTCAAACTTTCAAGAACAATTCTTATCATTGAGCTACAATTTGCAAAATGAAAATCCTTTGTATCAAGGTGTGATACTCAATAACCTGCCATTGGAATTCTTAAGAAGGGCCCAAATTCTTTGAATGGGAGTACATCAAGGATTATGGGCATCCCTCTATCCATGCTGATAAAATCATACAGCAAATTGCAGCAGTTGTTACACTAAGCATGAGAGCTGTTATCAAAATTCTTTAACCGTAGTCGCATTTCTATCGACTCCAGGGAAGAAATAAAAACAGCCCCATCCAGTAATGGCCAAATTTCCATTAATTTTTTTCTATATTCAAAGTATGTAATTTATTCTACATACATTACAATATTTTATGCATGTGTATTTTCAATTAACTAATATAACAATAATAATGAATTAATTTTTATTCATTGGCATTCACTACTTATATAATGCTTATATGAAACATGGTAGAAAAGTTTACAATTAGCCATTGTGTATCTAGCAATAAAACATTTACAATAAGCCAACATATACAAATCTTTACAAACTGCTAAGTGCAGATTTGGAGCAATGGGAGTATTTTGTCTTATTTTTTTTCAACAAACCTAAAAGCCATCTTCACAAGTATGGTTGTATTCTAATATCCAGGCGTTGTGAATGCCTTTTAGTGATTTCAGAGTTGAAATCAGATGTTGCATAGCTTACATCCCATTGAAAGAACAATGCTTAGTGATGAAAGGATTACCTAAATGTGGTTATCAGGATGTGCACACATACACACTTTTCTCTTTAGAATATAATAATGATAGGTTACAGATGTAACATTAATGAGGTATTGAAATGTGTGCCTTCTGAAACTAGGATATTAACGTATGCCCCAGTTTACTTCTGAATATGATGTTGCAGGTTCTCGCTGAAGCATGTGGTTCTGAAATTACTGCCAAGTTAATGCTGCCCACCGTACTAGCAATGGCAAATGATAATGTTGCAAATGTGAGGTTTAATGTAGCCAAAACCCTTCAGAAAATTGGACCTGTTTTGGACCCTAGGTAAGTATTATGAGCACTATAACATCTGTATTCTAGAATCTCATAGGGAATAGAACTATAATGCAAACATTTTTGTTCTCAGCATCATTCAGACACAAGTAAAACCAGTATTGGATAAACTTCATGTAGATGCAGATGTAGATGTGAAATACTTTGCCTCTGAAGCCATAGCAGGAATTGCAGGTAAGATTTCTGTCCAAATAGAAGTAGTAATGTTCTGCTTTTTCCTAATGGCACAAAATTGTTTGTCAAGCATTACTATAGAGTATTTATTGGAGATTTATAATTAATATTCCACCTCAAAATAAAACCAGTATTTTTTTTCCTTTTTGTTAATGAGATTTTTGTATCACCCATCACATTTTGCAGTTTTTAGAGATATACATGGGTATATTCAGGGATGTATTGGGGTGGAAGTTATATGGATGCCATCAAGATTTTCTTACCTTTTTTGGCACCATATTTAGATCATGGAACCATTAAAGCAAGTAGGGGATAAAAGAGAAACTAATCTACAATTTTTGTTATGTTCACTTTCTACTTTAAGCCTCTTGTTTCCTTCAATGTAGCATTTTTGTTTTGTACGAAGGTTACTAGATAATTATAGTTTAGAAGCGGTTGCAAATATACAATTTCATTAAATTAATGAAATTGTATATTTGCAACTGCTTCTAAACTATATTAGTTAATCTTTTCATTATGTCTTCTGATTAAAAAATGGTGGTCACTAGATAAGTTTTGATACAGCAAATAATGAATACTCATATAAACATTTTGCTTATCCAGTTTCTCAGTGTATTCTCCTTGGCACTATATGCAGTATTCCATCTTCTGGAACTTCTGGAAGCATCTATGACACTCAGTTTCCGACACTGCAGAATTCCTCTTTGTGTAATACAATAACTTCTTCAGGACTAGAAAATCTGTGACCTCAAAGCCAGTTCATCATAGGAAACAGAGAAATCACATGGTGCCAGATCAGGACTATAGGGTGGATGAGTCAATAGTTTTTCCTCAGTTCCTTGCAGAAACTCCAGTTTTACATCACTAGTAATGAGCTGATGCATTGTCATTATGCAACAAAATGCCCCTTAGTCCTGTCTTTGGACACTTTCCTTGGATTTTTTTAAACACTTCTGGAAGGTAAACTTCTGTATACCATTTTGTTGTAACAGTTTTCTGATTTCTGAGCACAACTGTTGCCAAGTGACCACTTGTGAAGAAGAAAGAAGCAATCCCCCCCCCCCTTTTCTTCTTCTTCTTCTTCTTCTTCTTCTTCTTCTTCTTCTTCTTGGCACTCCTTGCTCTTTTGACCTAATGGGTGGTTGGTCATTTAGGAACACCCAAATGGAGGACTGACATTTTGTTTCAGGGTCAATCTGATATATACATGTATCATCACCTGTAACAATATGTGAAATGGTAATACTTTCCACAGTTAAATTTTGCAGCATTTCTTGACTCCATTCCACCCTATGGAGCTTCTTCAGATAAATTACGGAGCACCCATGCTGAAATATTTTTACTCGATGTTCATGAAGGATTTTTTAAACTCTCTCCTAACTAATCACTAATGCCAACTCAGTGTCCCTATAGATTAGTCTTGGATCTTCCCTAATCATTGTTTCCACAATGGTGTTTTTCTCAGTTACTATTGTTGGTTTCTACTCTTCTCTTCATCTTTAGGAGATTGCTGCCTCCTCTTGAATTGTCCAAACTAGCAAAACACAGTGGTTTGTGACAGAATAGTCCCAAAGCCCCCTCACAGGCTCAAGTGATTGGTGTCATTTATATTTGAATATACAATTAGTGCAGGAAAATGCTGTTGGAATCTCCATTGCATTTGCAAGAACATTTACTCTTACTAGGCTTACATAAAATAAGTGAAAATGAATGGTACAGCAACAATACTTTATCCAAGGATGGCCAGTATTGTGTCTCAGTACTTACTAATGATTCTTGTATAAAACTAATTTAAATGAAGCTATGGTATCACAATATTGGCTGAATAACTCACCACACACATGCCTTACAAGGCTGTCAGTATCCAGTTTTTTTTATTTCAACAAATACCTCTTTATTTTTCCACAAAC
Organism: Hymenopus coronatus; assembly: GCA_030762935.1. Lineage (NCBI taxonomy): Eukaryota > Metazoa > Arthropoda > Insecta > Mantodea > Hymenopodidae > Hymenopus > Hymenopus coronatus. The sequence goes on from CM060892.1 coordinate 27,494,640, forward strand.
TGATTACTCTCTGTTCAAAAAATTACTGTCTTTCATTACAATTCTACCGCTTACTGTCTTTTCAATGTTTGTTATGGCGAGTAACAACTTGCTACAAAATTCCCATCGAACTTGCTCACTGGCTTTCCCTTTTTATATCTGTTTATTATGTGGCTGGAAATTTCCAGAAGTTGATGCACATGTAGTACTGCAGGTGTTCACAAAACTCACTCAAGTTTAACAATGTGTAGCTTCAACATCAAAGAATCTTCCGAAAGAACACATGTCCACTTGCACAGCTTTAATGTCAAAAGAACTTGGTACTGCAGCACAGGTGTTCATTGACCCACATGTGCAACAATAGATGTCAACAATCAGCTGTGAATTGCAAAGCAAGCCAAACACTCATGTTTGTTGCAGGGCATAGTCACAATATGTATACATAGTGGTTCAGAAGTATACATATCTCGTACTTTTTTGTTACACAATAGATATTTAAGATATATAAGGATTGTTAAACCTACAAATGGATGTATAATTGGCCCTGTACCATTTGAGTAAAACAAACATTGAACTTAAAATTCCAAGTTTGTTGAAACATGCTTGTTCTTTTGTTGTTTCATTCAATAAACACCACTGGAAATAATAGTAAATGTCGTTAGTAAAAGGATGACATTGTCAGAGCACAGTTCTTCTCTGCTGTGGCCCCACCTGTAAAGTACAATTTTCCCATCCATCTGCAAGGGAAATGGTGCTGTTGTCTACCTCTGCATTTTAAAGCAGTTTCTGTAAATATTTGAAAAATAAAACAAAAGTACTTGTAAATCTTTTCAATTTTTTTGTATAGACTTAACATTGGTGCAAAGAATGCAATCTGTACCCTCTCCCGCCAGTATAATAATAAACATCTGCCTCTTTAAATTAATACTTGTCTCATAATTAAGCTAAAACAAGACCACCAAACTTTTAAAAAAAATGTGAGTGTTTTTTAAACTATTCAAACTCTGAGTAATTGAAGAAGCTAGGCACAAAAAAAGAAACATTAAACCACTGCCTTGAACAATTTTGTGTCTATGATATCGTAATGTTGCTCAGATTAACATAATGATATGTCTACATAACCCATTCTTTATGTCAAGACTCAAATTGAATCTCCATGCATTCAGGTGTTACAACACATTTCTGGTTATGTCAGAATTTGTTTCACATCTGTATATGTTCAGGAGCTGATCAGAATATCAAATAGAGAGCCTTCATTTGGACAAGTGGCCATTAAGGGGTTTGGTCTTGCACTACACTATTTCAAACCACTCTTTCCCCTCCAAGTTTCTTCCTTTCCGTGTGCCAGCTAATCAGTTGAAGTGAAGTCTGTGCTGTACATAGGCTGATGTGTTGTGAGGCCACAGATTTCAGTGTTAATGTGTGCTTTGTTGTTTAATGCATCAAAGTTTGTATATTACAGCACAAATGTAATTCCTATGTGTCAAACTCTTCTAAAGAAATGAGTTGGTGATTTATAGATAGATTCCTTGCTGTTTGAAATTTAGTTGAGTCGATTTTGTAACACTACATCACTTACTTTTTATTTCGGAAAACATGTTTCAGAAGCCATGTGCTTCCATTGTCAATTCCTTTGGTCGACTGCCGGCATCGCTTGCTGTGGTGGTTGTCTCTGTCCCTGGTGGTGGTTTGATGAACCTCTGAATGAGTAGATCGCCTGGCAGGATTTCAAAATTGAAAACACGGTTCTTGTTTTTCCAAATATATGTTTTCCCAAACTTTTAATTCTGTCTTCCTTGTGATCACTGTCACAAAGTCCACCATATATCAGGATAGTTCAGAGGAATACAAACTTTGTGGACATAGATTGCCGTAAACATATACAACACGTGGTGAAAGGAATAACCACAGCAAGCGATGCCGGCAGTCGACCAAAGGAATTGACAATGGAAGCACATGGCTTCTGAAACATGTTTTCCAAAATAAAAAGTAAGTGATGTGTTACAAAATCGACTCAACTAAATTTCAATTGTTAAAACACATCACTGTCACAAAGTCCACCATATATCAGGATATCCCTGCTGTTTGTTCACTTTACAGAGAAAAAGTTCATAATCTTAGCAAAATTTTAAGAAAAATATATATATTCTTGTTAAGAAACTAAAAGTAAATTACGAGGAAAAACTAAACGATATTGGATAAATTTTAGATCAAAGCCCAAAGAAATCTTATGAGAAAACTTGCAGAAGAATTGGGAATTTCACACACTTCAGCCACTAGGCTTTTAAAATTAAAAATCCAGTAAAAAACTAGTTTAAAAACTGCAACCATGTGATAATGTGGTGAGTTAATTTCTGCAGTTTGGGGTTGGATAATGTTAGTCATCAGTCTGTTGAAGTTTTTATTACTGACAAAGCATATTATTATTTATGTGGCCATGAAGAATCAATGAGTGTTAAAGCAAATTTTCTTAAAGCTTGTGAGAGATTATGGCAGCAAAAGGACATTTCCAACATCTATTATGTGGTTATGTTAGTTGTAATTTATATTATAAATCTCTGAGCTTCAATTTAAGGGGCTATAGATATCTGACTACCATCAAGCAGTGTGCCAAGAAGATTCCTGTTAGACAAGACATGTATCAAAAGCCTCTTTTATTACTATGCATCATTATTTTATAAATTTACAAATTCTGCCCAGATGCAGTCATGGACAACTCCTTAACTCTAGCATCCATAAATATAAATGATAGCTCAGGTTTTGGATTTTTTTCTTTCTCATTAAGTAATGATTGCCGGTGGCATCGTGTTTGATATATTCTGCATTACATGTTAATATTTTTTCTATTTGCTGTGTGTCAATAGTTTAATTTAAAAAAACTGAAAAAAAAACAAAACAAAAAAACAAAAAAAAATTAGATATAGTCCAGACATATCGCATATGAAACTATCTCTAGAACCCCTTTCACCCCTCAAAATAAAATCAAAGTTTGATCTCTTGAATATACATATTGTTTTGGTCATTGATAATACACATTAATCCACAGAAGAAAAATTTAGGTATAAATGATTAAATCTCATTGACCCCCTCCCCTCCCAAGACATCTGCCCAAAGAATTTATATTTTGACCCTTAGAAACTCTATAAGCATAAAAATATAAATACAGTTTATCCTAGCTTGATCGCAGGTCTCTGTAGGTTATTATAGCAAACATATGATTTTTAAATTTGCTGTTTGCCTTTTCAACTTCAATAGGAATTTAATCAGTATCCATTCTTTAAAGCTTTAATATATTTCTGTTCAGTGTTACAGTAAATAATTTTGTTTCTCATGCTTTCTCATTAATGTATGTTTTATTTTTAACACGTGCCAAGCCAGAATTTTGCTACATTGTGCTACAGTATGAAATAACCAAGAAGTTTCTAAATTGCTATTCTAATGAATTATTTTCTTTTAAAAAATCTACACTTCAAAACACCATAAAACAACATGCAATGTCAAGACTGTTTTAAAGAACTCAACATCCACACTAATAAGTAAAACAAGCACTAGCACTCGCTTTAACTTACATGCTGTGTCATATGTTTAGTTTTGTATAATGGTCTTACATTGTAAATAACTGAGGTACCAGATTACTGAATCGGACAGTCCAAGTAGTTTATGAATCTTGAACATAGTTTGCAAGATAAGGTAATGCATAGTGTAATGATATTTTTCTTAAGAATTTTAACCTTTTGAGAATTTTTGTTCCTATTTCCAGTAGGTTGAGAACTGTATGGATATATCACCTTGCACACAGCCACGTTGCACTTCTGAATGGTGAGTCCATTTGCTTCATAAAATGTCAGACTATAATTATAAAACTTGGTCTCATATGTGGTGTTTTGCTTCTAATATTGACATACCACATCATGTCAATATACATTCAAGATATTAAATTCTTGCTGAAACTTTTATATGCATGTAAAAATCTATTAAATTTGCTTATTCAGTGCCATTTTGTAGAATCACATCATAATACTATTTCAAAATCAGTTGTAAAAAAAATGGTGTGATACATTCTCAAAATTTTCAACAATAATAAATCCACAGTTTCTATGTGTGTTATTTTGTTAAAGTTTTTATTGTGTATTAAAATAAGATAATATAGCTATTAAAATAAATGCAGAATAATTGAATACAATGTCCAGGATTGGAACACTGATCCCCTGCTTTCTGTGTGGTTGCTCTTAACCATTTAGCTACTGTAACATTAAATTCCCCAAGTGACTCAAGTTTTTTCTCTTCAGAGGTACAATTTCAATGGCGATTTACAATTATTTACATTATATAACTACAGCTTAAACTACTAAATGGTAAATTTCAGAACTGCTTGTCTGTATGACTAGAAAGTAATTTCCATGATTTTAAAGCACTTTGATCTGTGCACATTATGATTTACTTTCAGCTGTAAATAATCTGTAATATATCAAGACAAAGATTTACTTATATAAATTTAAAAACTGTAATTCAGTTTAAAAATTTAAAATAGCCTTCAATGGCCAACAGCTTTTATTGTTTTATACAAGTGACTTGAACTGAGTGATCATGTAAATACTATAAAACTTTTCATTATTGACATATGAAGATGGATTATTACTGGAATACGACCCCCAGGCTTGCAAGATCAGTTTGTTACTTTTTTTTAGAGCAGAAGTCAAAAAGAGAAATAACAAAGCAAATTCACATACATTGTTAGATATAAAGATAAACTTTGAAATGGAAATGGAGTTTTATTTATAGACGCTCTTTAACTATGTGGTTCTCAGCATCCCATTCTATACTGGGCATGAAAGACTGCTTAATTTTGCTCAGAGGCCTCTTTTGTCAGGTACATATTCGACACAGGACCAACAGCTTTACTTCCTTACCGAAGGAAGCCATGTTAAGGTTTTAGATGCCTGAAAAAATCATTATCCTCCACTGGGTTTGAAGTTGCGAATTTGGGTTTATGAAGTTAGCATGGTAATGATTACACTGCAGAGTGCGACATATAAACTTTGAAGGAAAACATAGCCATTTTAACTTTGTTCTCATTTAGGAACCGTTATAATAAAGTGCCTGTTTATCTTATAAGGGATGTCAGTTTATAAGAAGTTAAACATCACACGAATGGCCACATTTTATAGATAAAAGTTCTGTAGCTCTTAGAAAGAGTATAAATGTCCTCTTTTTAGATAATAATTTTTTGCAGAGACAAATGAAAAATTATAATACACATTTAATCTTTGGAAATTTATTTCTGTAGAGAAGTTGTTCAGATTTTTTGGAGCATCATAATTGAAATACTGAGTGATAAAGGTGTGCTTTATTGAATTACAGACCAACCTCATGAATTGTGAATTAGTATAGTGTATTATTATTATTATTATTATTATGGACAATGGCAATGAGAGTTGCATTAATGCAGCAAAAAATAATTACATTAATTGCTTAGTAAGACTTAGCAACTTTATGAAAGGAGGTACTAAACTGATTTCCATCATCTATATGTTGGCTATTTGCTGGTAGATATGTGATTTAAATATTTTAGGATGTTTGGGTTAGTCCTATATATGATCTATGAATTTACTCCAGATAAAACAGTCACAAGGGTTTGATCAGGAAAGGGTAGTGACTACAGTCTGCTAATAATTCTCTCCCCTGTGAACTGTCTCATCAATTATGCTGTGAACTATTTCCTGTATGAGCTGTGGCAGATTAATATTGATAAAAGCCCAAACTTAACCCTTAATTGCATGATTTATTTTGCTACCTATGCTGTTCTTCCCCTAATTTGCAAACTAGTATTTATAACCAGTTCACAGATACAACTGAAGCGACTTGAATAGCCTGATCATTAGTGTGATACGTAGTGAACTGGCCATCCATTCAAAGCCGAACATTACGAGCTTGAGTCCCAGCAACTGCAGTCAAATTGGTTGTGGTAAAGGATGAGGAGGGCCGAAGTAAAATAACCAGTGTGATGGCATGTTTGGATGCTGAAGGGATTACATTTGATTGAAGTTACATGGATTTTGCTCTTTATTATTTAAAAACAAAAAAAACTACAGCTTTATTGCAAAAATTACAATATAAAACGGCTATAACTAGCCTAATTTTATTGCTGAAGGTTAGCGTAATATGATATTAGAAAAAACGTCCATTATAAATACTAAAACCTTTGATTAATCATCTTTGTTGCATATGTGCAACACCATGCTGCATATAAATAAGGAAGAGCTTTATATAGTGGTGCACCATTGTAATAAAATCTTTTCACAATTGAGTCAAAATTGTTAACAGTTGAGCTTTCTCCATCTATATTTAAGATGTTATATCAAGACTAGTTTCAAGGAAGGAACAGAAGTTAGGGAATTCTCCAACTTTCCAGCATTAAAACAGCAGCATGTGGTCTTGCGATGTTCTTGGAGAAAAAAATCTGATGTGTTCCATTCACATAACTTTCTCTAGCTGTTCTATATACACACTATTCACACAAAAGAATATTCTTATATCTGTGTTATGCTAATCGAGATAAATATTTGCGGAATTGGTCTTATTACATGCTTTCTTGTAAGTAAGGGAATCCATTAAGCTGAAGCAATAGTCAAATCTTTTAAAAGCTGGTCGCTATGTGAAAAATGAGGTTTGGTTAGCTCTGCGTGGTCCCTTTTGAGGAAAGTTAGGTAGTTTAAAATTGAAATCAATAACAAAGAATGTCTCAAAAACTGTCAACTCTACAAGAAAAATGTGTATGATATAAATTATATGTTTTACCAAGATCTACATTTTTTGTGTAGTAAGTTTTTGTCTATCTCACAATTTAAGTATTAATGGAAAATTCTGAAAAAATCATCCAGAATAAAAAGCTTTTCTAAGGCTATTCTCAGAAAATTCAAACCATACATTTTATTTGCAATATACAGTAATTAAGTATTTTAATTAAAATCATTAGCCGATTTTGAGAAAAATAAAATTTTCAAAAATGTTTCCATGTAAAGGGTAGTTTATGATGGAATTTTCTTTAAACTCTTTGTTTTGCATCCTTGGAAGATGTTAAAAATAATTAATAAGATTGGTATTTAATGGTCTTTTCATTTTTGAGCTATACTGCCCCTCTCCCCCCCCCACACAGAGACCTTTTTCTAAAAATTCTTTTTTGGACTCAAGAGACCTCAAAGCATATATTTTCGGTGAAATCTCAATATAACATTTTTTAGTGGAATAGAATACCTTCCTTAGCTGCTATGTCCATTGTATGTGCATACATGCTAGAGAAAATAATGTTTCCGATGGGTTGCTGACTTCATTTGTTATGATAAGCAGCTTTTGCTGCAACCACAAGATTCCAATAACTTACTGTTCTTCTTTCATGCAGAAAACCAACCATCTGAATGCAAATGTTCTTGGAGTCTAAAAATAAAAATCTGATGTGCTCCATTCAATTGACTTTCTCCACCTATTCTGTAACAAACTACCCTTACAAAAGCTTATTCTTCAGTCTTCTTCATGCTTATCAAGATAAACATTAGCAAAAATGTGTACTTAGCTTCTTATAAGCAGAAGGGAAATAAGACAATACATTAAGCTAAAACAAGTCAAATCTTTTAAAAACCAGTTGCTCTGCGATTGAAGTTTGGTTCTCTTTACATGACCAGGAGTAAATTAGAGAAATAGTAGTATCAAATTCCGATTTGAGAAAAGTTTTAAGTATTTGAAAATTGAAACCAATAACAAGAAATATCTCTGAAATGCTTAACTCCACACAAAAACTATATATGACATCGTATTTATTTGAATACAAGATGACCCCCATTTTCAGACCTTAATTTTGGAATTTAACAATCATCTACATATATAAAGAGTTTAAATGTTTAAATGAAATTTAAAGGTTTGACAACTATTTTGAATAAACTAATGGACACTATTTTTTCTATTTTACTGAATTTAGGCAGAAATTCACACTGTGATATACATCGTGATAGCGACAGCATAACTGTTAACGATGATGATGAATATGATTTTGTATAAGACAGTATTTAATGCTTTTACTACATTTGAATTTGTGTACTAATTTACATTAAGGGTCAGAGAGACGGAGAACGGAAATGTTAGGGTATGTGTGCCTAGATAAAACGTGACCGGGTGTGACAGCAGCGTAACTGTAATGACAATGATGGATGTGATTCTCTATTTAGAAAACATACTTACTATAACATATTGCGCTTGTTTTTTTACCTAATTTGAATTTGCACAGAAATTCACATTGTGAGACGAAGGGAGAACATAAATTCACTGGTATGTGTGGTGATGGCAGCAGTTAGCTGTAACAACGATCATGGATACAATTTTCAATTAATACAACATACTTAATATAATGTATTGTAAAACATTTTACCTATTTTGAATTTGCACAAAATTCACATTTTGGGAGGAGAGAGGACTATAGACTTGTGCAGAATGTCTGTGATTGTGCAACATACATGGTGGCAGTTACGGGAGCATAACAAGACTATGGATGCTACTTTTATTAAGACAACATACTTAGAAGACCTAATTTTATTGTAGTCCCAGAGAATAATCTTTTATCCAGCAAGAGTGCTCATAGGCCCATTAACAGCTAATTTTTGGCACGAAATGGAATGCACAGAATCTGCTGCATACATTGCAACCTTGGCTATAATCTATGCCATTTCCCCGTAGGCTTCACTACTGCCGTACCCACAAAGTTTGAAACTTTTCCCCCGAATGGTATTCAGAAAACATATATCGCGAACACAAGATGATTCCCAATTCTGAACATAAATATTTTGGAAGAAAACACATCTTGTATTCGAATAAATACAGTAAGGTGTGTGTTTTATTCAGATCTAATTTTTTGTGTAGCAGGTTTTGGTCTATCTCTTATGGTTTACTAGTTATACAAAAGTCATCCAGAATGAAGAGGTCTTCAGAGGACATTCCCAGACAATTCAAGATAAACTCTTTATTTGTCATTGACTAAATGTATTTAGCTATGCAGTATCTAACATAAATGTACTGTATTTTAGTCAAAGTTATTAGAGCTATTTATGAGAAAATAAACGTTTTCAAAAATGTTTCCATGTAAAGAGCAGTTTGGAGCAAGGGGGGGGGGGGTTCTTGAAAACCTTTGTATTGCATCCTTGGAAGATGCAAAACTTGGTAATTAATCAATTTTTCATTTTTAGTTGTGTTGCTCACTGAAAGACACACATACCTTTTTCTAAAAATATGCTCTCTTTTTTTATACTCGGGTTACTTCAAAACATATATTTCTGGTGAAATCTGTGTATCAAATTTTTGGGAAGAATACAACACCCTCTCTACCTATTATATACATTGCACATGTAGAGATAGTAAAATAGCTGACAACCATAATTTCGTTTTAGCCAGTACATTTTCACATTTTTCTTCACACCTTAGTTGCTTGTTTAGACTGCAGATGTGGTGAAGGAACCAAGTTTCATTATGAGTGAACAATTTAGGGATGAGTAAATAGTCAAGGGGTCCATCTGGTAGAAACTTTACCAGAGGTCCTGATACAATTTTAGAAATCATTATATGCTCATGTGCCTCAGTCATGAACAACACAAATGTTTTCCACACATCATTTGCACTCTTTCCACATCTTCCCATTCTATTGAAATGTTTTGTATCATTCATATGCAATGCATCTTCCTGTGTCGTAGATTTACGGCACGTAAAAGAACCTCAAGCAGTTAGGCACTGATTCCAAAGCTTTGTGCTCAAACCCGGCCCAATCTGATGATTTTTAAGTGTGCTTAAAAGTGAGAGTCCCATATCATGCTATGTGTACAGCTTTTCTTGGGTTCTCAGCTCCCTAGTTTTCAGTGGTTTTGCACAATTTTGAAAGCAGATGACTACATGAAGTATGCTATACACTGACATATAGTGGCTTCAGTGGTAAAGTTTCTTTCAGATCCCAGAGTTCACGCACATGCACTGTGTTTTATTTAATAGTTCAGCTAGTTCATGGTAAGTTAGAGAACCTAATCACCATGATGACTGAGGGTCTCAAAGAAAACTTTCTTTGGTTGTCTTACTCTGGCCCTTGCTTCCCCATATATCTAGCCCCCAAGAAAAGGTATGAACATAGCAGATTTACTGGCAAATAAAAGAACTCCTGTGGGACAAAATTCTTGCACACCAGTGGCACTGGTATGATTCTGGCATTTGACACCATCATTAACAAACAAAATATATTTTTAAATATATTCAACAAACTGTGATGGCAATCTTCTCAAAATTTTGGATGGCTTTTAAGTCTGCCTTGGTGAAAGACTATAATAAATTGTGTCCCCCTTCTGCTTATATTCCCAACAAGAGAAGCAACTTGCTGTGTGGTCAACAGAGGAACACTTCCAAACATCCTCATCACTGCTCATTCAAAGGCACAAACCATTTAACTCACTGTCTGAATCGTTTTTAATTGTTCCATCCTTGTATCTAACAGCTAAAACTACTCTACCTATGTCACTTTTATACTATGTTCACATATCCATGATATCCCATGGAAGACATCCCATTTTTGCCAACAAGGAAGAGGTGATTTAATAATGTCCTTCTAGCAGCAAGAGTTCATACATGAGTGAATGGTATTTATTATTTTGTAATGGAATTAATGGGAAACTGTATTAGCTGCTCAATCACATCCAGAGTACGGTGGGTTAATTACTTTTCTGCAAGCCAATGTCATTCTATCTAAGCAGAGGGCTGTGACTGCTTTCTCCTTCAAAAGCCATCAAAGTTCTTTACTGCAGAGAGAGTTTCAATTTAGGCTCATCAGTCAACTAGTCACTTCTGTATCAGTGCAGAGATAATTACAGATAAAAATGTACTTTGTACATTGTATATTAGTACAGTTGCATTCATGCCTTAACATCTTTCCCTCATTCCATTTACCATGTCAGATGGTTATGTGGGCAGTTTTAGCATGGCTTAATTAACAGTATTACACAATATAATTATGTATCAACCTTTTTATTTTCACTTTCCTTATGACTACACTGCAAGTTGTACTTCTAATTTTCTATTTACCAACAATGCTTATCTTTAATTTGTTTTATTACTCCTACATAAAACTAATCTTAATGTATAAAAGTCAATGTTTGCTTGTATGTGTGATCTTTATAAGCTTCTGCACCATTGCATCGATTTGAACCAAGCTTTACATACATAACCTTTGGTACTTGGCACTGTCTAGTTTAGAACTCAAAATTCTGTCTCATTTCAGAGGATTAATTATTTCATTTCATGCAGTGCAAGACCATCTATAACCTTTCTCAATGATTGTCGTAATAGCTCAATTATTGTGAATATAAGAAAAATAATTCCTACTTAAGCTTTCATAACCTCACAGAATAACAAAAGTAACAGCGAGTTCACATATTATTTGTTAATCTACTTTCTTATTTTTTTCTGCAAAGTGTTGCAGAATTCACAGTACAAAAGGAAAATGCAGTTCATTTTTACTTTTTCTATACATACTATGTACATAGTGTATAGAGAAGGTATTGCACTCCACCCAAAAATTCAACTCCGAGATTTCCCCTGTATCCAAAAAAAAAAGCATTTTCAGAAAAAGGCCCATGTATGTGTGTCCGTGTGTATGTTAACGCGATAGCTCAAAAACGAAAAGTCAATAAGGTACCAAAGTTGGTATTTAAGTTTAGTATCTTCCAGGGATGCGACCCAAAGATTTTGAGAAAAATCCTCCCCAGCCCAAACTACTCTTTACATGGAACTTTTTTTTGAAAATGTTGATTTTCTCTAAAACGGCTCTAACAATTTTGATTAATATTTCATATATTAAAGATATTTACATGAGAAATAAAATGTATATCTTGAATTTTCTGGGAATAGCTTCTGAAGACTACTTTATGCTGGACGAATTTTACGGAATTTTGCATAACTGCTAAGCTGTAAGAGATGGACAAAAACTTACAACATAAAATGTAGAGCACCTTAAAACACACAATTTATCTTACATACATTTTTTTCATGGAGTTGGTCGTTTTTGAGATACTCCTTGTTTTTGGTTTCAGCTTTAAAAAAACATACTTTTCTCATACAGAAATTTAACAATTCCTGCCCATACAAACAAAGGATTTTCAATCACATAGCAACCAACTTTTCACTATCACTTTAACCAATAGTACTCCCTTATTTTGCTTCTACTTACAAGGAAGCAAGCAATAGGACTATTTCTGCTGATTTTTTTCTCGATTAATATGAAGTAAATAGATGCATAAACTTTTTAACAATAATTTGTTGGAGAGATATAGAGAGAAACTCATGTGAATGGAACACATCAAATTTTTAAAAACATATTTAAAATATAAGTATTGTGTCTATAATATAAAGTATGTATCACAATTAAAGAAATATTATACTGGAAGATAAAAATGCAATAGGCCCACCTGGGTAGTGTGGTGATAGTGTGTCTGCTTCACATTCAAAAGGTTGTGAGCTCGAATCTCGCTTAGGGTGGGTTACCTGGATAAGGTTTTTTCAGGGTTTTCCCTTATCCTGAGAAGATGAATGTCGAGTAACTTTAAGCTCCATAGACCCCGAGATCATTTGAGCATCATTTCACCAATTTCATTCACCGTCCAATATGACCAACCAGGTTAAAGGATGTTAAGCTAAAAAAAAATTTAATTTTTTGGCAATTTTTGTCCTCGAGTACCCGTAAAGGATGACATCTATATCCTTTTATACAGCATAAGGTATGTAGAACTAAATAAAATGGAAGCTATGAATTTTCCATCCGCAATTTTTGTGCATAAACAAGCAAGTGGCAAACTACAAACTCTGTGAATGACATATTCCCTTACATTTTGGGTAGAGAACGGATGAAGTCTGCAAACTCCTAGCATAGTGATGCAATTCTGCATACCTGCCTTCTATAAAAGTATAAAATGAAACCTCAATGTGTTGTTTTCTCATCAGCTTTGAACGTATTATGCAATAACTAACATTGTTTTTCTGCAAGACCTCCCGAGAGGTGGAAAACTGACCGAGCAAGGGCATTTGTCCCACATTCTGCACCTCACTTCACCAGTCCCTCTCCAATGTCTTTCCTCTCTCCCAGCACAACAGCCATCGTTGCCACGGTTGGTCCAAAAAAATTGTTTTCTAATTATATGTGCTTTACTTGTGCATAATGGCATCATCTTTTGATAGTGTTACACAAAGACAAAAGACATTTTTATAATTTTTTTAAAGCTCTGGAATAACTACCAAGATAAGGGCTCAGATTTTTTGTAGAGATATACAAGAAAGTGCAAAATATATGCAAGAAAGCCCAGAAAAGTTTAATTGAAAGTGTGGAGGATCCAGGGCAATGCCTTTCCTCTCCAAGAAAACGTAAAGTAAAGGAGAGGGGAGATGACACCCAGAAAGATGTAATCTATTATTCAATAGAGAAGTTTTATGATCAGTCAATACCTCACACTTAAAAATCTTAAAAAAGTGATTTTAAATAGACTGTAAGGAGGTATTCTTTACACAAGATTTTAAGAAAACTTACTTTGATATTGAAAATGTAACCACATGCAGTGGTTTTTGATGGAGAGTAAATATATTGCAAAAGACCCCATTTTTAAGAACAATGCATAATGTTAAAATAAAGAAAAAAGGGGGGGCACTCTCAGCCTATTCATTATATTGTTAAATAGGACTCGAAAGTTGATGATACTAAAAGTTATTGAAAAGGCTCTAAATTTTTGAAAATATTTCATAAAAATATGAAAAAATTACTTATTGAGCGTTGCAGTAAAGAACCAGACATTTGTAGTGTCTCAAACTTGTGGAAGGATCACTCATTATCTTGAAGAACATTTCTCTGTATTGTAAAACTTCTTTTCGCTTTGATGTCCTGGGTGCATAACTGATTTTCATAGCTACATCAAAGATAGCATTATCACCTTGCAGAACTTCATTGATTTTACACATTGTCTGGTAATCAATTCTTTTACAGCAGATTTGTAATTTTCTTGCTTGATCTATCTTGGCCAATTTTTCCTGCATAATGTCCCAAATGCTGTTAAACCTTTTGTATTTTCTTAAGAAACGAGTGCATCTCTTATCTGTTTTATCTAGCCATGTTATCAGTATTGTCAGAATGGAAACGTTATTACCATTTCATGCCAAAATCTTCAAGTCAGAATCAGTCAGTAAATCCTGACAAATTCCTAATGCTACAAGCACTTTTGCTACCAAAAATGTCAATAGTTGATTTAACTACATAAAAATTGTCACCAAAGTCAGAATGATGCAGCTAGAGGTAACATAAGCAAAATTGCATCCCTCATAGTTCAAGGAATTATGAGATTGCATTGTGAACCTTGAAAAAGTCTATTCAACTGGTAAATAGAAAAAAAAAAAAAAAAAAGAATGGACATTTCTTAAAAGATGCCCAGCATATAATAAAATGCTAAAAAATGCAAAATAAAATTAAGCCATTTTGTTCATCTTGAGATAAAGCAATTTATATCCCACCTGGCATTTTCTGCTATGTCCCAGAAAGAGAGAAAAAAAAAAATGAAATGTCATTAGCTTTTGGGTTCTATTGATGAAGCTAGGGTATATCAGAATCATGTAGCAAGTTTTATCTGGCAATAGTTTAAGATCCTTTTAGGCAGAAAATCATGTTTATTAATTGCCATGTCAGATCGTTCAAATAAGGTTTCATAAAAGTAGCAGATTTAATGTCTCATTAAAAGCAAAGGTGGTGATTATCAGTAGCGTTTTGACAATGTGTGATGCTTAACAAAGATTCCCAATACAAATTCTAGGACAAGTGAAATATACCTAAGAATTCTATTCACACAGCTCTAGAATAATAAACTAATACTAAATAAACTAAAGCCTATTCATCAACTACAGGTTTGGATGCTAAGATCCGTTCTAGCTACACAGAGTTATAGCTGATCTCTCTATTGCTTTTTGGATCTTGCTACATTTCCTCTACCAGTTGGACAGTAATTTAAAATTTGGAGAGGACTGCAGTGTGAGCATATTTTACAAAAGTGCATATACCACTCATATCTTTTGTTTTCCATAATTTTTACTATAGATTTAGCTTATTATTGTTGGTAATTCATTATTAGTGCATATATTCACACATCAGCTGTGACCAGTTGTTAACACTTTCATAGAAGGGAGTGTGTGAAGACTGGGATAAGACACCTGTGGAAGTGAAAAAGTGCCTTAAAAAGTGATTCCTTTGTATGGCTATTAGCTGCCAAATCAATAAAGTCCTATCATTTCAGTTTCCACCCCATAAAAAAACTTGCTGACACAAAATTAAACATGCGTATATTTCCCATTGGCATGTAATTCTTCCCAACCAAACCTGCTAAGTTTGAATCTCTGTATACCATTAATTGAAAAGTGAATGCAAGGCAACTTGTGATTTTTTATGATAAGTAACATTCTTGTATTCAGATAAATATGTTAGTTTAACGAGAATTAATATTATCCTATAGTGCCTTGAGGTTTCAATATAACAATTGTATAAAATCTGTCATCTGGTCTTTGGGTTATCTCTGAAGTATTCTTTGTGCAGAGTATCCATCTTCCAGGTGACACGAGCATCACTTACCACATAAACTAATTGTTTTGTCTTCTGTTTCAGATTCAGTGTTACAAACAAATGCAGAAAACCCTTCACTTTAATTTCTGGTAATCGTCGTTTAAAAGAAATACATTAGTGTGCCTGAAATTAATTAATTATTTCTGTGCAATTGGTCCTTGAACTTCTGTACACGTAGTTCCTTCTTTTCATTTGTATAGTTTTTAAAAATAAAATTAAAATCCCAAGATTTAAATGGAACATTCGCATTTATAATGTTTCCACTTTCACGTGAAATTTTATAGCATGTTTATCTAAAATTTCTTGTGAAAGTGAGATATTTTATTTGCTGCCACACTTATGAAACTGTAATATATTGTGCATCAGTGATATGTACCTCTTTTGTTTTTATATACCTATATATATTATATATAGGACAGAAAGTATCATTGCATTTGTATTCAATTTACTAAACTGTCCTGTTTCCATTTGTAAATTCAGCTTAATGCAGACTATTGAGCTCAATTAAAGGGGCTATATTAAATTATTAACAGAAATAATGTGTTTTGTTAACCATTTTCATATCCTTTCAAATTGTCCTGTTTGCACTATCCTATTCTCTTATGCCACATCAGAAACATCATTAATAAACCATTTTCATATTTTCTCCAGAACATATTACCTCCTAGAAAAATTGGCTTTAAAGGGATTCAGAATCACAAAAATAAAAATTCACATGATATAGAAAAGTGTAGATCTTCAAAGAAAGCAACACTCATCCCTGAAAGTAAATTGAATATAAAAGTTCTAATCAAAAAGATAACAAGTCTTGCAAAAAAAAAACTGGGATTTACAGGTTAAATTGCAAAAACTAAAAATAATTCATAGGTTTAACAAAACATATGAAAGATATGGAACATGAAATCTAGAGAAGTGGGAAAAATAGGTTCATTTTTTGGACAAAGGACATGAAACTGTCAGCTCAGGGACACTAATTAAACATGCACAAAAATTGTCTGAACTAAATATTTTATGTAAAAAAAACTACCAAGATCTCAGTAGACCAAAATCTCATCAGCAAATTCTTACAACCACACACAGGGACAATTATTATGTATGCACCTTTTCTTGGGCACTTGTTTTACAAAGAAGCGACAGCTGGGGGAAGAAGAGAGAGTTGTCTTTCTGCAGTGCTGTTAATCAAAGAAAGTTTCTTTTAGGCCCTAAGCTATTATGATGAATAGGTTATTTAATGTACGGCAAACTGGCTGAATTATTAAATGAAACACAGTGAACATGCATGTGGAATCTGCAGACAGAATGAAACCATAGCATTGAAGCCACTAGATTTCAGGGTGTATAGCATTCTTCACGTCTCAATGTTGTCAAACTGCTCTGCTTCCCAAATTGTGCAAAACCTACTGAATGAAAACTAGGGAGCCAAGTTCCTAAGAAAAGGTGTGTGCTGTGTGTAGTGATCATCAGGTCAGAATATCTAAATGCAGTCAGCTGATAATAAGAAAGATATTCTTTGGTAAATACCTAATTTAATGACATTTGTATATGTGTAACATTTAAACATTGTATCTACACTATTTTTAAGCAAAAATCACCATTTCTTTCTATCTACTATCATGAGTTCCAGAATGCATTTTTACAATGTGTATTTCAACTGACCCAGCTTTGAGCAGTGATGAGCACCAGGGAATGCCTTCACACCCAATGTAGGTCACTTGTAATTCAAAGCCAGGACCATCATTTAGTAGAATTGCAACAAATTGGAAGGTTTTAGGAGAAGACCTAAAGGCTGGATATCAGAAAGTTCCAGCACCTACATACATAAAGGGGCAGCTGGTTGAGGACGAAGAGAGCATGTGAAGAAAGATATTACAGTCCAGTTAACAGAATATCCCTGTTAGTACAATGCAGACAAAGTAAGTGAAGATTAATAACAAAATCACTATTAATAGTGAAATACAGGGTTACTGCAAAAGAAATAGACAACTTCAACTGCCTGTAAAACAAAAACTATTAGAAATAGCAACCTAATTATTTTGGAGGTATGTTGAGAAACTCTCAAAGTTTCGTTTGTTACTATTGGTAACCCTGTAGTGTTTTGTTTGTTGTTGCAGAAGCTGAAATGGAGGAAAATCCTGTGGAAAAGGCATATTGCGTGTTATTTGCTAGAACGCAATCAGCAACTGTTGTCCAATGTCATTTTAGAACACGTTACCACAAAACGCCACCGACTAGACAGTCAATCTACGACTGGTATAGAAAATTCGAGACAAAGGGAAGAGCTCGGGAAGACCAAGAGTTTCGGAAGAAAACGTTGAACGTATTCGTTCTGCCTACATAAGAAGCCCACAGAAATCGACATCTAGGGCAAGCATGCAATTACAAATTCCACAGCAAACTGTATGGAAAATCTTGTGGAAGCGACTGCACATGATGCCTTACAGATTAAAGATGTTGCAGTTTCTGAGTGAAGAAGATAAGGTCATATGGCTTAATTTTTTCGTCGACATGATGAAGACGATGCTGGTTTTTGTGAGCGCATCATTTCATTTTTGTGGTAACGTGTTCTAAAATGTCGGACAACAGTTGCTGATTGCGTTCTAGCAAATTCCAACATGCAAAATGCCTTTTCCACAGGATTTTCCGCCATTTCAGGTTCTGCAACAACAAACAAAACACTACAGTGTTACCAATAGTAACAAACGAAACTTTGAGAGTTGCTATCTCTAATAGTTTTGTTTTACAGGCAGTTGAAGTTGTCTATTTCTTTTGTAGTAACCCTGTATTCATGATGGAATTTTTGATGTACTCTCCTTCATTTTTAAATGTTAGAAACCATCTAAACATTTTCAAGGACATTTGTCATCTTCAGTAGCTGGGTGCTCTTCCTGCTGCATCTGGTTGTGGTGGCACAATTGTTCAATGGCAGTATTTGAAAGTTCATTGTTTTGTTGCCATTACTGATGTTCATTTTTTCTACTGATCGCGCCATTTTTGTACAGAAAGTTACAATTTTTTCCAGAATATAAAACTTAAACCACTTATGTCAGCAATAGGATTTGACATCTGGCAACTTTGTGCATCTAACACTAAATGACAATAGGATTAATTACAGCAGGAAGAGGAAACTTCAATCATCTAGCTGCTGACGATGACGAATGTCCTTGAAAACATTTCAATATTATCCAATATTGGTTCAATCCCCATAAAAAGAAGAGGAAGAAAGTTCTAAGCTGGAGCAATGAAAACACAGTTTTCCACATCATTGTAACAAAACTGCTCCTTACTACTCAAACAACTCTTTTATTTCTCTACTGTTGACAAATAAAAATCTATTTTCAAATAAATGTCTTTATTTGATGATTTTGCAATAATTCTGCTGTACTGTTTTCTTTTGATGCTCAGCGGTGACATTTATGAGTACTACATGCTGTGCATCTCCATTTGAAACTGAACTATCTAGATTTTACACCTGTCAATGATGTGACAAATTTCCGAAAGTAGGCGCCTGTGCAAACCACTGCAGAAGTCTCAAACTCTCACATGGGTGCAACAATCTCTTGGATATAAAGTACTTTCCAACTGCACATGTGTCCAGTCAAATAGTGTAACAATAAATGGCAACAATTAGTTATGACTTTTAAGCACGTGTGGCGATTACAGTCGCAAAGTTTAGTCACATGGCTCACTCCTCAGGTTGTTGTCCCAACCAGCACTTTCATAGCAGGTTAGACAATCCAAATGCCTCTTCTCTTGGAACAGTCTCTGGATGCAGTAGACATTTATCCTCTTGGGGCAGCATCCCTTGGTCCAAGTAGGGTGATACAGCCACACCAGATCACCCTGCAAGAATCCTCAGCTGTTGGCCTGCCAGTTGAAACAAGTCTTCATCCTGTTGCTTGCTACCTGGATGTGTTGACATGCCATGTCGTGAAATTCAGAGATTAATCACCTAGTCAACTGCCCCAGGAGGACTCCCAAATATCAGGTCACATGGTAAATGCAACTCCCTGCCAAAGACCAAACTGTCTGGTGTCAATTCAGTGGTGGTGTTGGTTGAACAGTTGGCCAGCAAGAAAAGTGGCACACACACATTCCAATCTCTTTGGTGATTGGTCACAACCTATTCTAGAATCTTGGTGTACCACTCAACCATGCTTTTGGACTGTGGGTGGAGAGGTATTGTGTGCATTTTTTGTTGCTCCAGTGTATGTCATAGGTTGGACTCAAAAGTTGAACATCCTGGTTAGGGATGGTATACCTTCAATAAATATTATAAATGTATAAATATTTAAATAGATGTTTACATGGTAAATAAAATCTATATCCTGAATTTCTTGGGAACAACCCATAAATTCCTCTTCATTCTGAATGGCTTTTGGATAACTGATAAACCATGAGAGAGATAAAAACTTATTACGCAAAAAAATCTGATGTGTTCCTTTCACATGATTTTCTCTAGCTGTTTCATAAACATTTCTTATAAAAGATTATTCATTTATCTACATCATGCTACATCATTAGCAGAATTGGTAATTTTACTTGGTTCTTAGTAAATAAAAGGGAATGCACTAGTCCTAGCGTCCCTAACAGACCACACGCTCAAGCCCTGACCATCAGGTTGGGGGCATGAGATGGAGGTGCTACAGAGGTGGAACTATGACTGTGTAAATTAACTTACACTTTCACTATCAATTACATAATAATGATAGCAGAATTTTATACACTTTAATACTGATAACTAATATAATACAAAATAAAATCTAATTGACAGGAAATTCAATTAACAAAATACAAGCACTCGTATAAAACCAATAAACCAAATAAATAATGTAATATGACATAGATCTTTCTTCTTGTTGGTGTAATGCAATTCAATGAAGTAAACAATACAATTAAACATAATATTCTTCAAATAAATGGCTCTATGGAAAATAATCTTTCTTAGCCATCCGACAATTGCCATGATTTTTGCAGCTGTCTGTTTCCAACCAGTTGTTCAATATGTGGGACTATTGTTTGCAAGCTACCCAAATTGCAAACATGCTTTCAAGCGTTCACACTTAATTGGCTTCTGTGACGTGACTTTGTACACTGCTAGATTGTGGAGTTCAGGAAATCTTTTGCGTACAGAGGTGTAGAAATGATTTATACTTTTTCCATTTTGATATTTATCTTTTAACTCAATATCATTTTGCATATCTATTATTTCCAAATGCAGTTCAACAGGACTATCAAGGATATTCACTGAAAATGGTGTTGCAAATAACTTAAATTGTTTCTCAAGTGGTTTAATGTCTTGGAATCTATGTTCGAATTCTTCGCACAATTGTCGCAGTATGGTTATACATTCATCAAAGTCCAAGGTTTCTACTCACCTAATCACTGAGTTTAGGGTCGAAGAAACTGTCACTGCATTGCTAAACTGGTGCTCCCAAAGACGTAACTTTTGTTTAAATGTCTCTATCGTACAAACCAAGTAAGTGATAATGCGCTCTCTACCCTGAAGTGTGGGATTCAGTTCATTAAGATATTGGGTTAAATCTACAAGGAAAGCCAAATTATTTGCCCACAGCTGATCTTGTAGTTCTGGAACAGGTTTACCATGTACATCCATAAAGAAAGCAATTTCATTCCTGAGAGGGAAAAAATGTAGCAGAACGTTTCCTCGACTTAACCACCTTACCTCTGTGTGGTAAAGCAAATCCCCATACTCACTGTCAATATCAAGTAGTGCCCGGAACTCTCTATGATTAAACCCTTTAGATCCGGTGAAATTAATTGTTTGCACAACAACTTCTATTACATTGCTCAGATGAATGATTTTAGAACATAAGTTTTCTTGGTATAAAATGCAATGCACCAGTATAAGTTGCATTTGTATATTTATTTCTTTCCTTTGGATTACCAATACCACAGCACCCTGTTTCTTTCCACACATAGCCGGTGCTCCGTCAGTAGCTAACGATATTATTTTATGCCATGGAAGTTCAAACTGTTCCGTTATTCCCTCGATACAACTGAAGATACCGGCACAATATCTAACAACTCTTCCCTTATTTCAAGATCTTTATTCATGCCTCTGATGTAAATGACAAGTTGTGCAGTGTCGGTTATATCACTGCTCTCATCTATGCAAGAGAAAATACAATGAATGTTGTAGTTATCTCAGACAGCTGACTCTGAATATCGTCTGCAAGGTCCTCCACGTGATGTGTTATCTTGGAGGTGGATAAACTGACTGATTGATAATTGTGTACATACTCTGGACTCAATTCTTCAGCTGCATCAATTAAATATTGTTTTACCATCTCACCTCTAACAACACTAGCACAAGTATTTACATCTTCCTTGTTCATTTTATGTTTCAGATCTGTAACAATACATGTGCATTCAGTGTCTTTATATTTACTATAATCATGTGCGTGACTTAGCGAGTAATGCCATTGCAAATTATATTTATTTAGTTTGTTTAGAAGCTTGTAACTCACTAAACATTTTGCTGCTCATTTTCTTCCATAAACAGAAAGTTTTCTTTCCATTCTGCTGGAAAAATCACAGGTGTGGACAACTGTC
This sequence comes from Hymenopus coronatus, assembly GCA_030762935.1. Classification (NCBI taxonomy): domain Eukaryota; kingdom Metazoa; phylum Arthropoda; class Insecta; order Mantodea; family Hymenopodidae; genus Hymenopus; species Hymenopus coronatus. The sequence continues at coordinate 27,516,853 of CM060892.1, forward strand.
TTCCCAACACAGATATACCAGCCATCGTAAGTAGGACACCACAGTAGGAAAATGTAGCATTACACCACCACTGCACTGTGTAGATGTGCGACCTGCAGTGAGTGTAATGTTCAGCCCTGCGCTCCCTCTACTCGACTAGGGGATGGCTGCACCAGGCTAAATTGATAGTCTAATCTTTTAAAAGCCTATCGCTAAGTGAAACAATTGATATTCAGTTCTCTTTGCTTGCTAGGAGTACACAGAGAGAGAAGAAAAGATGTCTTCCTATTTCAGAAAAATTTAGCTTAAAACTGAAACAAACAAATCTGAATATCTTGAGAATGGTTAACTCTACCATAAAAAAAAAAATGTATTTGATATAAACTGTATCTTAATTAGATCTACATTTTTGTGTAGTAAGTTTTTGTCTATCTCTCATGGTTTATCAGTTATACAGAAGTCATCCAGTTTGAAGAGGTCTTCTGAGGCTATTCCCAGAAAATTCAAGATGTATTTTTTTGCCACGAAACATCTTAAAAATTTGGGATTTCGATAAAATTGTTTGAGGCATTTGTGAGAAAATCAAAATATTCGAAAAATGTTCCATGTAAAGGATAGTAGGGAGCAGGGGGGAATTTTCCTGAAAAACTTTCACACCCTTGAAAGATAATTAAGTCAAATACAAAGTTTGGCATATTAAACAAAAATCTGATTTGTTCCATTCACATAACTTTCTCTATATATCTGCAATGAATTATTGTTAGAAAGCTTATACTCCTATTTACTTCATACTAATCAAGAAAAAATTAGCAGAAATAGTCTTATTACTTACAATCATAAGTAGAAGCGAAGTAAGGGAGTACCATAGGTTAAAGTGATAGTCAAAAGCTGGTTACTATGTGATAAGGTCCTTTGTTTGTATAGACAGGAGTTGACAAATTCCTGTATGAGAAAAGTATAAATGTTTCAAAACTGAAATCAATAACAAGGAATATCTCAAAAACGATCAACTCCACGAAAAAAATTTATATGACACAAATTGTGTGTTTTAATGTGATCTACATTTTTTGTGTAGTAAGTTTTTCTCTCTTATGGTTTATCATTTACACAAAATTCAGCTAAATTCATTCAGAATAAAGAGGTCTTTAGAGGCTATTCCCAAAAAATTCAAGATATACATGTTGTCAGGTAAATATCCTTAATATCCAACATTTTGAAAAAAAGTTCCATGTAAAGGGTAGTTTTAGGGGATTTTTATCACATCCCTGGAAGATACTAAATTTAAACACCAAGTTTTGTATTTAACTGACTTTTCATTTTTGAGTTATCGTGTTCACAGACACATGGACACCCACCCACACATAAGAACCTTTTTCTGAAAATGCTTTTTTTGATACAGGGGACCCTAAAACATATTCCTGGTGAAATCTCTGTATGTACATAGCACCATATAGAGAAAGCAAAAAGAAGTATTTTAGACAGTGGAGCGCCATAATTAAATGTAATGAGTCACCTTTTTACAGTTTTTGCTCCAACTTTGCCTTCTTTTGGGAAGACCGGTTTCATGGTACTTTAACTTGAAGATATGGTTAAAGTACCCTTCCCAAACGAAGGAAAGTTGGAGCAAAAATGCAAAAAGGCGACTCATTACATTTAAATTTAACAAAGTTTGGTGTTTAACCGACTTTTCGTTTTTGAGATATGCTGCCCAGACAAACACCCACACACACACACTGATGTTATTAATTTTTTTTGGATCCAGGTGGTTTTCAAAACATTATTTCCAGTGAAATCTTGACATCAAATTTCTGGATGGAATACAATGCCTTCTCTATCTACTATGTGCATGGTACATACATTTTGGAGAAAGTAAAGCTGTAGATCTTGTTAAAACACATAATTTATCAGAACAGTATTTTACTTTTTCTACACATACTACATACATAGTGTAGAGAAATACATGTTTTGGGACCAAAAAGAGAAAAAACATTTTTAGGAAAATACTCATGTGTGTGTGTGTCTGTCTGTGGGCAGCATAGGCTCTAAAATGAAAAGTCTGTTAAATACTAAACTTTAAATTTAAGTTCAATAACTTCCAAGAATGCAACACAAAGATTTTCAAGGATGAAATTTTTCAAAATTGGGGGGGGGGGGGGGGGGATAACCCCCAAATACCCTTTATGTGAAAAAAAAAAAAAAATTAAAAATTAGAAAATGGCTAATGATTTCGATTAAAATTTCTTATTTTTAAAAAATATACATGACAAATAAAACATTTTGAATGTTCTGGGAGTAGCTCCTGAAGACTTCGTTATTCTGGATAAATTTTTCTGAATTTTAATAACTGGTAAACCCTAAGAGATAGACAAAAGCTTACTGCATAAAAATGTCATACTTTTTTTCATGGAGTTGACTGTTTTCAATATATGCCTTATTATTGGTTTCAGTTTTAAAATACACAAAAGCTTTTCTCATACAGGAACTTGTCAACTCCTGACCACACAAAGAAACCGATTTCAATCCCATAGCAACCACATTTGGAAACAGACTGTCAGTTTATCCTTGTGTATTGCCTCATTTTCCTTCCAGGAACTAGGTAATGAAGACGGTTTCAGCTAATGTTGATCTCAATTAGCATAAAGTAGAAGAATAAGTTTATAAAATACTTTTCTCAAACCAGAAGTCCTCATCCTCAAGTCTTTTCATCTCTCTTGTTTTACTCCTAGCCATGGAAAAAGCACCAAATTCCAATGTTAATTACATAGTGACAGCTTTTAAAGGTTTGTCTTACTTTAGCCTAGTGCAGAGCTGCCCAATTTTCTCATGAGCTAGGGCACATTTAACTCATACAAAATGAGCTACAGGTGCCACCACTATTTTTACAACTACTACAAACATGTATTGGTGTAAAAGTATTTCAAATAATTACAATTAAAAAGGCTTAAGTTTAAAACTTACATAATGTGTGGTTTGGCAGTACATGTTAGCTGTAAGTGAAAAAAAATCTGGTGTGTAGCTGGTACAAGTTGCTCTTAATGTGTCATGTAGATGTGAGTCTTCCAAACACGGCAGAGAATGATGGATTTATTCGGGCGTAAAAACCCTTAGCATGGCTTCCCTCAGTAGGGAAATAAAGCTGTTGGTCCCATGTAGTAGATTTACCACATATAAAATAGCCTCAAACCTGATGAAGAGGCCTCTGAGCAACATTAATCGGTCTTTCACACCCAACACAGAATGGGAAATTGAGAACCAAACAGTGTCCATAGATAAAACTCCATTTCATTTTAGATGCCAGTCTGACAAACTGGATCGAAACTTATTCTTGATGATGCTCATAGACGAAGATGTGACCTCGTAAAGATATGTTGGGCCAGAAACAGATAAGTTTTCAAAGCAACACTACCAATAATGGGATATTTATTCCTGTCCACTTACTTTGTCTACATATACTATGTACATACTGTATAATTCCACCCAAAAATTTGATAGCAAGATTTCACCAGAAATACACGTTTTAGGCCCTCCTGAACCAAAAAAAGGTCTCTATGTGTGTGTGTGTGGACAGCATAGATCAAAAACGAAAAGGCCGCTAAATACCAAGCTTGGTATTTTAGTTGGGTATCTTTCAAGGATGCAACACAAAGATTTTCAAGAAAATAAAATCAAACTTTGAAAATGTTTATTTTCTCAAAAATGGCTTTAATGATTTTGATTAAAATCTCTTATATTTAAGATATGTTGAATGTTTTTGAGATATACCTTCTTATTAGTTTCAGCTTTAAAATACTTTTTTTTTTTTTTTTTTACAGAAAATGGTCATCTCCTGTCCATACAAACTTCAATCACATAGCAACCAGTTTTTAAAAGATTTGACTATCACTTTAGCCTATGGTACTCCCTTTTTTTCCATACTACTTACACTTACAAGGAAGCAAGTATTAAGGCCCTTTCTGTTAATTTTTTCTTGATTAGTGTCAAGTAAATAGAAGAATAAGCTTTTTAAGAATTTATTGTAGAGATGTAGAGAAAGTCATGTGAATGGAACACATCAGATTTTTTTAACTTGGTAAGTGTTACTTCAGAGATATATCTTTTAAAACTTCCATTCCTAATTTTTCAAGGTTACAATTTCTAAACATCTCACATATCCACCTCCAAGTTCAGTAATGTCAACTGAAGTAAATGGGTTATTGAAAAACATAAACACTGGCTCAAATGCTGAAAACTGGTTAAACCTGTTAAATTCTGAGACAAATTTCAAAAGATAGAACATCACATTCTCCAATATTTACAGTATCCATAACTGATTTTGAAGTTGGAAAGTGTGATAGGTAATTTCTTTTTAAATGTGCAACCATAGATTTAGTTTACTCAAAAAAAAGAAGAAGAAGCAGCATTTACAGTACTTATCATGGCTGAAATGTTACAATTTTTCCCTTGCATTTCAAAGTTTAGCTCATTTAACTTTGAGATGATATCTGCCTAGAAAGGTAATTCTAGAAGCCATGATGTCTCACCACATTCTTGACAATATTAGCCAGGCAATGATTTTAGAAAATCTCATCCAGAAGACTGCAGAATCATTCCAGAGTTTTCCCCCCTACTTAAACACTTTATGTCTGCATGAGATATGACCATGCTCAGAAACTATTACATTCAAAAGATTTCTGAACAAAGGGTGACATGTAGATGACCTGATTTGATTTACTGCACACGCTACAATTTTGGTAAAATTATCACTCTTACATAGAGGTTTCAATAATGACTATCCTAATTTCTACATTCAATGTTACTTTCCTGTTAGGTTTTTATCCGTACCATGAGAGGTGCACGAATCTTACAAGAAAGCTATAACAGGATCTCTTGATATGCAAGCTTTTCATTCTGTAGAGGGACACCAGTTCACTAATATCATTCAGGGGGGTAATTAATGTGTCTCCATCAGTAGGGTAAATGCCATAACACTCCTCCCACATCCCAAACTTCTTTCCACTGCACTTGAAGGTATTCTCAGCAAATTTAAGATATACATTTTATCATGCATACATCTTAAAATATATATATATATTAATTAGAGCCATTTTTGAGTAAACCAAAGATATTAAAATGTTTCCAGTAATGTTTAGTTTAGGGACAAACTACAAAATTTTTGTGTTGCATTATTGGAATATACTAAACTCATCAAGTTTGGTAAGAATAGTTGGTTGGTATCCAATGTGTGAAGCTATTGGCCCTCTTGCACTCCAGTGTTTTGATGCCGTGTTGGCAAGTTGAACAAAAGCTGAGCAGTATTATACAACTGCATAAAGGAGTCCTCATTTATCCTGTAATGCAATACATATAACTATTAATTTTCCACCCTATTCACCCATTATGAAAGCTATGCCAACTTCATACCTCATGATATCAAGGTTGCCTGCCTGGCATTATGCAGCTCTGAACACATAAATATATGTAGTGTTTGTCTTTGAGGAAAATCTATTCTTTTATGTACTTTCAAGAAATTTGCAGTTTTGTGTGCTTGTTTTTAAAAACTGCTTTCTTGGAAAGTAACTTCTTATTCATAATACCATCGGAGACAAGAATGAGAAGCATTTATTGTATAATGGCAATTGAATTTGCGTATTTGTAATGTTAAAATTCTTTAAATTGTTTCTGAATGCTGCCAGTTTTATTTTTAATGCCTCTACTGGTACCAAGTTTCAGTCCTAATAGCACATATTAAGTTTTGTGTTAATTTCTATAGGTTTTTGAGGCAATAGGCAGTTTTCAGTTGCATATTAAACTTTACACAACACTTTCACTAAATGAACTGACAGTCAATGGATCAGAGGGAGTCAGGACACACCAATGTTGCAATTTTCTTCCTCTTTCATTTTTCCAGTTTGCAACTAGAGACAGCTGTTTCAGGTCATAACCACCCTGCATAATTTCTACAGTAAATTGTCTAATATGCCATCCCCCAAGAATGAGAAAGTTAAAATTTGAATAAGTCTTGTTTGCTACTCCTGAGACCAAGAAAGCTTCCAGTTAATTATGAGCACTTGCATTATAATACATGTATTTTGATTTTGTTATGCTCAATCTGGTTTCCATTCTCAGTAACTGTGGACCAGCCTATATGTTATTCAAATGTGATAAAAAATGTCATCTCAATTTATTGAGAAATGTGGACATTAGCAATTTCAGTATCAAGTACCCTGTAAATCAATTTCATATGTTTCATATATGTTAAATCTCCTTAATAAAAATCCTGACTACTTAAAACTCAATTTTGCTGAAAACATGTATTCTTCATCCTGTACAGATATATAAAATTATAAAGTAAAATAAAAACATAATTTAGTTGTACTGTTAGAACCAGAACAACATTACCAATATAATAATTTAGTCGTTTTGTTTCATATGCAATGAAGATGCAGTTACAATTCTTTACATGAACAAATTTTATTATACGTATTAAATTATTTTATTTCTAAACCGGATCTAAGTGACGTACATAAAATGAGGACAGTAAATGCTTCTGTACAAATAATAGATTATCGGAAATTGCAAAAAAGCATCTAGGTGTGTACACAGAACGCTATGCAACATGCATACAATGAATGACAAACACAAACATGTGTGTTAATTTGGAAATAATGCAGCAAAGAGCAGCCACAAACTAAACACCGTTCCCTAGTTAAGTTCTTGTGGTTTCACTCGTAACGCTTTGCCATCTTAAAGTTCATGATAAAATTTTTTCGCAGCTTCACTTTCATCTGAATTCGTAGATTTGTATGCTGTGCTCAGGGACGTGGCTCAGCGTCAGCGACTGGTACCTGAAACAATTAATGAAAATGTGTAGCATTCATACATTTGGCTAACATAATGAATCACTTTTTAATATTAGAGTAATTTAATTAATCTCAACTACCCTTCCCTATAAGTTCTTTATATTATTGTACAATAATTTAGAAGACATTTGGATGAATCCTCCCTTTTATCCTTGTAAATTTGGAAAACACTATGATATACCTGATAACAGAGGAAAGAATTCCCTGATGCAGCTAATTGGGACCAAGACTACCACAGATACAGAGGAACTTGACAACATGAAGACGTGTTGACAAAAAGCACTTGAAAAGGGCAATAATTACAGATAAAAACTGAAGCTATTAACAATGAAGCAACAAAAAAATTAATAGATCAAGCATTTAGTGACAATAATTAATTATCTTTGGTAAATCAATTCAAACTAGCAGAATATATTTTGCAGCCCTTTCATTACATCTTCAGCTGCTGATTTATAGATAGACTACAAACAAAGTGGGTTTGGTGTACGCATGCACAAACAGAGTCCTCTCTCTTCCTCACCATCCAATACTACATGACATGCTTCCCTACGTACCAATTCATGTGCTACTTTTCTACTCCAGATGGAAAATCAAAGCCAAAGAAGTGCAGAATTGAGGTGATTCATTTAGATTCCATGATATGACAAAAAACATGCTTGTTATATTGAGTACAATGCAGTTTCAACCAGTAACAAATTTTTTAGCCAGTCTCAAAGAAGAATTCCTTGATTGTGGAAGGTAATTCTAATGAAAACGACTTCAACTAGGTTTAGATAAAATTGTTGCCAGTCTAAAAAAAAAAATGATTGAACAGCCAGATGTAGCTGTTTGGCAGTACTTAAATTATGTTAGAAAGTACACACCAGAGGGTTAATGAGACATACATCCAACAATATTACGAGGTACGTCCAGAAAGTAAGTTCCGTTTCAATTTATCTCCGCTACAGCGCTGTGATCGTAGTTCCGCACATGCGCGGTAGATGCCCTGTATCAAGGAGAAGAAACGTGCGCCATTTTGAGATCGCTGTCAGCCACATACGCTTTGTTGTGCTTGTTTACAATGTCAGTGTTGATTGAAAATCCTGCCGCTTGTGAAATCAGATCTGTAATTCGTTTTCTGAATGCTAGGAAAGTGAAACCAATTGAAATTTATCGGCAAATTTGCTAAGCTTACGGACAAAATGCGATGAGTGATTCAATGGTGAGAAGATGGGTCTGATAGCTCAATGAAGGACATAGTGAAGTGCACAATGAAGAACGAAGTGGAAGTCCATCTTTGGTTACAGAAGAACTGGTTCACGCGATTGATGAAAAGATCCAGGAAAACCGCAAGTTTACAATTAGTGCTCTTGCTATGGAATTTCCCCAAAGCTCACGATCACTAATTCATGAAATTGTTGCCGAAAAACTGAAATTTCGTAAACTTTGCTCACATTGGGTACCAAAGATTCTTACTGAGCAACACAAAACAAAACGGATGGGTAGTGCACTTCAGTTTTTAACCTGTTATGATGAAGACGGCAAAGAATTTGTGACACAGATAGTCACAGGAGATGAGACTTGGGTTTCTTACGACACCCCTGAAAGTAAGCGGCAATCAATGGAATGGAGGCACACTTCATCCCCAACAAAGGTTAAGCCGAAACAAATCTTGACACCTCGAAAAATGATGTGCACAGTGTTCTGGGACTGGAAAGGCATCTTACTCATTGATTTCTTACCACGTGGTCAAACAATCAAAGCAGATGTTTATTGCGAGACACTTAGGAAATTGCGCAGCGCAATACAAAATAAGCGCCGAGGATTGCTGTCAAAAGGTGGTGTTTTTCTTCACGACAACGCACGACCACACACTGCAAATGTGACAAAAAACCTCCTACAGGGATTTGGCTGGGACGTGTTTGACCATCCTCCGTACAGCCCTGACCTCGCTCCTAGCGACTTTCATCTGTTCTTACATCTCAAGTCTTTCCTTGGCGGTCAACACTTCAACAATGATGAAGAGCTGAAAGAAAATGTTTCCAACTTTTTGAAGACACAGGCGGCAAACTTCTATGAAGGAGGTATACAAAAATCTGTGCCACGCTATGACAAATGCCTGCAAAATTTCAGCAGTTATGTGGAAAAGTAGTTTAAGAGTTGTAGAATTTTGTGCAGTAAACAATTATTCTGTATCTGTGCACAATTTAATTTCATTACCAAACGGAACTTAACTTTCTGGACGTACCTCGTATTTAGTCAACATGGTGCAGAAATTTTTGTTCTTAATGGAGGTGAGAATGGAGTTGGTCTGCTTATTTTTTGAGGACAAATATCAGGTGATTTATCACAAATCCATGAATTTTGAAAACTCAAAAATGAGTTTTCAGCTCTTGTCTACCCTAATGTTGTGGATAACAGTGAGAAGGATAAGCTAAATATGGCTAACCTGCAATCTGAAACAACTGTTGGATGGAGGATCATGGTTTCGATCTTGATATGTCAAAAGTGAAACTGTTGGAAACTGTCAACAACAGGCTTCATGAGTAGCAATTTGCTACTATCTGTATCATTTATGAACATGGCCACATTACAGGGAGTCTTCCATCCAACCACCTCATTGAAATGTATGGGGTGACGTTAAGGAAAAAGTTGTGCATCAATTGGGTGAACTTGGAAGGAGAAAAAAAAAACTTTGTTGAGGGTTGCTTTTAGAACATTCTACTGAACAATGGGTATTGTGACAATGTAAAGTTAATGGAAATCAATTATCTCAGGCATGAAGATGACAGAATTATAATTTCTTTAAACCCAGAGGCAGGAAACAGTGATTCGAAAGGAAATGTAGCAAATGTGTGCAACAGTGAATGCAAAAGTAAGCAACGCTGCTGAACAGAGAAACTGAAAGAGGGAAGTTTTCAATTTTAGAAATCATGCCTCCAACTCTGTTTTGTTTATGTTTTAGTTATATTTACTTTGTTATGGTTACTACTCCTAGATGTATTGTTCATTATGGTATTGCCATCTACTGAAGTAAAAAAAAAAATTTTGGTGACAGAATCAATTGGCAGTATTTCAAAGTTTGTTATGCAATCTCTACTTTTCAAGCTAAATATTTCCTCCCATGCTGTTAAATCTATGGGGTCATTTAAATGTTTTAATAATTTCACTTTTGGTTTGATTTCATAGTTGAATGAAATACAAAATTTAAAAAAAAAAAAAATTGATATTTATGAATTAAACTCTAGATTGTGGCAATGTTTACATTGAAAAGATCAAATGACATGTACAAGTCAAGAGTTAAGCAGCATTTTAGAATATTAAAAACAAACAGATTGATGAAGCTACTGTGGCAGATTATTTTTAGTTATTTAACTGTCATATTATTGAAATACTTAAATGGCCCCATACATTTAATGGTCTGAGAGAAAATATTTATTTTGAAGAATTATTTTATTGTATGATAAATTTTGAAATACTGCCAACTAATTCTGTCACCAAATTGGTTTATTTCTAATAGATGGCAATACTATGACAAACATTTCAGCACAGAACAATAATTGTAAAATATAAATAAACAAGTCATCAAGAAAACAGAATCAAAGTAATAAGAAGCATATTCTGTTAATTGAAGTTGTGCCCAAAACGATTATTGATGCATTTATATTGAAGAAATTGTTTATTACAATATAATTCCTTAAAATTTGTATTGAATACTTGATATAGTTTAAATTAACAATAAGATTTTGGAAAAAGTCTCAATTTTGAGGCTAACTTCTCTAGCAAAAAATAACGGAGGAAGAAAAAAAAAAAAAAAAAAAAATTACGTTTACTTTCATACAATAGTTGTGAAATATCAGCAGACATAATGACCATTTCCTTAAGCTACCATACACAGTTTTCCAAGTCTGGAAACATGAATTTCTTTTAGCAATGAAGCTCACTGTTGGTGACCTGTTCTATAATACCCCAATAAGCTTGCCTATGGTTACTCCCATTTTTCTGGCCAATAAGCAATGTTTTCGTTCTAAAATCACACAGCTTCATAGGATAGTTTGTAAAATTTTAAGTTTGCTATTGTGAATTCGATGGTAGTGCTACAGCTGGGAATTTCGTAAACTAGAAAACAATTGAGAAGTGCCTTGCAAAGCAAATTTTAGGATAAAATGGAAGATCTAAACTTCACATGACAACTGGGAAAGACAATTAAGCCTTGTAGAAGCTTGCAACATTTCACGGGAATAAAAAGTCTGATGCCCTAACCTGGAGGGGGGAAAATGCTGGTAATTATGTCAAGTTCACATAACGCCCCTGTGCTGGTCACTTTTGCTGATGTACGTATTTCATGTTTTCTTATATTCCAACTATGCCAAAATTTATATATATGAGGGAGAATTTTTCTATATAAGTGAATGAATCTTAATGAGCGACTCTTAAAAACCACTTAACTGATTTTGCTTCTCCATTGAGAAGTCCAAGATCTTGCAACAAGCATGGGCTATAAAATGCCTTATAATTTCAATACCTAAATTAATATAGTACTAATAAAGGGTTTGCAAAGCCTGTGTATTGGAAAACGAACATACTGTGAACAATATCAGGGTAAAAGTTTGGAAGTCAAGACATACCGCTTAAGTTAATATCAGCATTTTTATCCATTATTAGGGATTCCTGGATTTTGCAATTGTAAGGGATAAAGGGAGAGTATAACCAAACATCCTCTAGATTGCAGTAATTTCATAAAAGTTAGCGGGTGATATATGAAATTATTTAAAATGTTTGAGTATCTCCTATACTTATCGCGCTTTTTGGTACAAACATGTTGCTTGTTATTGAGGGTCCTAATTGTAAGCCATAAAGTTTAGCTGAGGGTTCAGCCCAATATTTTTTTTTTTTTATTTATAGACACTCTTTAACTGCTGTGGTTCTCAACGTCCCATTCTATGCTGGGCATGAAAGATCACTTAATTTTGCTCAGAGGCCTCTTTATCAGGCTTGAGGTTCTTTTATGTGCCGTAGATTTACTGGTTTGCTTCCCTTCCAAAGGAAGCCAGCCCATCAAAAGCCCCAATTATCAGCATGATGAGTAACAGGAGAAACTCCAGAATATAATTCAAGTTTAAATAGCTACCCATGAAAAGTCAAAGCAAACAAATAAATTTTTTCTTCCTCCAGTGTGGAAATAATTTTTTGCCTCTCTGCTATGACCCTAGGCTTTCTCCCCTTTATCACTATTTCCTCACCATTGCCCAATAAATACAATTCTGTCATGATTACTATTGCTAGTGACAATTTGCAGTTGTGAATATAAAAACTTATTTGTTAGACAACGGATATATTGACTATTCCAACTAGCCAAAAATGATTGGTAAAAATATCTTCCAAATAGAGCTATCAAGAGATTATAGAATTCCAATTGCCTAGAAATTGGCTACAAGGCTATATTGGAAGATTGGTCATATTTCTTTTGAATTTTGATGTTGGATAACACACATTATGTTGGCTAAATTGGAGGCAGGTGCAACAATATCACTGGTCAGTTTACAACTAATGAACTCCAATGGGTATAAATCTTTCCACTTTGAGATTAACTTATCATTAGCAGGTTGTTGTGAACCAAAATCTTTTAAGCTGCATTGCTTCCTATTCTTGTTCTGTTCTTGGATTGTCATGAATCAGCCTTATATGTAATCACAGCAGATGACTTTCCAACACCTTTGCCTCTTCACTTTGATCCTGTAGTGAACCTAAAGGCTATATAGGAGTTTTTCATATAATACAGAAATTGTTAACTCAATATACAAAGAAATAGATGAAACTAGTGAATATGAAGATTTCCCACATCCAGACCAACAAGTCAACATTTTTTAAAATGGTACATAATCTGTGACCATTGCATTTGGAACAAAGATTTACTGTCGTATTAAATCATTGGGTTGCCTTTAAATTTACACTCATTCACACTTCCAGCATCTACGGAGGGCATGGACTATTCCAGGCTTAAGATAAATTTTTATCTCCAGGAATAGAACCTGGGATTTCTGGCTTCAGTTCCTGGCTGGAGATTATAAATTTGATTACTAATAAAACCTTCTCACATAATGATATCAAAAGTTTTAATATAAGTTTTGCAAATATATATTACTGTTATAAGCAGATTCAATTGCTTTTGATTTCCTATGTCTTCTGTTCACAAATTACGGAGCCTTAAAAACCCATAGCTGATAATATAACAAAGTTCAAGTAACCAAAAAAATACAATAAATGCGATAACTCCAAACTTGAACAAAATCAACAAATAGACTGCATCCATAGTTGAGTGGTCAGTGAGCTGATTATACCCGGAGGTCACAAGTTTGATTCCCAGCCGGGACAGGAACTTTTCTTTAACCAGAATTATCCTGTGTTCTACCACAGAGTTTGCAAGTATATATGTGAGTGAATGTGTGTGTATGAGGAAAATAAAATATTTAAGCATACAGAAATTCAGATGAGTTTTTTTTTTTTTTTTTATTGCAAAGCCCCCAATATGATGTTAGCTGTTAAGAGGGCTATATAAATAAAATAAAAAAAAAATAAAAAAAAAAAAAAAAAAAAAAAAAAAAAAAAAAAAAAAAAATCAACAAAAAACATGTCAAAATCTATTTAGGTACATGCCTGTATTTTATTTGTTATAGCTAAGAAACTGAAAAACTATGTACATATGCTATTTTTCAAAGATAAACAAAGCACTTTTGATATTACTAATCAAATAGCCTCCATCAGAATGCAATATTGTCTTCTGTGTCGAATGATAGGGTGCTGTGAAGAATGTGGTTGCTACTTGCTTCTGCTTGCTGCCAGCCTTGCAGATAACATTGCGCTACACAAACCAATCATTTAAGAGCCTAAGCCAAAAAGCATAGCCAAGGGATGTTTTATAAGTATAGGAGGGGAATATCAGCCACAGCTGCAGACCGACAGAAAAGCATAGCCAAGGGATCCATGAAACTAAAATCCCTAATGAATTTTGCATTCATTTAGGTTGGTACCCCTCACCATTTTGTGGGTATTTTTAACTTCAGTTTTGGCACAAATACAAAACAAAAACCAAATCCAAAGAAGTAAATCAAGAGATAAATGCATGTACCAATAGTTTTATAAGTGCTACTTCTGTAAAACCTACCATTCCGAACTTCTGTGGTAATAATATCCCTCTATTGTTGCTGCAGACTTCTGGAAACAGATGTAATAGAATCCTGCAAAGGATGCTCCGTTGATATCCTTTATTGTATGGTCCGGAACCAAAAAGTGTTCCTTCCATCTCATAAATATGTAGTCTGTCGACTTCAAAGCCTCATAATCGAAGCTGTCCGAGTTGAAAGTCTTGGCATACTGGTAAAATGAGCCGAATTTGCTCTGCAATAAAAAAACATGTTCGTAATTAATATGTGCAGAACATAATAACTGGCACTGTACTTATGCTTCTGATCTGCAAAACCTAAATCAATCCTTTCACTTTTCAAAAAAAAAAAAAAATGTGACGCTCACCATACGTTCACTAAACGTTATTTCCATAATGTCAACTAGCTTACCCAGTGTTTCTTGTCTACATCTTCGTCGGCATCCCATTTTCTAGTTAAAAATGGATATTTTTTACTTATAATTTCGCCATCGAAGAATGTCGTAAGAGTAGGGAACTCATCAGTCAAACCTTTTATCTTCAAGTATCCGCAAAGATATGAGTTTTCTTCGTCTACGTGCTGCAAAGGGAGATATACAGACATAATTAGTTAACAAAAAATTCCCAAGATATGGAATTCCAACATTCAGAAATGTCAAAATATGTCAAACTAACCTGCAAAACGACTTCGACTTCATAGCTGTTCCCCTTGGATTTCTGATGACCCTGAAACTTCGAACCATTGTACAATAAAGATCTAGTGACACCAGGTTGTTTAGAATTTGCCGGAGGAGGTGGAACAATGTCAACTTTTACCGGCATTCTGTCATACAGACACTCGGACTTCAATATTTACCGAAAAATAACAAGTGCCCTCATCTCTCACCACTATTGCAAAAATGGCGATACATGCATGCAGCAACTCTCTAACCCGAAGTTTCGATCTCGTTCCCTGAGTGAACGAATGGCGCCACTTTCAAATACTGAGCCTCAAACCCGACTTTCACTTTACTTTTCAGTTACAAAGCCTTTATTTGTATTTTTCATGAATTGTACAGCATATTTTTAACATTCTCCTAACTAATGTGTATTATATGTAAGATCATGAAACCTAAATGTTTGTAGAGTACACAAAACAGAAATCTCGTGAAATACCCCATAAAAACATTTTTCCATCATGGCGGATGTTAGTGAAACAAATTCAATCGAAGGTAAAGAAAATTGTACATCAAAAAGAAGTAGTAAACAGTGGGTGCGATTAAATGTTGGTGGTACACATTTCCTGACTACCAAAACAACACTTTCTCGAGATCCAAATTCCTTTCTATTTCGCCTGTGTCAAGAAGACTCGGATCTCATTTCAGACAGGGTGAGGTTTACAGAATGTTTTTCATTTCTATGTATCACACATGGCACGTGAAATACTTGATTGTATATGGTCCTTTATAAATTTTACAGGATGAGACAGGAGCCTATCTCATAGACAGAGACCCTACATATTTCAGTCCTGTTCTGAACTATCTGAGGCATGGCAAACTTGTCATCAATAAAGATTTGGCAGAAGAGGGTAAGGAAATTGTTTTAACCCGCTCTGATGCGGAAGATTTAATATCTTTAAGAAATCTAAAACCTTCATATGATGTACGTCCAAAGATGCATAACTGAAAGCTATTAAATATCACATTTATGCCACCACAGTTGGCTCTTGCTGAAAATGTTGAATAGTGGTATTCTACAAAAACATTGTCTTTGGTTTTGTTTCATTTTGTATTTAAAGGACTTTCTTGTGTGATATGCACAAAGGCAAGATGGAAATATTGTTGGTTACATTTACACTGTAGAATTGTAGTTATGTTTCTACATACCTAGTGACCATGCTTCTCCATACCGCTAAGAAAGAAGAGAATGCTAGACTATGCATTTAATAAACAGCAGATTAGTTATGTTTGATTCTTAGTGTTGAGTTGCAGGAACAGCAGACTCATGAAATAGTCTTTCACAAAATGTTAGGATGTGCATCTATAGATATGTCTATATAAAACAAAGAAGGTATAGTGATGTCATTGTAGAAGTTTTAGGTACTTTTCATGCATAGAAGTGTTTATTTACCACATATGATTTGCTATCTGGTCAAGCTTTTATTTTATACCATTTATCACTCGGTCATTTTTTTTTATCAATAGGTACTTTTTTATAGAATTCCATCTTTTCTGTTCAAATTTTCTTTGCAATATAGTATTTAAATTCATATTTTATTTATAAAATAGTCCAGATAAATATTATTTAACTGTCTGACTCCTAGATAAATTTTCTAACTCTGCTCCAGAATTTATTGGTTAAGTCAGAATCTTATGGTACTACTTATGATAATCCTTAAATACAATCGCTTACTGTATTTCCATGGGGAATTGAAATCTAATTGAATTCTACTCCGTTTAAATACAATTCGTATTTCACATGTTAAATTCAATACAAATTGAAATAGTTTTGAAAATATATAATTCAAGCTTTTTATGTTCTTTGATTTGGATTTATTTGGTTAGCCTGTTAACCATAGGTATGTGTGTGTTATAAGCAGGTTTTAAGGTTAGCAAATGTTTTTGAGAAATTGCGAGATTATGGAAACCTTAAAAATTGTTTGTGTGTGTGTTTTGTTATACCAATTCCTTGAAAGCTTATATAAGAAAACAAAATGAAAAGCATTCTGTGTGCTGCAAAGAGTGAAATATAATCTAGTATCTTTGGCATATTCAATATGATTTGCATGTTTCCATGCAAAATATTTTGATCTGATTCCACTCTTAAGAGGATTTGAGTCCAAGATTCAATACAATCTGAATCTGCATTTCCATGCTAAATTTACCATAACCTTCTTCCATATGCAATAACTTATTCATTTTTAATTATCTTAGTGTTACCAACACGGCAAGGGTGCTTTATAAATCTGAAGTGATTTAATTAATTCTATGTATATACTCCCACGTCTTTATGAAATTATTATACTTTGATTAGAAGACTTTTAGTTAGCTTTGGTTATAGCAGCTAACTTAATGCATTTAAGAACTGATGCTGACGTTATCCACTGCAGAGCATCTAGAAGCCATAACCAGACAATCTCCCATATTTGTCACTTCTTATACTTTGGATGATTGCGTTTTAGATGTGCAGATCCTTTGGTTATACTCTCCTTATAAAAATACTTAGGACCTCAAATATTGGGATATGCATAGGTAGTCAATAAATCATGTTTTTTATTGAACCTTAAACACCAAAAGAATTCCTGAGTTATTTGATAACATATGGTGTGTAAAAGTGTATAAATAGTGCACAAATAGATAAAAAGGTAGCTTTAATTTTTATGGTGACTCCTCCCCTTTTTTCCTTATGGCAGTAATTTTATACA
Source organism: Hymenopus coronatus (assembly GCA_030762935.1). Taxonomy (NCBI): domain Eukaryota; kingdom Metazoa; phylum Arthropoda; class Insecta; order Mantodea; family Hymenopodidae; genus Hymenopus; species Hymenopus coronatus. The sequence goes on from CM060892.1 coordinate 27,534,215, forward strand.
GTTTTCTTGACATGCATAAAAAAATCCTAATATATTCTTGGAAATTGTGTGAAGTGTGACCAGATGTATTTCTCGTTTGCTTAGCTTCCCACTGGTAGTTTTACAAGTTGTGACAATATTGTATAAACTGTAAGTATCATTTAGTGGTAAAACAGTTATCAGAATTAATATTTAGATACAGCAGTTGAAATTATGAACATTTTGTGGTCTTCTCTATAGTCTTGTAGTTATTTAATAAAATAAAGGCTACAAACTTTCCACATAATACACAGTAATGTGTCATCAGTGTACAAATAAATTAGGGGAAAAGCTGTTAAATATCAAGATTCTCCAATCTGGGACCAGGTTAAACATTTTGAAAATTACTCAGATATTGTACAATTTACAGGTGTACTGGAAGAGGCAGAGTTCTACAACATAACAGAGCTGATCCAGCTTGTGAAGGAACGTATATGCCACAGAGATACTCGGCCATATCGAGACTCTAAGAAGCACGTGTATAGAGTACTCCAGTGTCATGAGGACGAACTCACACAGATGGTCTCAACCATGTCAGATGGCTGGAAGTTTGAACAGGTTTGTACATTTATGTCCATGAAGCTAATCTTGCAGGGAATTTATCAGTTTAGATTAAGGGGGATTCTGTAAATCTTGAAAACAAAAATGTTACTTTGGGTCTCAGTTGGTACATATAATGAGTGTTCAAATATATTATGACAAATCTCATTATTGACTCAAAATGTAGTTACAAATAAAGCTTTTAAATTCATTGCTGCAATTAATTCAGTCAATGTGAAGACAGTTTATGGCTGCATGCTGTCTATGGCGCTCTGCACTGTGTACTGACACTCCAGTCAATCACGACTTGCTACAATTCACAACATAACAAAACAACTCCCCTCCTTTTATAGCTAAAAAATAATGTCATGGAACTTCCTGGAGGCCGAGAAAAATCAAGAATCATATTCCTGAAGGTTGCAATTACTGCTGTGTCACTCTTCTTCTTGTTTAAGCATCCAAGTGTGATGTCTCACATTCCAGCTCCACTACCACATACCAGAGCAAACAGGAGAGTGGTCACATACACAGACAGCTTTGTCATTCTGCTTCCTCCTTGGCTGGTTGTTTCGACCAGCACCATCATATCAGGCTAGACAACCTATATACACTACCCACTTCTTCCTGTCGGGTGGCAACTATCTCGTTGACCCTCCTCACCACAAGGCATGGACCTGCCCATGGTTGTTGGAGCCTGGGCCTACATCCCTTGGAACAGGTTTGGCAATATAACCAACCACGCCTAAACTTCCTGCCAGGAAGCTTCCCTGTTGGCTCATCGACTGTAACAGGTCTCCATCTTCTTGCTTGCACACTTGGTGTGATGATGAATCTGATGGTTCATGAATTCTTCGACAGCCAGTCTACCAGACATTTCCCTGCAGCCACCACATCCTCCTTCAAAGTCATCCTGCGAACTCCAGGATGTCCGTCAGAACTTTGGAGCACCACCTCATCTTTGCCGAGTCATAGGATCCTCCTGCCAATGTCAACTGTCACACCATGGCTCCTGAGGGCATTTAGTCCCAATATCATGTCTTCAGCCATCCTCGCGACGAACATCCACAGGCTTATGGCATTCCATCTCAGGGTCAACTCCACTGGCAAGGTTTTGCCCAATACCGCCATCACACTGCTTCCCTCATATTCAGCCATGCGCGATGAGACTGTCTTCTCTCCCTCTGTCTAAGACACACAATGGTAAGCAAGGAGATGGTAATGATGACTTACATGTGCTCCTTGTCGTGTCTTCGTGTACCTCCTGCCAAACAGTAGATTCAAGATGCCATTTCACTGGTGTCCTAGGCTACTGCATCCCCAACACACATTGCCTTATGCTCATCTCGGTTGTGTACAGTCCTTCACCAGGTGTCCGAGTCTGCCACATCCCAAGTATACACCACTTGAAAGTCACTGTTATCGTCCTTGGTTGGTCCACTTTCTACGTAGCACTGAGTTCTCCTGATCTTCTTGATTACCCTGGCTACTTGCTGTTCCCTCCTCAGGCCCGCACTTTCCTGCATATGTGCAAGTGCCACCCCTTCGACATCTTGGTGTGGACAGTGCTGTGCTAGGTGTCCCACTGGCCACACCCCCAGTATAAACCCTTGAAAGATCTTTGCCAACCTCCCTATCCCCATTGTAGTACTGAAAATTCCTAATCCTCCAGGTGGGGGACTGCTGTAATCTTGGCCGACTCCTAAGTGCTGCCGTTAACACCTCATAGATTGCATTATAGTTGCTGATCATTAACACTGTCTTAATCTTGGCGTTATGCACCCGAGTGAAGGGTGTGGATGAATGATGGCACAGGCAGCTTCCTGGGATACGATGGTAAGTGCTAAATTCACCAGGGCTTCGTTTGCAAGTTGTTTGATGGTGAAGGTGAACTCCTACATCATCTCTTCTGGCTGTTGCAGCCTCACCTTAAGCTCAGTTTTTTATGCTGCAGCCAAGCAATGTTTCCCAATATTGTTCTCATGGGCCTCCCAGGATTTTGCTGATGTCAGGATCACATTCAGACCTCTGCTGTCCATGATTTGCTATCAGCTGTGCAGCTTCATCCTCTGCTGACCATCAGTTTTGGGCGGTGATGGCTTTGAACTGGTGGTAAAAGACTTCAAAGTTTGATGTCCTATTGTACTTGGGTGGCTTGGCATTTGTAGATGTTGTGTTGCATCCTGGCATCTCGACAGTAAAATTTTTCATCCTTCTGTCCAGCATCTTTTCTACCATGGTTTTTAGTTCCTTGATTCCCCTATTGACTCTTCCCTCCTGGCCACTGAGGTATTCCCCAAGCTCTTCCATGTTTTTCTGCATGTTGGCCAGTCGTTCAACAATTTTGGTTAATTCTGTCTTCATGTTCTCCATCGCTCTTTCCATTTTATCTTCTCCATGCTGGATTCAATGCCGGTTTCAATTTTTTTCATTTCAGGCAAACTTTATTTTGTATCCTCCATCTTGACATAAAAATCCCACTCCTAACACCACTGTAACAAATGTCTTTATTGACTCAAAATGTAGTTACAAACATAGCTTTAAAAATTCACTGCTCTAAATAATTCACTTGATGCATAGACTGTTTATGGCTGCACACTCCACTGCACTGTACACTAACACTCCAGTCACTGATTCAGTACAATTCACAACTGAATGGAACAACTCCCCTGTACTGCAATTCTTCCTCCTTTTATAACTAGAAAATAACATTATGGAACTTCCTGGAAGCCAAGAAGAATTGAGAATCTTGTACCCGAAGGTTGTGGTTACTGCCGTGTCACTCATCCTTTGTTTATGCATCCAACTGCAATATGTCCATTCCAGCTCAACTGGTGCATACCATAGCGACTGAGAGAGTGGTCACATAGCCTCCAAAGAAAGATAAATCTGCTCAGAACTAGCACATCTTGTGAGAAATGGAGGCCAGATTACAGTTTGCAGTTCCTCTGCTTGAATTGCATGCCTCATTTTTTGCTGGCTGGCTATGGATGTTGAGTAGTAAATCTCAGGATTTTTTCAGTATTTTATGCTGCTGCTAATCACTTTGGTACACAAGCATCAAAAATATGTTGTCAGTTACATTGGAGGTTGAATGTGCATGCTCTATGTTGCATTTTTCTTCATATCTAATATGTAATCTGTAAGTACTGCAGGCTAAAGCATTTAATGGAATCAAATTCTTTTTATGTTGAAGCTCTTTTCATTTGAGTTGTGCCAAACAAAGTAAACTTATATTGGTAAATGATAATACAGTTAAATGTTGTGTTAGTAATTGTAATAATGATGTCAATGCTTCCCTATGTGCAGTCCTAAAAATCCTATCTGATGATAACAATAGTGAACTAATTGTTTAGAGGAATTTATGAGGTGTGGCAATAAAGAAACCGGACTCTAACTCTTTATTGAAAAAACTTATACAACTGAAATGTTTTCCCCCTTTAATTTAGTCCCTCCCCCAATCCCTGCAATTTTTCTACTGTTGGAAGCATGTTACAAGTTATTTTCTATAATGCTGTTAAGTCTTGTTGCTTTTTCTTTCACTGCATCCATGAATTCAAACCTGGTTCCTTTAAGCACACACTTTACTTGTGGGAAGAAAATGTAGTCATGTCTTGTTAGGTCGAATGAATAAGGTAGATGTTTCATCACTGAAATATTATTTTTCACCAAAAACTTCTTCACAGACATTATGTTATGTGCCAGCCCATTATCCTAATGATTCTTCCACAGATCTGGTCTCCTTCATCACACACGTTCACAGAGGGTCTTCAGAACAGTCGTATGATTGACAGTTTGACCTTCAGGCATGCAATCAATGTAGATAACCCCTCGGATCTCAAAAAAGCAATCATCATTGCTTTCTTCTTCCAATGTATGGGTTGTCGCTTAGTCTCTCTGGATTGTATTGGAAGATCCATTAATGCTCATTTGTGAGAATTCTTGGCATCACTTTAGCATAAAGCTGTTTCATGCCCAGATCATGCAATTTCAGAACTTGTCTTGATGCAGGCAAGTTCTGAAATTGTTCAAATGTTAAGGGGCAGACTTCTCGAACAATTCTACCGGCCTTCTCCACATTCTCTTTAGTTTTTGAAGTGAAAGGATGACCTAATTTTAGATCATGTTCAAACGTCTTCCCTACCATCCTTGAAAACATGCATATGAGATAGACACTGATCACTATAAACTTGTTTCAACAAATCATCAGTTTCTGTGATGGGTTTTCCAAGTTTTATAAGGAATTTTATTTTAACATGCTCTATTTTAGAGCGTAGCATTATTCCAATGGAGCTCAGATACATGACCCATTTCTAAGAAGGCTCACAGCCAAACTAACCACCACAGCAATGTGAAATTTTGTATGCATGTCAGGGAGAGTCCCAAGGCCAATTCCCCACTCTTTACTCTATGATCGACGAAGCTGGAAATATACTCAACAATCACTCCTGTTTCTTTATTGTGACACTTTGTAGTAACCTGACATCCAAATTACACCTTTATATCTGTGGAGTTGGTTTTATAATACTAGTCACTCACTTACTCTTACCTACTTAAATTTATAAAGAACTGACTTCAGGAGCTGTTGCTTTCATTTTCAATCTTGGGGGCCCGACTTCCCATTGGTGGTTGTAGCTGGTTGCAGTCTTCTTTCTGGAGGTGGAACATGAACTTCTTCACTAAGGTGTCAAGTGGCAGATTTTGTGTTTAAGATGTTTCCCCACCTTGTGAGTTCATTGTCACCCATCATATTTTTAGTACTTTCAAATTTGGGTTTAGGTAATCGTTTTCCTTCCAAAAGTGAAATACATACTACTGATGACATTCCTTCTTGTTTAAATTTAAGATTGCTGCAATGTTATTTGGATCAGGTTTTTAAACTTCTTTTAGTTTGTACTATGTGGAACTTTTCACAGTCTATACAGTAATTTGATATATTCCAGATCTATTTTCTGGGGGAATCTCATCATAGAGCTAGTTTATGACCAAAAACCTGTTTGGGGAGCCAAGATAATATTTGACTCCATAAAGATTTTTTTTGGGTTATCTAAAAGCCCTAGGATGGTAAGTGAACTTCCTGAATATGTCATCAGTTAGCCTGGGTAGCTCAGTTGGTTAGCTACTGGCCTTCTGAACTCAAGGTTATTGGTTCAGAAACCCGACCAAGGCTTATTTTGATGGCTTAAAAAGAAAATTATTAATTTTCTCTTCTCTTCTTTTTTTATTAGAAAGATAAAGAGAAATAATAGTATTATTTGTGATAGGTATTCTGTTGGTCTTGATGCATGTTCCATTTGTATGATGTGTTCAACGTCCCTGAGCTCTTGCTCGCAGTGGGTCCAAATGAACAAACAGTCAAATGTGCTTAAAAGTGACAGCCCCGTGTCATTAGATTTACTGGTATGCTAAAGAACTCTTGCAGGACAAAATTCAGCCCACGAGTGGCACTGGTATGATCCTGGCAATTGACAGTATCGCTAACAAACAAAATTTTAATTGACTATGTTATTACTTTTTCTATGGTGAGGGTGATTTATTTCTTTTATGGCATCGTTTTATTTTGCTTCTTTTATCTTGTGTTCAAGGCTCTTGTTGTGTCCATTGTCTTCTATAATTATATTTTTTAACTCCTTGTTGAAATCAGCTGGATTCATGGGTACATTCACTAGTCTATGTATAAGGTTGCTGTTCAGAAGAATCTAAATATCTATTGACTAGTACTGGAAAAGGGAGAGAATGGATATTTACAACCCCTGAAAATTGGATTCAAAGGACATTCTAAAGGTTGACCAAGCATAAGAGTGAGTTTTCCTATTCAGATTTAGAACCAAACACCTTTGTATTCAACAATAGTTCCCTGTCTGCCCATTGAAATAGCATGCTTTTGATCCAGATTAAATGTTGGCAGTTTCTTTGAATCCCATGAATCTACAGCAGAAAAATTGTACATGGATAGTTCAATAAGATCCATGTTAGTAATGAAGACACTTTTTTTAAACACAAAAATGTATTTCTTAATATAGTCTTTTTTTAGGGTGTACATTTCTTACAATATTCCTGCTATTTTTAACCCCAAAAAATAGGAATTATCAAACTCTGCAAAATATTTCTCTGTCTCAATGATGACCACTTCATTTGATCAATGTTTTGTTCCCACAAGACATTTTTTCATGTTTGGGAACAAGAAGATATTGCAGGGAGCCAGGTTGGGCAAATATGGGATGTGTGGCAGCTGGTCATGTAGTTTGGCAGCAAATGGCTGGTGTGTTGTAGTGGTGAAACAGCACTTTATTCTTCACCAAATAGGGACGTATCTTCAACTTCTTGTCAAATCTAGCCAATAACTCACTGTAGTGTTGTCCAGTAATCATTCTTCCTTTCTCTAAGAAGACAATGAGTATGATGTTCTTTACATCCCAAAAAATGGTTGCCATCACTTGTCCAATTGATTGGACCATCTTCATCTTTTTTGGACCAGATTCGGCAGAAGCAGTCCATTGTTTAATTGTTGCTTGCTTTAAGGAGTATATTATTATGAACATAAGTCTCATTGCTGGTGACAATTTGACACTAAAAGTTCTTTGGATTTCTCTTAAATTGCTCCAAATACAATTTTGAAATTGAAAGCCCCACCCACTTTGAGCAATCGCAGCACCCATCATCATCTTCAGCCTGTTGTGCAGAATATGATTTGCCATTTCCATTGACACACTTCTGGACTCTGCAACTTTATGAACTTTTGTTTGACGATCAGCGAGAATCATTTTGGACGTTTTCAATGATTCCCTTGGTAATTAACTACATCTGCTGGGTACTCTGGGTGCTCATCAAAATGGATGTTCAACCATATTTAAAGTGAACATACATCTTTCTGTTGTCTAGATGATGAAATGTCCCCCATAAGCAACATCCAATTTTGCTTGTATCTCCTCACAAGTTCTCCCATCCAAAAATAAAAAGGCAATCACTGAACATTACTGCACTTTTTCCATTTTAGCAAAAGCAACTTGCCAAATACAAGCTAACCGATGAATCACTACCAAATTTGTTTTGGCAGCATGCAACAAATGATGGTACACAACACCATTTATTTTGAAATACAGGTACTGTTGAAGTGCCCTTGTATTAAGTTACCGCCAATGTCAAGGGTGGTTGCTTAAAAGGAGTGAAGAAGAGTATTTTTACTCATGTAGTATATTAAACAATTTAGGTATTTAACATAAAAGACCTGAAACATGTTTTTACAGTTGTTTCCTCTTTATTCCAAATTCACATCTGAATTCTATTCTTTTAAAATATTTTATACCTATAGATATTAAAATGAATTAGTATTTGTTTTTCCATATTTGAAATTCTTAGCAAATTTTCACTCTAAAAGCCATTTTCACTCTCAGGAATCATTTTCATTGATCCTGTAATGATGGAAGGATTCTAACTTTGCTCTACAGTTTTTCAACGTTACACTATAAAATGTGAAAAAAAAAAAAAAAACTGGTTATAGGTTTAAGAACTTCAAACCAGTTATATGGAATGGAATCATTAAACAATAGCATTGCTCCTTCTCACATTTTTTTGACGATTACCTGAGTTTCAATAATTATAGTTAACAACATTGCCAGTTATCAAGAAGTCTGGTATATATCTGAATACAAGACAACCGCAAATGCAAAACGGCCCTCATTCTTCAGTACTTAATTTTGAAATTTAGCATATCAGTTGTTTAAAATGAAGAATGATAACTTAATTATTAAATGAAATTTAAAGTTTTGCTACATTTTTTTGAACAAACTAAGGGACACAAGCTTATTAATTCCCCTCCTTTTTTTGTAATTTAATTTGAATTTATGCAGAAATTCATATGGAAGGTGGGTAGGAGAGTGGGTGAGAGAACAGAAATGATGTACTGATATGTGTGTGATCAAAGAAGGTGATATTGACAACGGCAGAGCAACTGAAACAATGACGACCCGAAAAGATTATGTATTTAGACAACATACCTAATAAAACACTTCATTATAAAAAGTTTTATCGAAATTAATAATTCAAATTTGTGCATAAATTCACATTTTGAGCAGGGGAGAGACGTAGAGGAGATATTTTTGGGACTTGTTTGCAAATGTGAGGGATTTTGAATCAGTTCCATCTCAAAGAGATAAAAGGGAAGGCTTTAAATCCTTTAAATTGGATTATAGGAAGGAAGGGAGAGATGCACATATTTGCTGATATGCATAAAGTCAAGCATAAGCTTTGCCTTTCTAATTTTCAAGTGTAATCTTGGTTTCTAATGCCTAAAACAGCTTCGACTTGACTTAAGTCTAGCATTTGCTTTGGAGCCAACTAGCTGCCTAGCTTAGCTTGAATTTTCCAGCAGCGACTTGACTTTGAATGCAAATCCAATGCATAAAACAAGTGAAAGCTTCACTTCTTGTAGCTTAATCTTGACTTCTTTCAAGTTACCTCAGTGGGTGACTTGATTCGTACTAGAGAACTCTTAAAGAGTTGTTTTATCCCACAAAATAGCACAGTTCATGAATATCCGTCAAAGAAAAGTGTATCAAACGAAGCGACAGTGCAAAGAGTCTGTATATAAATCATTTTATAGATTCAATGAGGACAATGTTGAGTTAATTTCACATCATTTCTTGAGAGAAAATGCAGAAACACGAGGAGGTGCACTGACATCGAAGCAAAGGATACAAATATTTCTACATTTCGTCGGCGACCCAGGATTTCAGACTGGTGTCGGAGAAGATGCGGGAGTTCATCAATCAACTGTAAGTAGAACCATCGATTATGTGAGTGAAAGAATTTTTGAAAAAGCTAATCAGTGGATAAAATTTCCATCACGACTGCAAGAAGTTAATGCTGCAAAGCAAGACTGGCAAAATAGATTTAATTTCCCAAGTGTAATAGGAGCAATAGATTGCACACATGTGCCAATTCTGAAGCCACGAGTACATGGCGACGAATACATAAATAGAAAAACTTTTTCTTCTATTAATGTTCAAGCGACATGCAGTTCCGATGAAGTGTTTACAAGTGTGGATGCAACGTGGCCTGGCAGTGTGCATGACAGCCACATATTCAGAAATTCAAATATTTTTGAAAGATTGCAAGAACAAGACAGAACGGTGATACTGCTGGGTGACTCCGGGTATGGGATTTCTCCTTGGTTACTAACTCCATACAGAAACCCTGTGAATGCCGTGGAAGAATACTATAATCGACAACATGCCCGAAGTACAGTTACAATAGAGAGATGTTTCGGGCAATTAAAGAGAGGATTTCCGATATTGATGAATATCATCAGAATTCCTATGGAGAAAGTACCGCATATAGTTGTATGTTGCTTTGTGTTGCATAATTTCGCAAAACAGCTGAGAGACGATGATGTAGAGGAAGAAGTTGATGATGACAACAATGAAAATAAAGAGGAATATGGAGAAGGGGAAAATAGAAATGAAAATGAAGATTGGAGACAGTGTGGAATGCAAAGAAGAAACAAAATTTCAAAGTTGTATGAACATGTTGCAAATGATTAAATTACATATTGTTATGAATATAAACTATACACTTCAAGTTTGATGGCAATCTTATACTTTATACATATAAATGCAAATGGTTATGCAGCTCTGAGTGAAATATAAATGTCATCTGCATATGGGACGTGTTTAACATGCTTAAAATTTCATCCGTTGTTATAGGTTATAAAAAAAAAAAAATTTATCCCTGTACTTCTATTACTGGAAGCAAGCTCTGTTTGTTTAATATCTCCTCCTGCTGCATGCGTATCAGTTTTAGTTGTTCTAGGAGTACCAACCATTGCAGTTCATGCGTAGTCAGGTGTTTTGTTTCTGGGGTCTCAGGTAATTTACATTTATTTGATTGTGTACCTGTTTCATTAGCATTCTTATTGGAATTTAGGGCCAATGCTCTCATTATTTGTAGATTCAATTCTGCTCAATTATATCATTTGGTAGCTGTTCTTGCAAACCTTCCCCACCCACAGCACATCCACCTAAACAATAAACAGAACAAAAAACTAAATATACTGGCCGCAAGGGAGTTAAAAGAACAACTTAGTTTATTTACTTAGTGACATATACTTGTTTGGAGTTGATGACGCTGTAAGTATATCACATTACTTTCCTGGAAATGCATTGTCGTCCAGCTGTGACCTGATTATTGCTAACAATGCTCTTCTGACGGTACGTACAAGGTTGTGTTTACAGGTTAAGCTGACCTCCATGTGATTAGTAGCGTCACTAGGCCTCTGCTTTTTCAGAGATGATCCAGTGTGAAATTTCTTCAGTAGCACAAGGATGATGTCAATTACCATTGTGCTTTCAATAATTAACATCTTACATATAAATGCTGCAACTATTTATGCTCATAAATAACTTCAAATCCCATGAAAATTTTACATTTCTTAGGAGAAATTATGAGCTGGTAAAACTAGCACCATCAAACATCAAACAAGAGCATTTACAGTTTTGTAACTATTCGAACCAGAGGTGTCACAATGAAAAGAAAAGTTTTCCAATAAAACGTATATAAATGGTAAACTCAGCAGCATCCGGGTGCAATCTTTATGCAGAAATAAAGGCAAATAAAATCATCAATTTTAGTGCTGTTTACAGGAAAGTCATGTATAAACCCCTTTGAAAAGCGTCTTTAAGAACCTAATAGAATTTATTATGAAGCAAAAAGTGCATTTGAAACAGTCCCTTTTTTCCAAGTAGTATTATTTTGTTATGTACTTTAATATTCACTGTAATTTTCCAATATATTTACATTTTATAGCATTTACATGTAACATGTGTCACATTACAGAATACGTTTGAAATTGCACTTGATAGTACAAACCAAAGGATACTACAAGCTTTTAAATTTGGCCCCTGAGATCTATTTGTATTCTTACCTGGAATCCTACTAATGGTTGGGTTGCTTTCTCCATCAAGAAGTTGAAGAAATTCTTCTTCCCACCTTTTTAACTTTATTTTTTGATTTCCCATGGCTTTAGGGTCAGTTTTTCTTTTTAGTTCAGTCTCCATATTCTGAATCTTTTTCTACACTTGCTGTGGAGTTACTTTTCTGCTTAAAGTTTCTTCCAGCTTGATGCAGGTGGTTTGCAAAGTGTTCATTTTTTCTTCTTTGATGCTCGGGATCTGAGATTTATTCAACAGTATTGGAAACTGCTTAAGAATTGCTACAAATGCATTCTGAATATTCACTTCGTCTGCCATACTGCCATTAAACATATAACTTGAAGGTTAGGTATCATATTTGCAAAACACTTCTGTGCAGTACACATGAGTGGCAGCACTTGGCAGACGACAGCTGTGCGTGCAACGTATTTCAAGCGTTTGCTGGGAAAACGTCCAGCGAAAGTTTGTTGGATTAAGATTTTTTTATGCATGAGTTGAACAAGCCAAAGCTTAATCTTGTAGAGTAATCTTAAAGCTTTTGCTTTAACTTAAAAACTAATCTTCAAGACAAAGCTAGGATTTTATGCATTTCACCCGTTATGTTCTTTCTCTAAATTTCCTCTGGTTTCATTGAATTGTTGTTATTATTATTAGAGACAAGAATTCAGTATAAAATGTATTTTTATAGAAACATAGAACACAGCTCAAACTTAGCACTTATCTGTAAAATGAGTCTTAACAATTTTGATTAAAACACCATATGTTTAACATATTTTCATGACAAATGAATTGTGTATCTTGAATTTTCTGGGAATAGGCTCTGAAGCTCTCTTCATTCTGAAAGATTTTTGTGCAACTATATAAAAGAAGACAGAAGTAAGCTACCCAAAAAAATCTGAACTTGTCATAACACATTGAATTGAAGGTATTGTACTCTAGCCAAAAATTTGATACTGAGATTTTACTTGTAATACACGTTTTGAGACCCTCTGATTAAAAAAAATATTTTTAGAAAAAAGTCTATGTGGGTGTGGGGGGCATGCAGAGCATCTCAAAAATAAAAAGTCTGTTAAATACCATACTTCATATTTAAATTTAGCATCTCCCAAGGATGCAACATGAAAATTTTCAAGAAAATACCCCCAAACTTCACTTTATATATAGAACAATATTAAAAAAATGTTGATTTTCTCAAAAATGGCTCTAACATTTTGATTAAAATATTTAAACATACTTACATGATAAATAAACTGCACATCTTTAATTTTTTGGGAATAGCCTATGAAGATCTCTTTATTCTGGATGTATTTTGCTGAATTTTTGTTTACCTAGTAAACTGTAAGAGATAGACAAAAATTTACTGTACAAAAATGTAGATCTTGTTAAAACACATAATTTATGTCATATACATGTGTGTGTGTGTGTGTGTGTGTGTGTGTGTGTTTTTTTTTTTCCCCTCTTCTGTAGAGCTGACCATTTCTGAGACATTCGTTGTTATTGGTTTCAGCTTAAAATATTTGTAGTTTTTTCATACAGGAATATGTCAACTCCTGCCATACAAACAAAGGAATTTCAATCATATGGCATTTAGCTTTCAAAAGATTTGAGTGTCGCCTTAGGCTAGTGTATTTCTTTATTTCCTTTCTACTTACAAGGAAGTAAGTAATAAGATCATTCTGCTAATTTTATCTAGATTGACATGAAATGGAAGAATAAGCTGTGTAACAATAATTTGTTACAGAGATGTAAATGAAGTCATGTGAATGGAATATATCAGAAATTTATTTATTTATTTATTTTTTTTTTTTTGTGATAACTATTTCCAATATATTCCTTGTTATTGCTTTATTTTCCCATACTTCTACTTTTCTCAAATGCGACATCATTATGAAATTAATGTGAATTTTCAAAGCCATCACATAGCATCCAACTTTTAAAAGAATTGTCTGCTACTTTAGCATGTTTTATTCGTCTGTTCCTTTTATATCTATAAGCAAATGTACAATCAAAGCATTTCTGTAAATTTTTATCTCAATTAATGCAAGGTAGATAGAAGAATAAGCAGTTTTAAGAATACTTTGAAGAGAAAGAGTAATGGGAATTTAACTTTTTTTTCTTTCTTAGGCCCCTTTATGTGGTTATATTATGGGCTTGACTGCAGGTTCTTAATATTAGGTTAATCATTTGTATCTTCAAACACAGGTACATTCACCATTGCATGCATACTTCCAAATTCTGTGGGAGATAGAGAATGATTCTCCTTATAGAATTCTATCCCAGCCAGAATCAAACCCAGGACTTCTGCGTGAGAAGACAGTTTGACAACAGAGGCAGTCTTTTTAATCCTTTTACAGCTTAATCATAATTGTTTTCTAGTAATCCCTATCTTTATGTAACAATTTTTAATTATTATTTAGAAGTTAAATTTAATTCAGAAATTTTAGATTGTTGATAATATATGAAAGCCAGTGTCATTTCTCTATAATACTAATTTAGATTACTGGTGGTTATTTGTTGCAGCTCATCAACATTGGGTCACAATATAACTACGGGAATGAAGATCACGCAGAGTTCCTCTGTGTTGTATCTAGGGAATATGGTGCACCTTCGCTAAACTCAAAAGAAACAGAGCCTACTGACAGAGCAAAGGTGCAGTATCTTTTGTATGATTTCCTTAAAGGAAAAAATCTATACAACATTAAGCTAATTTGCAATTATGAAATTTAAGAAAATATTGTAACTAGAACTATTTTTACAAAATGAATTTTTTGGGGAGGGGAGGGATACAATTATGTATTAATGAATATTCAAATAAGTCAATACTATTATTGCTGTGAAAGGAATGTGAATAAATGAACTATTTACATGCTAGCCAAATTTTACAGCTTGCCCAGGGTCACAGGAATAAACCTGGACCAGATCACTGGTTTTTAAGTGTGGATAAAACCATCAGGAGCCTGCCTGGGTAGTGTGGTGGTAGCATGTCTGCCTCACTTTCAACAGGACATGAGTTTGAATTAAGCCATGAGTTACCCGGATAAGGTTATTTTTGGGGGGTTTTCCCTTATCCTGAGAAGACGAATGTCGAGTTAACTTTAAGCTCCATGGACCCTGAGATTATTTGAGCATCATTTCACCAATTTCATTTGCCTGATATGACAACCAGGTTAAAGGCTGTTAAGCTACCAAAAAAAAAAAAAAAACAAACAAACAAACAAACAAAACAAAAACAAAAAATACAGCAGTAGATCTGTGTAAAAGATTTGCAAAATGAAATTCTAACACAACAGTGTCACTGATATGATCCTAGCAATTAAAAAAAATTCATGAACGAACAAAACAGGTTTTTAAATTTTGCTCTTAAAATGTATAAGAATTTAACAACTTTGCAGCACTGGATACTTTTTTTTTTGTTTTCCCCTGACATAGTGTTACAGATATTCATCCCCAAAATAACAAAATATTAATAGCTATTGCATTGCTGTAATTTTTATGAAAGTAATACAAGACATCTTGCTAACTTAGATTACAGTTTGAATGTACACTAATAATATACACAGCTGTGATAGGCTTGTGTGTTTATTGTTCATGATGCTCCTTCACTGGATTTCAATGAAATGCCTGCATAGTTTGTTCTGTGGGATTTAAAATATCATTGTACCATTAAGACCTCTAGTAATTACCTGCAGTAACTAATGAGCAGCAAATAAGCATGAACAACTCTGTGCTATTGCTTGCATCCTTCAAGGCCAAGTTAAATCATTTGGAGCTGAGCTACAGGGACTTCAACGTGGCCGGTACCATTGATTCTCCTGCCAAGTGCAAGTTGTGAATCATTATTTGTTTTCTATAGCAGAAGGGAATGGTGCAGCAGAAATTCATAACGAAATGAGTGGTATTTATGGTGCAAACTCTATGAGTGAGGGTGTTGTGCATGAATAGTGTAGGAAGTTTAAAGAAGGCTGAATTGATGTTCATGATCAAGGTGGACAAGGACGCAATTCTGTCGCTAATGATGACCTGAATGAATTATCAAGTGGTTCAAGAGAGATGGAGGTTTACTATCAGTGAGTTGTCTGCAGCTAAACCAAACATTTCAAAGTCAGCCCAATACATGATTGTTACAGAACAACTATGCTATCAAAAATTTTGTGCATGTTGAGTTTATGAGGCCAGGGACTATGATCATTGCAAACATGTGCTGTTAGACAGTAAGTCCCCTGCGGAGAACCATTCCAAACCAAGAAGAGGTGTTCTGTTATCTGGAATTGTTTTGATTCATTATAATGCAAAACCCCTACTGCTGCAATAACCCAACAGCTCCTTCCTCAGTTTTCATTGGGAAGGTTTGAGCATCTGGCATGCAGTCCAAATTTGTGCTGAATGACATTCATCTCTTTGGCAGTTGAAGAAAGGTCTGACAGTGCTCCTATACCAACAAAGAATTTCAAGATGCCGTGAAGACTTACCTGAATTGAAAGCTTGCTTATAGATATGATACAAGTTTTAATCCTCACAGTGACTATGTGGAAAAATAGCTGTTACTATAGTTGACTTCATGCAATAAAATCATTTTATGCTTCACATTTGTCTTTCTGTTATGCCTCATCATAAAAAAAAAATGGCCCTGTATCTTTTAGAGTCAATTTAACATTAGTGATCTTGAGGTTGGAAGCAAGGAACTGATAAAGTCAGTAGTCAACAGAGGCAAGAATACTATCATAATAGTACCAAAGGATTGTAGATAAAGTTAAAAAAAAAATAAATCCCTTTTGCAGTGAGGCTAAATGAAACACTTGTGAATTTTACAGCAAGTTCTTGTTAACATTTACGGTGAGTTTTTGGGAGTTTACTATTAGGATAATAAAATTACAAAATGATAAGTACAAAATACCCAATGATTAAAGCAAAATATCTATATTTTGCATTCAAGTGCAGCCTTGAAACTGTCCAAATCATAGTAGTCTTTTGTGTAGGTAAGTGCCCTTTGCCTTTTTTTCTGAAAGCTAGGGCAGATTTGTTGATATTGGACAAGTAAAACCCTACTTATTTTCATGAAACTTGATGTGTAGCCATCATACACTATTGCTTCGTATGCTGCCTAATCTCAGAATGATGTAGCTTTCAATGTTACATGAAAACACACCTAAAAGATAAATGTAAAAAGCAAGCTAGTAACAGTGAAACAAGTAACAATTCTTCACTTATCTATTTGAAATCCAAGGACTAGTTTCGCAATAAAATGATCTATTGCATCGTCAGCTCATTTTCTTTTTGATCTTGTTTATTTACATTGTTATGGTTATTGCTACTAGGTGGATTGTGTACTAAGGCATTGCTAACTACTGTAATCAAAACAAGAGAATAATTGGTATATCAAAATTCATTGCATAATTTTTATTCTTTAATATAAATATTTTCTCCCAAACCATTAAATATATATGTTGGTCCATTTAAGTGTGTTAATAATTTACATCTGGATTTATTTTATGATTAAATTTCCAAAAATTGGAAATTTGTTTTGAGTCCAGTAGTTAGCAATGCCTTAGTACACAATTCACCTAGTAGTAGTGACCATAACAAATGTAAATAAACAAGATCAAAAAGAAAATGAGCTGATAATGCAATAGATCATTATGTTGCAAAACTAGTCCTTGGATTTCAAAAAGATAAGTGGAGAATTGTTACAATTTTTAATTGTTATATTAATACCTAAAAGAGTTTCAAAGCTGTGAATAAAACTTCGGTCTAATTCAAGTGTAAGCTTATATTCATTTGGTGTCATTTTGAAACAGCCTGTGTATGTTTTGAAATGCTAGGTTGCTATTCTTTTCTTTCTCATGATGACATGCGAAAGAGTATCAAGTTTTAAAAGATTTTATTCACTTCAGACTTCCGTAACCCTGTTTTAGCTATATCAAATTTTTAATGAAACTATTTCTGCAAAAGTTTATCTCATTTAACATGAATAGCTGGAAAAATGAAGCTGATGTGTTATATTCATATAACTTTCTCTACATGTTTTGGAATAAACTATTACAAAAGCTTGTTGTATATATTTCATGCTAATCTAAATAAACATAGCAGAAATGGTTTTGTGGGATTTCTGGTGGACGAAATGGCATCTGAGCAGGTTTTCTCTAGATTCTCCAGTTTCTCATGCCATTCATTTCATCAATTGCTCAATAAGCATCTTTCCTATCATCCACTTCCTCACTTTCATACCAGGTATCAGGCTGATCACCCAGCCTGGCTTCTCTGATCGAGAGCCTCTACTCCTCAACAGACATCTGCCCCAGGTGCTGGCTTGTAAGTCCTATATACAAAGATGGTAAACCAAAAAGAAAGAAAAACAGTTTTATTACATATTTCTTTGTAGGTACTAGATGAATAAACTAGGCTAAACCAAGTCAGGTCTTTTAAGAGGTGGTTACTGTGATGGCATTGTTACTGGTTCTGATTTCATCTCCAGGATGAAAAAAGACAATAGCTTCCCGTTTAAGAAAAGTAAAAGTGTTAGAAAATTTAAATCAGTAACATTAATTGGAAATTAATGCCACAAAAGAATGTATTGAACATAACTTGTGTGCTTTAACAAGATCTACATATTTTATGTAGTAGTATTTTGTCTACCTCCTGAAGTGTAGAAATTGTGCAAAATTCATCCAGAATGAAGAGGTCTTCACAGGCTATTCCCAGAAAATTCAAGATATATATTTTATTTGTTTTGAAAATGTCTTATACATGTGGTATTTCAATAAAATTAAGTCATTTTTGAATGAATCAAAATTTTTGTAAAATGTTCCATAAGGTTAGTTTGGAATGGAAGGATATTTTTGTGAATCTTCATGTCACATCCTTTAGTACTTAATTCTGGTGAAATCTTGACATCAGATTTATTTTTTGATGGAATGCAATACTTCCTCTGCTTACTATATGCAGTAGAGAAGTAATAAGCTGTTATAAGAGTAGAATGGTTTGTAAAGCAGTGAGTAACATTTCTCATGAGCAGACTTCTACTTGTGTGTTTCAGGTGTTGCAGCAGAAGGGCTCCAGAATGTGAAGCTGGACGGCGTACTGACTATGTACATTTCTGAAGCCTCTCTTTTTACTGCTTTCTGCTCTAATAAAACCCTGGGCCACTCGTAAGAGATTATCAATACTGCACAAGCAACATGTACCTGGTGCGGATGAGGAAGACGATGGAGTAGCAGAGAGATTAATGAGCATGTTCTGACTATTAGCACAATATATGTGTCATGTGATGTTGTCATTAATTGCAGTTTTTGTGGGTAATGTTTTTTTTTTTTAAGCCTGTACTCTTAAAATGGCTATAACTACAATTTTAATTTCTGTGTTTCATGTGTATCTTTTTTATTGCTAGCAACAACTAGACGTGTGGAGCATGTGAGAAACAAATGCTTTAGAAAACAAAGCAATAATAAACTACTTTTGTTGCCAAGATACTGCTGCGCCAATAGTTTAAGACAGTTGCCATTAAGGCACTTTTCATACCTGTAGCAGATACCCCAGTGGTCACAAATGTATTTTGTTTCACACTATTTGTTCAGAATACTTCAGATTACAGGTGATTAAGAATAGAAATTACTTGACACTGAGGAAACAATAATGTATAATTGACATGTTGGGAATTGTTATATTGTTATCAAATTGGAACTGTATGCATGTATGCTCCTAATGAGAGCAGAAAACATTTAGAGGAACACAAATTGTATTATAACTTTTGTTGTATTGTTCTTAGGCTTAAGTAGCTCACAAATGTCCAAGAAGGAGAATATGCCGTGCATAAATGATTAATGTTCTGAAGAATTTAGTAAATAATGATGATATATATTGTATAGTCGGCTGTGACAGTACATCACTTATACTTTATGAGGTAGTTTTAGAAGCTCTTGCTTCCATTTTCGTGGAGGTTTGACTGCCATTGCTGGTTATAGTTGCATGCAACTTTCTCTCTACTGCACTGCTTAGTGTATAGGGGACACAGCTTACAAGACTTATCCACTTATTATGGGATAAGTGATTAGAATCTGGTGATATTCTGGTTGTTAGGCCCCATTCCTATCAGGTAATTCCCCCGCAAATATGCACATACAACGTTATATGTATTTAGAAGGTTGGTTACATTATATTTCACCAGATTCCTACATGATGCCTTTAATGCGTCATTCTTGCTCTTGAGGAAGCTATCAGCTCTCTACCAGCTTTCATTACCAGTATATACTGTATTATACAAATGCCCCTGGCAATAGCTTATCTGCAGCTTCTTTAGATTTTATTAAATTCCACCAGATTCCTACATGATGCATTAAAACTGTCATACTTGCTCCTGCAAAAGCCATCAGCTCTCAACCAACTTTTAAAACTGATAAGCAGCAATTTTCACTATGATAGAAGCAAAAGAAATGAATATTATGATGAGTTATACCATTTGAATGTTTTATATATGTAAAAATCTGGTGTGTTCCATTTACATGAACTTCTGTAGTTCTTCCACAAACTTTCTTTACAAAAGATTATTTTATTATCTACATCATGCTAATTGAGATAAACAATGGCATAAATGGTCTTATTACTTGCTTCCTTGTAAGTAGAAGGAAAATAAGGGATTGCACTAGGCTAAAGTGAGTCACGTCTTTTAAAAGCTATCGCTATGTAAAACCATTATATTCGGTTCTCTTTTGCATTCTTGGGAGTAAAACAAAAGAGATGAAATGTAAGGTGAATTTTTACTCCAGAAACATTTAAGTAGTTTAAATTTGAAGCATTACAAAGAATATCTCGTAAAAAGCTAATTCTACAAAAAATAAAATAAAAAAAATTATAACAAATTGTGGGATTTAATGAAATCTAAATCTTTACGTAGCAAGTTGTTTTTTTTTTATCTCTTACAGTTATACAAAAGTCATCCAGAATGGAGGTCTTTAGAGGCTATTTCCAGAAAATTCAAGATATACATCTTGTTTGTTAATAAAAATATCTTAAACATGTGGTACTTGAATAAAAATTTAAAGAAAATTAACATTTTCAAAAACATGTTCCATGTAAAGGATAGTTGGGGGTTGGAGGAATTTTCCTGAAAATCATCTCACATCCTTGGAAGATACTGAACTTAAATACCAAGTTTGGTATATAACAGACTTTTTGTTTTTGAGCTATGCTGCCCACAGACACGCATGCTTTTTTTCTAGAAATACTTTTTTTGGGATTCAGGGGATTAAAAAGAAACGTGTATTTTGGGTGAAATCTTGGTTCAAATTTTTGGGTGGAATGCAATACCTTCTCCATCTACCAAGTATGATATACATGAGTGCTAGAGAAAGTAAAAATGAAGCTAGTAACTGTGAAGCAACATGAATACCAATATAACAGTAATTTTTAATAAAACTTCACTTGTCTTTTAAATTCAAAAAATTTAAATTTTAATTGAATTTAAACAATTATTGTTATATTGGCATATGAATGTTTGCTAACTAGTGTAAATGCAGTTTAATTTAATACTGTGTTATTAGCAGTTTTGTCCATAAGATTACTGAAGTACTATGAAGTGATATGGCTTCCATACTCCTAGGAGAATAGGGAATAAACCTGGTTAAAGATAAAGTATAGACTGCTCCAGCTAGGATTTGGACCCAGGACCTCTGGATTTGGAAATTAATATTCTAGCCACCAGACACAAAGGCAGTCTTTATATGACTAATTGAAACTGTATGTAGCACTCAATTCGTGTAAAATAAGATTGAATTACACTTCCTTTATTGTAATATAAAGGTAGCATTTTGGTTTTAAGATCCACTTTGCACATTCCATGCAGTTCCCTCTCCATTAACCCCCTCAGTCAGTAACAGTATTATTTCTTCAGTGACAATTTGTTTCATATAACTTTGTATTTGGATGTTTTTACATTCTTGAAATGATTGTGCAGACAATAGACAATTTTGTGTAGAGTAAACATTACCATTTACAAAAGATGTCTGTCTACATATTTAGCACATATTTAATATTTATTCAAAATAATGTAATGTCTAAACAGTGTGGGATAAAATATCTTCTGCAGCTGCTAAGAAAGCACCATTTCCTACTTGTACCAAAACGTAAACATGCCTATGGCTCAGTCGTAAGCGTCTCTCTCATGAGGAAATGTGCTATTTTCTTTGGCAGTTATAAAAATGCAGTAAAACCCTGTCAATAGTGCTGTGCTGCTTAATATGCTCTCTATATATGTTTCTTGAATTATTTAATTTATACTTTTGCATATGTTTACCATTTTTATGGCAACCAATCTGTAAAAAATAACGAGAACTGTCATAAAATCACATTTTACCAAGTCTGTTTAATATTACTTGCTGCAATTTTTTGAGCAGATGATATAGCTACTTTAAGCACTGTGTGCTATAACTTTAAATTGAGTTTTTCTCCTTTAAAATTTTAAATGTTTATAAAAATTTAAAATACTGGTTACAGTCCATGTTACATTTTTAGTTATTAAAGTAATAAGCGTACAGTAATTTCCTTGCATTCTCTCCAAGGTATACAAATTGAAATGTACTATGGAATTCTAGATATTACTATTGAATTTTACAACACTTTGGTTCTTAGTTTTAGCTAGAACAAGTTTACCAGGCTGTTGCCACATTGTCAACTTCTGGATCCAAAGTGCTATTTCGCCAATGAGCGTGTTTTGTATCTGGCAGTGGACACTAGTTGACAATGCAGTTGAGTGTGTGAAACATGTTGTAATTAAAACTAGATAAACGAAGGATGTTAAAACTCAAATAGTAATACCAAGAACCTAATACCTTCATAGTGTGATAGTTCCCTTGTAATTTAATTTATGAATGCAGTGCTTCTCAGTGAATGTTGGCAGAATAACTGTTACCCATCAGTCTGTGGGTCTAGTGCGACAACTCCTGGTCTCATGTGCCTTGAGCACTCAGTAGAAAATGGACACAAGAGATTAAATAACAGTATGTGTACTCATCCTTATCATGGAAGTGCCGACCATCTTGTATGTATGTATTTATTTCTCTGCAAGTGGGTATCACCCGGTGGCAGAGTTATATATGTATACAAGGTATATAAACAATAAATTACAGCTGCCAGTTTATGGCTTTGTAAGCTAGATATAATAGTTATTTACAACAAATATGAAAACATTAATTTTTCTCTCAATTCAGATTAATTAATTTCATAATTAGAATCACCAACCAATTTAACATTTGTATTTACAACAATATAAAATCATAAGCATTTCATTTAAGGAAAATTTACTAAAATTATCCAACATTAATATCAAGATTTTTCCTAAATTTCTTCAGAGACAGAGGACAACCCTGAAAGGCTGCTCCAGGCAATTCATTCCAGTCTTTTATGGTTCTATTTACAAAGGAGAACTTTCCCATGTCAGTTCTGTATCTTCTACCCTTAATTTTGAACGGATGATCGTTTCATGCATAGTAAGTTGGGTTTTCCAGTTTGTCAGTAACGTCCTCCCATGCGTTTAAGGCAGCGTAAGCTTTAAATAAAGCGCACAACCTCTGTTTCTCACGCCTAACTTTCAACGGCTCCCATTTTGTCTCCTCAGCATTTGTAGGCCCAAAATATTTACCCCTTTTCTGGATCTTTTCTAACGAATCAATTTGATTTACTCTATATGAGTCCCAACAAGTTACTCCAAATTCTATGACCGGCCGCACTAAGGACTTTTACGCGATTTCCCTGGACTTTGCACTCCCCTTTTTTTAAAATCCTCATTAGGAAGTGCAGTGTTTTCCACGCTTTCTTTGATACAGAATTTACCTGCTCGTCCCATCCAGTGTTACTCGCCAAGTAAACTCCCAAGTATTTGCAGCTGTCCACCTGTGGAATTTTTTCCTCACCCATGTGATAGTTTTGCAGAATTTTTTCCCTAGATCTATTAAATGCAATTGACTTACCTTTGCCAGCGTTAATTTTCATTTTATTTGCAGCAGCCCAATCACTAATTTCATATAAATCACCCTGAAGAGCAGTCTCATCTTCAACATTTCTAATTTTATTGTAAATAATACAATCGTCTGCAAACAATCTTATCTGGCATTTTATATTAACAGTTATGTTATTTACAAAAATAAGAAAAAGTAACGGCCCCAGTACTGAGCCTTGGGGTACGCCCGAGCTTACCGTACCCCTCTCAGATAACTCCTTGCTTACTTTTACCCTTTCCAATCTTCCTTCCAAAAAATTTTT
The DNA here is from genome assembly GCA_030762935.1 of Hymenopus coronatus. Classification (NCBI taxonomy): domain Eukaryota; kingdom Metazoa; phylum Arthropoda; class Insecta; order Mantodea; family Hymenopodidae; genus Hymenopus; species Hymenopus coronatus. Next base: position 27,557,947 of record CM060892.1, read on the forward strand.
TAACCCATAGAACTATGCGTTTATCAATTCCTGTAGCAGTTAGCTTCTGAATAAGTAAATTATATGATACAACATCAAAAGCTTTGGAAAACTCTATCACCACTGCATCTGTTCTTCCCCCTGCATCCACCTCCTCTGCTAAATCTTGAAATAATGACGTTATCTGGCTTTACCCATGTTGCGCTTTATTGAACCACTTTTTGTTTTCTACTTCCTCTCGTATATATTCCACGATTAAATGTTCCATCATTTTGCACACTACTGAAGTTAGGTTGACTGGTCGATAATTATTTAATTCTGTTTTATTTCCCCCTTTATGAATTGGAACTACAATCGCGGTTTTCCAGTCTTCCAGTAAGGCACAGTTATTTATTGACATATTTAATAAAAACATTAGGTACAGAATCATGGATTCCCCTCCAATTTTTAGTATTTCGGTCAGTATATTATCAGGCCCCCTCGACACTTTGTCATGAAATTATCATTCACACAAATCAGTTCTTCTACATTAATGGATCTAACTTGATCTTGTATTGTTATGGTGGTTAGAAATCCAGTTTGTGTTTCAAGTAGTAGCTTATTATCCTCCAAGTATCTGTTTAGATATTTTACAATGATTTTCTCTAATAATTTTGACAAGGTGCTGGTGTGCGAGATGGGCCTATAGTTTTCATGATTCATACTTGGTTTTCCAGGTTTTTCTAAGAGTATTAAATGTGCTCTTTTTCCACTCTTGGGGATGGTAATCGGTTCTCAGTATTGTATTATATAGTGTAGCTATTTTTTTCATCATTTGTTGTGATGTTTTTCAGCATTGTATAGGTTATTGAATCTGGTTCAGGTGCAGATTTGCCAAGGTATTTAATTATGCTTATATAATCTTCAGTTTCAATTGGTTTGTCTGTGTCTTCCTGTCAATTCAGTTCAGGTCTGAAGATTTGTTGGTTATCATTTAAATATTTTATGATTTCTCCAGAATGTACTTCAACAATTTGGGCTCATCAGGTGTTTGGAATACTGTTTCATAGTATTTTTTGAAATTGTGTAGTTTTTCTTCTGTTTGAATGCATTTGTTATTTACTTGTTACAAACTTATACTCTATCTTTATACTCTTGATAAATTGCCAGAATTTCTTTGGCTCTCTTGTCTTGCCGTTCATGATTTCTCTTAATGTCTTTCCCCATTTTTCAATATTGTGTTGATCTTTTGCTCTTTTGCTCTTTTAACCTCCTGTGGATTGTCATGTTAGTTGGGTCATGTGTTTTTATATATTGTCTGCGTGCTCTTATTTTTTCTTTTATCTTCATTAAGATTTCTCTTGTAGTGGTCTGCTGAATCAATTTATATTTAATGTTTTTTGCTGAATTGTGCTCTTCCTAGCATTTGTGATTTCGGATGTAATTTCTTCTATAGTGGCATCAATTTGGTCAGTGCTAGTTATTTTCTTGCATGTGATTTCTTAGTGTTCAGTGTATTCTTCCCAGTTCGCATTTGTATAGTGAAATATTTTCGTTGGAAGAGTTTCAGCAACTGATCCATGTGCCGGTGGAGATTGTTACAATGATGGGAAGGTGATCTGTGTATATTGGAGCTTCTATTATAATATCTCTGATCTTGCTGTGTATTGCTGGAGTTGCTAGAGTTTTGTCTGTATAAGATTGTCCATCATTCTGCCTGAATCTAATTCTGGTGGGTCCTGGGATGCATGCTATTCTAAGTGACTTATCTTTTAACAGTTTTTCAGTATCTTCCCATTCTGGTTCATGTATTCATAAGGAATTATTCATGGTTGGCATTCAGGTTGCCAAAGGTTTCTGCATTGATTTTGCATGTGTGTAATTAGTTTGATATATTTTCAGGTTAGTAAATGGTTGCAATGTTGTTTATTTCTATTTTAATGACAATTACTTTGCGTGTCAATGTCATTGTCAGATGACTGCTATTTAAACTACTTTGCCATTGTAATTGTAATATAGTATATAATTATAGCATTGCCCAGGGTGAACCACATGGAGATGAGTTTACCATTGCTCACCACTGTTCTGCCCTGTCATCAACTAAGATCACTGATTGCTATTGGGAGGCCAGAGCAAAGGTGATGCTTCAACTACCACCAAACTAATATCTGTATTATACTGTACATGTATTTCATTATTGTATTGTTGGTGTTTGTTTTATCTGCACATTCTGTTGTTCTTAGCCAATGAATTGTATATTCAAGTGCCTCTGCATTAATAAATATAAAAACTTCTTTGTTCTATTCTAAGGGTAGTTGGACTTCTTTTGGATTTCTTTTCATTATACTGCCTTCTACTGTTTGATGCGATCCTTCCTATAGCATATGTATGGAGGTATGTCTAATTTATTATGTGGCTTAAGTTTTGTTTCATTTATAGTAATGATGGCAGGTTCTTAGCTTCTTATTAAATGTTGGAGTTGTATATGTTTGTTGCTTATTCAGTTTATGTTGATGTGCATTATTTTTATAATGTTATGAAGCTTCTGTGTAATGGTGGTCATTTTCTTTCTTCTTTGATCTTCAGCTTTCTTCTGATTTTTTGCTACAGTGTCTCCAGGTGGGTCAGTCTTATGATTACCACTGCAAGCTGTCCACCTGCTTTGTATGTGCTGACAGTTCTCTGCATTGTTCGTTTTGTGGTTTCTGAAAATTCTGAATTTGCTATCTGGTGCGTCAATGTCACAGGCAGGGTAGCTATTGCCTTGATCATCTGTCTTTTGTTATAATCTCCAGGCTGTAATTGATGAGATATTCAAATTAAGTTGGGCTTTACTTTGAGTAATTTCATTGTTCTGTGAGCTGATGCTCGAAATTTCTGCCGTCCTAAATGCCTAGATTTTTTAGGTGTACATTGCAAGGTAGCACCAGTTTTGTTTAATTTTTCCTCAGAAAGGACACTACAGTTTCATTTGTTTTTCTTGTTATTTATGAAACTGTTTTATTAATCCTATCCACTTAAGTTCAGCATTGCATTTCTACAAGAAGTGGTCTGACTGGAAATTTAAGTAGCAATTTTTGTCTACTTTTTCCTCTGGAATTCTTATTTCTTAAAACTGTTGCCTATGTTGTGAATATTCACCATACTGTAGCATAACCATGTGTAATCACACATACACTCCAAGGTCTAATCTCACACTGAGTGTGTCTTACTTATAGTAGAGGAATCCAGCCATGAAGTTGAAAATGCACAATTTCTACTGAGCACTTGCAGTACGCGAGTTGTTGCACCAGATCCATACACTGGAGTAACAGTTATCCCATCAATTTTGACTGAGACATACTGCAATATATAATAGTTATTCTACGATGCTTGTTGAGCTTATGTGCTTGTAATCCCAATTAATGTGCTTGCTATGTTTTAAGAACATTCATGTTGGGCTGAAGCATGGAGGCCACAAAATGTGTCTGGTATCAATCCCACTCATGGGGGATGTAACTTTTAAGTTGCATGTATATGTCCATGCCCATTCAGCATGTGAGAAAAGTGAGAAGTTATGATAGGCAGCAGTCCCAGCCAAAAATGCCAACTTTCTGGCTGGGGGAAGCATGATGCTTCACCTTCCTATATGGGTTGGATGATCAGCCACCTCTGCCATGTGTATGTGAGGCTGGCAGTTGGATTGATAGGCCTGGTCCTTAGGCAGGTTATAGCCATATGTGATTTATTTACACTCACATGACATTTTCTACCCATTCTTGACAAATTGTTCTTGCTAAAGCTTATTTTTCTAAGTACTTTGAGGTAATCAAGATAAAAGACTGCAGAAATGATTTTATGTATTTACCTGCAGATGCAATGGGAATAAGAGAATACAGTAGGTTTAAGTAATAGTCAAATCTTTTAAAAGCTGATTGCTAGTGATGGCTTTACAATACCTGTCTCTTTGCATGATCACAAGAAAAGAAGAAAAAAAGTTGAATGTATCTCCCATTTGAGAAAATTAAGTATTGGAAAATGCAAACCAGTAACAAGTAATATCGTGGAAAAGGCTAACACTACAAAAACATCTACATTTTCTTTTTTTTTTTGTAGTGAGATTTTATCTGTAATTTTTCAGTTATATAAAAGTCATCTGGAGTAGATAGGACTTCAAAGGCTCTTCCCAGAAAATTTAAAATTTGGATTTTTTTCTCATAAAATATATTAACATGGTATTTTTTATCAAAATTGTTAGAACAATGTTTGAGAAAAACAAAATTTTAGAAAATTGTTTCATATAAAGGTTGGTTTGTGCTGAGGAGATTTTGTAGAAAATCTTCATGTTGCACCCTTGGAAGTCTGAACTTAAATGCCAAGTTTGCTATTAAACAACTTTTAATTTTTAGTTACACCATTCACCACATACACACAAACTTTTTATTGTTCAGGGCACCCAACATTTATATTTTCAGTGAAATATTGACATCAATACAATGGGTGGAATACAATACTTCCCCTACTTGCTGTACATGGTAAAGAAAGTAAAAGTCTGAGGTGAGACATTTACGAGTTTCTCTAGAAATAGAATTCATATAAAAGCATACACTTGCTCAGTGCTCCACTTACCTAGGATTAACTATAGGATCCTTAGTATAAAACCTGGCCACCCGCCCAGGGTTTTGTACCTGGGTAGCATGACTGATACCTTGGCTTTGCCAGCACTGTAAATCTGTACATAAAATATAAAATTAACTCTTATCTCAAAGTAAATGCTGGAAAAATCATCCTTTTGCAGCCAAACAAGCAGTATACCGAGTAAACAGGCACAGTTTACCCCTTGTCACTGGAATGTTTTGCATTTCAGTTTGTATTTTCCTTAAGTTCTTGATCCATAAATATCAAACTTTCAAGATTTTCAACAGTTTAATGTAATTTTTCTTCTGTTTCATTGCATGTCTTCACATGTGTTTTTTGTTTTCCATTGAACCAATAGTCTTAAATTTATTCACAATAACGTGAATTGAAGTTCTGGAAGAAGACAGTTATGCAGGAAATTTTCAGGTTGAATTATTATCGAACATGAGAATCCGATTCGCATTTAAAATGACATTTAGATACAAATATTGTTGTTTTAAAGATAACTGCCTTCCCATCTTCGCGAATAAAAGACTATGTTGTTAATGAGTATGAGTCCTCTGAAGGAGAGAAAGCTTGTCATTAGTGCGGGGTATGAGGAGTGGGGAGACTAGTCACCATTGGCTCTGATGCACAACACTGTGTGAACAGTCAGGTTTTAGACTGAAGTAGGTACATATAATCATTATGTAATATATTAAAAAGTCATTCTTATGTCTATTATGTTTCAATGAATGATTTTAAATTAAACAAGTTCTTGGTACAACATGCAGAAATAACATTCAAATCTTGATTCATGGTTACATGCTCTTGCAATAGAAATACATAAAAAAAAAAAAAAAAAACATTCATTATAACTGTTTTTTTTTTTTTTTTTTTTTTTTTTTTTTTTTTTTTTTTTTTTTTTTTTTTTTTCCCCTTTTAAAATGTAGTTTAGGTTGCATTATTTTTTTTTTTTTTTTTTTTTTTTTTTTTATATATATCTTAGTCAGATCCTTGGAAGAATTTAGCTTTAAATACCAAGTTTGATACACATTTATCATTTTGGTTTTTGGTTATGCTTTGAGACACATACAAGACATTTTTGTAAAAATGATTTCTTTTTTATTTTTGAGGGGACCTCAAAAAGTATTTCCAGAGAAACCTTGATAGGGATAGAATATTCTGTATACCTACCTGTCATAGATGGAAGAGGAGGTAAAAATAAAACCCACATGTTATAAATAATAAATATTTTAGAATTTACAGATTGGTTGCCTTAAAATCCTCAAATTGCTATAGTTGCAATTTTCAGTTTGCATAAGTTTAAAGTACAACATTCAGTCTTCTAAAACAATGGCAAATAGATATTATCCATGCAAGTAGACGAGAGAGCTGTAAACATAATGTGCAGTGGCAAGATCTGATTGCTGCAGTCGGTTGGCAGCCGATATCTTTGTGTGTTTACATGTCCATGGCTATCGCTTCCAGTCTCTGGCTCTTTCCCCCCATTCCTTGTACTGTACAACTGTTCATGTCTATTTGCTTGGATAATTTGTTGCTGTAATTGATTAGGAGTAAGGGTTTAATCTTTGGCTTCCAGCGATAGGGAAACCCCCATAAACTAATGACATAACCACTCAACCCTCTTAGTTTTAAGAGTTTGTACTTAATTATTTTAATTTTATTTTCATGTGTTTACCTGTCGGTTTTCTGTTCTTTGTAAACGTTATCTTCCAAGCACTTAATAGTAATATGTGATAATGCAAAATGGCAAAGCATAGGTTTCTCTTTGTAATTGAAAACTGACAAATTGTTTGTTAAAGCCTGAAGCACAGCTGCTGCATATGGAAAGTTGATTAGCCATGCACAATCAATCATGGAATGGGAATAAAAACAGCACTGTTAACCTCAATTTGATAATTATGCATTTAACAACTTGAAAAAGAACTTAAACGATGAAACTGCTAGTACTATTAAAGAACTTATGTTTTATATTCAAGTGATTGTTCCTATCCTGTAGAAAACTATTTTAAAAAGTTTATTTTCCTATCTACTTGAAGCTAATCAGGATAAACATTGGCAGAAATTACATGTTCTCATGTAGAGATAAGGGAATATACCAGGTTAAAATGATAGTCAAATCTTTTAAGACTGTGATGGAGGGGAAGAGGGGGGGGGGGGGACAAATGACTTCTGACTTGAGAAAATTATAAATATTGGAAAATTGAAACCAAACCAAGGAATTTCTTGGAAATTGTTAACTCAAAAAAAAAAAAAAAAGTTTATAAATGTAATGTTTTGAACAAGATCTACATTTTTTGTGTAGTAGCATTTTGTTCATCTCTTATGGTTTACCCATTATGCAATAGTCATCCAAGATGAAGGCCTCAGATCCCAGAAAATCCAAGTATTAGATTTTATCATACTTCGCAAATTCTTTCATATAAATGATAGGTGAGGTGATTTTGTGTGCTATCCTTGGAAATGCCAAATTTATTCCACTGCTTTTCAATTTTGAGTTAAGCTGTACACAGAAACACACATATCTTTTTCTAAAAATGCTCTTTTTGGTTTCAAGCCCCTTCAGTAAAATCTTGTTATTGTAACAAAAATCTGTTTTTATTACTTAAAAAAGAATTACAAACAGTCTTGAAAACTTGCAAATATGGAACCGTATGCTCAGAACTCTCAGTCGAGGCTGATTGCTGGGCCACCCTTTTATACCTGCTGATCATGTGGCAAGAAATTTTCAGATTATTGTGTGTGGCAAGTGTAAACCACCACAGGTGTGACAATTGGAGCTTTGATATAAAGTAGCAACCGACCACATACATCTTCACTCTCACCAGTGTGACAATGATAATGGAACTATGTAATCATTCATGTATGACAATAGCCTCAAATGACAGAAAGCAAGCCATTCACAAGCATGCATTCGGCAAGTAGTCACATCAAATTTTTTGGTAAATCAAATCAAATCAGTTTTATTCACCATATAATTTCATTACAAAAATATTGGTTTCGTCAATAGGAATTACATAATAATCACAAAATATACTTATACTAGTTACTACTTACAGATATTTACAATATTAAAATTCTAGTACAAACTTGAAATAAAACTAGTAAACAAGCCATTTCCAGATATTCGTTCACTGAATAAAAGCATTTTAGAATTAAGAATCTCTCTAATTTTCTTTTGAATATTGCCATAGAGGATAACTGCTTAAAGGTGGTAGGGAGTTTATTATACAATTGAATACCGCTATGATAAAAACTTTTCTCATATAGGGATCTCTTATGCCCTATTTTATGAAGGTTTAATTTACTTCTTGTATTATGGTCATGGATGTCCGCATTAGTAATAAAACTGTTTACCTGCTTGAGGGTTAATACAGGCATTTCATAAAGATAAATTGATGGAACTGTTAAGATATTTAGCGATTTAAAATAAGGTTTACAGCTAGTAGTCCTAGAAAGGTTATGCATTAGCCTAATTGCCTTTTTTTTTTTTTTTTGATTAGAAAGACTCAGTTACAATGGCTTAATTTTCCCCAAAAAATTATACCATAGGTTACGTGAGAATGAAAATAAGCAAAATAGGCTATTTTAAGTACATCAAGATTCACCGACGATCTTAGAGTGTATAAAGCAAAACAAATTTGGCTTAATTTTTTTGATAACGATTCAACATGAATTCCCCAATTGAGATTACTATCAACCCACACTCCAAGAAATTTAATTTTTCCTCTGATAGTTACTGATTCATTATCTAAGTAAACTTCAGGAAAATTTACATTTTTATTCACTTTATGATGGAATCCTACTACTAAACTTTTATTTTTATTAATAATGAGCCTATTGTCTTTGTAGAATGCAATACCTTTCTACCTATGTACATGGAAGGTGATAATGAGTTGGAGTTGACTAATACTCGTAAGGCTTCCATACAGTATTGCAAGGACAGGTTTTTGTAGGTATACTTACATTGTTGTCAATTGGTTCAAACATCTAGGTTCGGCTGAACAAGTTCCCCTGGCAGTGGGGGTTTGAACAACTGCTCATATCATCCACATCTCGAGGATCTAAACATTTTTTCCTACATGTCCAATTAGTTGGCTCTTATGGAATGCACTGAAATTGTAAAGACCACTGAGTGTAATGGCTTCAATAAGGATTTAGTAATAGTAATATCTGCAAATGCAAAAAAAGCACAAATTCTTAAAAGAAATGACTATTTAAATCTGGAAATCAAGCCATTTCATTTACAAAAGTCACCTGTCATCCTCTAGACTTCAAGAAACACAATATACCTTTAGCCCCTCATAATGGATATATTGAAGAGAGAAACAAACTCAGCAATAGAAGAATTACAATGGCACAACAAAAACAAGTGGGTAGGCGGGCATGCATCCATGACCTGCATAACTCAAAACCAAAAAGTTTGATAAATACCAAACTTACAGTTGAGTATTTTCTAAAGATATGACATGAAGATTGGAAATAAAATCCCCCACCCCAAATTACATTTTACATGTAAAATTTTCAGAATGGTTTATTTTCTCAAAAATGGCTCTTAAAAATTTTGTTTAAAATACAAAATATTTAAGATTTTCACATGCTGAATAAAATGTATATATTCTTAAATTATCTGGAAATGGCTTTAAAAGTCTGCTACATTTGGAAAGAATTTTGTATGATCTTGTGTTACTGTTAATAATGGTTTGAATTGTTTAGTACTTTATTCTTTTAAAGTCCTGTTGATCGCAATAGTTTCCCACTGTACATGAAGAGAATGTGGAATTTTAAAGCCAGCACATAGCATCAAGCACCTAAACATTTCACTATCACCATTCTCTTTGTGTCTATATGTAATTATATTATTTCTGCAAAAGTTTATCTTGATTAAAATGAATAGATAGAAAAAAAATTGGGTTTGGAGGCTCCATATCTAAAGTACACTTAAATCTGTTCCAGTTAACCAAATTGGAAAAGTATCAACATATTTTAAAATTCCTAAATATAAAATCACACCATACTTCCAGTAGTTGGCAAGTTGTATTCATACAGAGAGAGATGCTAATGGTGTCACACTAGTGTATGCACCTAAGAAGCAATTCTCTACCAATTGTGATTGTTAAAACAAATGTCTGTCCTATTAGAAGAACTGAAATAGAAAATGGAAGCATATGCACATGCTAGGAATTGTTCCAGTTTTGGTTTTCCAAGTATGTTTCTCAGCACAGTATTAGCAGTATACTTTCCAGCCTCCTTTAGTTACTTCGGCATGAATACAATTGGAATGCAGCTGAATAGACCAAGAGCAGGATTGAAACGTAACAAAAGTTACCATTCATAGCCTGCAGAAATCTCGTTGATTGTGCATGCTCACATTTGAAAACAAGTTCATAGTGTATAGCAAATAAATATATGTAGGGGAGAGTTAACTAATTATTATTGTAAAAAAAATTCTGCTGTAAACTACGTAGCTAAACTAAAAATGATCAAGGAACAAGATTTATTCATGAATATTTAATGCTGATGAGACATAATTATACACATTGTGGAGTATTTTCCTTTTGGACACTGAGTTTAGAGAGAAGCATATGTGAAATGATGCAACTTTAAAATGTCAAGTAAATAAGTTGTAAAAAACATTACAATTAATAAAAATTAAATATTCTGACAAAAAATTCTAATAACTAATTATTATTATTCACTTAGATAAACCTCAGCACTGCCTACTAATTAGAAACAAGTTCTTTTATAATAATTGATATTAAAAGTGATCATAAAGGACAGACAAGATGTAGGCAAAATGCCTTTACTTATACGTAAATTTTTTTAGCTGTTACAGTGTGGTTAACTTGCATAAGGATCAACCTATGCACTCTTGCTTATCAACATGTTTCACATGCATTTGACCATATCGACGACTCTTTGACATGTAGAAAAATCTACAACGCCAGCCCACTCCTGGGGAAAAAAGCTTTGACATCAAGACTAAAATCAGCCACCATTCTAAAACTGAAAAATCTGATGTGTTCCATCCACGTGACTTTCTCTACGTCTCTGCAACAAATAATTGTTAAAAAGCTTATGCCTCTATTTACTTCATGCTAATCGAGTAAAAATTAGAAGAAGTAGTCTTATAACTTGCTTCCTTGTACGTAGAAGCGAAACAAGGTTAAAGTGATAGTCAAAAACTGGTTGCTATGTGACTGAGTACCTTTGTTTGTATGGACAGGAGCTGACAAATTCCTGTATGAGAAAAGTAAGTTTTTCATGGCTGAAACCAAAAACAATCAACTCCACAAAAAAAAGTATATAATATAAATAGCGTGTTTTAACGTGCTCTACATTTTATTTGTCAGTTAAATATCTTTAATAAACAATATTTTAATCAAAATCGTTTGAGCCATTTTTTAGAAAATCCAAATTTTCGAAAAAAGTTCCACGTAAAGGGTAAATTGGGGTGGGGGGATTTTTCACAAAATCTTCGTGTCGCATCCCCAGAAGATACTTAATTTAAATACCAAGTTTGGTATTTTACCGACTTTTTGTTCTTAAGTTAATGTGTTCACAGACACACGGACCTTTTAATGAAAATGCTTTTTTTTGGATACAGGGGACACTAAAACATATATTTCCAGTGAAATCTCAGTATCAAATTTTTGGGTGGAGTGCAATACCTTCTCTATACACTATGTACATGGTAAGTGTAGAGAAAGTAAAAATTGGACATTTGGAAAAAATATATAACAGGAAATATGAACCACATTTAATGTATTTCAATACTTCAGAAGCTTTTAACAACCTCTTTAAGTTCAACAAGCAACCAACAGAGACCTCCAACAATAACAGGAATTGTTCTGAAAGTCAGTCAACAAGCAACTAAGGTCATGGAAAAACTTGTAAAAGAAATAAGAATGAGAGTATTAGTTAACTCCTTATGGAAGTTACAGTAATGTATGCTTTTTTAGGTTTGCTAGGGAAACAAAATATTGCTTTGACCAAAATATAGAATTGCACTCATTCAGCCATTTTTGGGCTTGTGTACAACTAAATATTTGTATTCTTCATGTACCTGTTGAGCATTAAAATTATTCCAGAATTGCTGTCCACATTCATAAATAATTTCCTAGATATAGCACTATCAATGTGTTAAGCCTAAAGCCTTCCTAGCAGCTAGCTACTAGTGCAATGGTTTTAAACAACCAAACCATTGTGTTAATTTCCTGTGTGAGAGAAAAAAGACATGTTAAGCAAAATGCTCACTAATAATAATAATAATGGTCTAGGACATTTATCCTTCTGAAAGCTCCAATAAGATGAGTTTATAAGACATTCTACATACAATGCAAAATATAAGTATTAATGATACAGTTGTAAAACCATTCACAGTTAATATTGTTATGTGTTCGCACCTAAAAATAATAATTATTGCTATTATTTCTCATGTCTTGATGTTTATGATAAAATATATACTTCATTAAAATGATAAATGTGCTGTATAGTAATGTATAAATAACTGGAAGAAGGTGTTTATTTTCCCAAATGTACATGATACTAAAGTATATTTTGTCATCTACTAAGATGAAACAAGTAGCTAGCCACCAGGAGCACGTGTCAAGTCAATGCATTTTCTTTACAAATAGAGCTTCATGACTTTACATAATAGACTGTGCTTACATAGCATATTAACAGGGTTACTCACTTTCTTGGTTTGTTGATCTTTGCAGAGAAAGAATGTAGGACAGATATTATTGGTTATTGGAGTGTTTCACATCCTGATGCTAGTTCCAGAAAGTACAAAGCTGCTGCTGCTGCAGGTATTTGTAAATACTTGTTCTTCTCTTTGTCTTAAGCTATCAGCGAGACTGTATCCGCCCCATATCACTGTAAATGTTCTTGCCATTCATTGTATTTATAATGTGTTGAATGTTGTTTCACAAAGCAAATGGTAATATGTTGAATGTTTTTTATTGATTTTTATTTATACTGAAAATAATTAAAATGTATGTTGTTAAATAGTCATTGTTGGTCAGCATGGTGTTATTTTCAGCTATTGGCTTTGCTAATTGCTCTCAAGCAAAAACAAACAGGTGACCAACTTAAAGACAATTGATAAACAAATCATAACATAGAAGGTATATAATTGTGGTATTAAAGAAAACTTAACACTATTTCCTTTTTTAAATAAAGAACTTGAAAAAATATAATTCTTTTATTCTTTACCCTCAGCTAAAATCTCCTACTTGAGCAATACGTAATTCCTAAAAATACAGAAAACCTTGACAACAGAAAATCCTTATGGTGTTTGTTATACTGCATTAAATTTAATCACACATTCACACAAAATAGGTTAAATATTTTTTTTATATATATACACACACACATATGTTTGTAAGATGTCCAAGGGCAATCATCAATAATCCCTTTGGGTACATAACAAACCCGGCAGAGGGCAAGGACTTTTTCAGGCATAAAAGCATGGCTTCCTTCAGAAGGGAGGTAAAGCTCTTAATCCTGTGTCATAGATTTATGGCATGTAAAAGAACATCAAGCCTGATAAAAAAAAGGCTTCTGAGCATAATTTAACAGTCTTTCATGCCCAATATAGAATGGGACACTAACAACCACAGCAATTAAAGAGCATCCATAAATAAAATTTAATTTAATTAGTGTATACAATAATTTATGCAATCTTAGCATTGTAACAGCAGCATAGCCAGGAATTGATGGGAAGGGCTTGTTCTTAATTTACGATGCAAGATATTTAAAAAACAATATTACTGTGATACATTTATATTGAGAAGCATTTTGGATGTTTTCTGTAGATCATTTAGGACTAGCCAGGGTGTACCTGCTAGCTAAACCAGAGAGGCAGTCTATACTACACTAGGGTTAGGTTGAGAAAAAAATACTTTTTTTACCTATGTGAAATTAAAGGATTGCCCATACAATTTAACAGCATTGTATTGAAAGCAGGACAGCAAATGATATATATCAACTGACTGGGCTTAAATAAATAAATTTTATTATGGTATTTAAAACAATACTGACTTGCTAAAAGTTGTTATAGAATAAAATCCAGGTTTGTTTCTCGCATGTAGCAGACATTCCTTCTCTTAAGGATGTTGAATCACCCATAGCATCAATTTTAGATATATTTATTTCATATGCAATATTCAGTATAGTTAATATGATAATTATGATGGCTGTCCCAGAAGTACCTAACCTGACATATAGATAGCAGTTGTTGTTTCAAACAACAATGGTGAAAAGTACCAACTTTAGAATGCTTAAGTTTGACAGTGTTACATTGTTTAGCATTTGTTAGTGAATGCTCTCAGCAAATTTGTAAACATGGATAAAACTGGTCATTGTTATGTGATATAATACTTTCATTTGAAATGTCCAAGTCCAACTAATATTAAAGCTGAGCTTGATTCTACTTTGGGGAAGTCTGCTCCTTCATTTACAGCAGTGAAATATTGGGTGGCAGAGTTTAGGCATGGCCGTATGAGCTGCCAAGATGGACATCACAATGGTCGACCAAATGAGGTTACCAGTCCAGAAATTGTAATGAAAACCCACAAAATGGTATTAGATGACCATCAACTGAAAGTGCGTGAACTAGCAGACATTGCAGGCATTTCAAAAAGTTCTGTACATCGCATATTGACTGAAAATTTGGATATGAGAAAGTTGTATGCAAGGTGAGTGCCACATTTGCTCACAATAGAACAAAAACAGCATCATGAGGATGTTTCAGCTGAGTGTTTGACAATGTTTCGCTGCAATAAAGCTGAGTTTTTATGTTGATTCATAACAATGTATAAAACCTGGGTCCAACACTTCATACCTGAGATGAAGGAACAATCAAAACAGTGGATTGAAAGGAGAGAATCGGCTCCCAAAAAGGCGAAGACAGTTCCATCTGCCGTCAGATTTCTGGGATGCATTCAGGATAATTTTCATTGATTATCTCAAAAAAGGAAAAGTAATCAATGGTGAATAGTATACAAACTTGTTACAGCATTTGAGTGATGAAATTGAGCAAAAACGGCTGCATTTAGCAAAAAAGAAAGTTTGGTTTACATACATAACATTGCAATCTGTAGATCCTATTATGAGCTAAGACTCAAAGCCCAAACCCTAAGATGTAGATCATGTCAACAATTACATTTATTCATATTTATTAATACATTTATTTACAAATAACTCTGATGAAAAATTTTCAGAGGTGTCAGTTTTGCATAATTTTCAATTACATGTCTGTTTTCAAAAGTCTACCCATGCACTTGCATTCTTAGAATATTCATGTTTATTATATTTACAATGTTGCATTATTACCAGTATTTTTTGATTGAATGAAATCCTCCTCTGTATAGAAGGTGTGAGTAATAAGGTATCTTTTTAATTCTGATCTAAACTTGTTTTTGTTTATTTGCAATTCTTTTATAGAAGAGGGAAATGAATTAAACAAAACTATTCCTTTGTAGTAAACCCCTTTTTGGAATAACTGTGAATTATTTGTTGGTCTATGTAAGTCCTGCCTATGTCTGGTCTCTTTGTTATGAATATCTGTATTTTTTGTAAACTTTTCTGGGTTATTTACTACAAATGACAATATGGCTAGAATATATTCACAGGCTAATGGTAAAATTCCAAACATTTTGAAGAGTGGCTTGCAGTGAGTTGATCGTCTTTCCCCTGCCATTATTCTTATTACCTTTTTTTGCATAATGAATACTTTTAGCATTTACTGAATTTCCCCAAAATATTATTCCATAGGCCATCAATGAATGAAAATATGCATAATAAGCTGTTTTTAGTATGCTCTTATTTATAAGCTGAATTAAATATCGAATTGCAAAACATGCAGAGCTTAGTTTGGGTAAGATATAATCAATATGGTGTTTCCAATTCATGTTACGATCAATCATAAGACCTAGGAATTTTGTATTTACAGACTTCTGCAATCTGATTATTTTCATATTCTATCCTTAGGTCTGCCATGTTTTTATGCTTTGTGCAAAAATTAATGTAGTTAGTTTTTTCAAAGTTTATGTAGATTTAATTACTTTCAAACCAATCGTTTAGTGTTTTGAAAATTTTATTAGATGAATTTGGGAACTGACTGACATTGTGTTCTTTAATTATAATACTTGTGTCATCTGCAAAAAGAACTGTATAGGCGTTGTTTATTACTGCAGGTAGATCATTTATATAAACTAAAAATAATAAGGGACCCAGAATAGATCCTTGTGGGACACCATGCTTTATTTCACACCATTCAGAATATACATTGCTGTTATTTGAAGTATTTATTATAACCTTTTGTGCTCTTTTTGATAAGTAAGATGTAATCCATTGATACCCTTTGCCCCAAATTCCATAGTGTAATAATTTTGATAGAAGTATTTCTTGATTAACGCAGTCAAATGCCTTTGATAGATTACAGAATATTCCTAGTGTGTTAAATTTGCCATCCAATGACTTGAGAACTTCATTTGTTAAATTGAAGATGGCATCACTAGTTGAAATGCTCTTCCCGAATCCAAACTGCTCTTTTGCTAAAATATTATATTTATCTAGATGGTGATGAATTCTTTTAAACATAATTTTTTCAAAGATTTTCGAAAAAGCTGTAAGTAAAGATACTGATCTATAGTTTGACATTTCTGAGATTTGCCCTTTCTTGTATAATGGCTTAACGAGTGAATATTTTGATCTGTCTGGAAATTTTCATGTTAACATGGATATGTTACATATACTAAAGGTTTGCAAATAATGTCAGCGCATATCTTTAGTGTTTTCGTGCTTATTTCATTGTATCCTGATGAATTCTTGCTTTTCAGGGATTGTATTACTTTTTTTATTTCGGTTGCACTTGTGGGTACTATCTCTCAGGATGTAAAATTTTCCATGCAGGATTCCTGAAGGTACGAATTTGGATCTTTCTTAGACTGTTTCTTTGTCAATAAATTTTCTGCCACCTGACTGAAATATTTATTAAATGCATTTGCTATCTGCTGGGGATCATTTATGGTCACTTGGTTTGCTTTAATTTCTTTTATATCATTTTTCAAGTGATATTTACCAGTCTCTTTTTTAATAATGTTCCATATAGTGCTAGGCTTATTGTGAGAGGACTGTATTTGTTTTTTCATAACAAAGTTTTTTAGCTGCATTTATAGCCCTTTTTAGAATTCTGCAGTGCATTTTATAGTGTTGTCTATGTCTAACACACTTACTTTCTCTAGTTGCTAAATAAAGTTCTCTTTTACGTCTACATGAAATTTTTATACCTTGAGTTAGCCAGTCATTTTTAGAATTGTTATTAATTTTCTTTACATGGAGTGGAAAACTAGATCTATGAATTCTTACAAAAGCGTTTAAGAAGGAGTTAAATTTATCATTTACATTATTTAGTTTATGCATTTCTTACCACGATTCCTCGGAGAGTTTAGCTTTAAAACACTCTATGTTTTCTTTATTTATAATTCTAAAGCTGGTTACAAGGGTTGTTTTTTTGGAATTGGGTGTATAATAATAAATTTTGATGAGTTGCCCATCATGGTCTGAAAGTCCATTAACAAAGGGTTATATTTCATGGTACTCCTATTTAAACATATCTATAAAAATATTGTCAATAGCCATTTTGGAATTATTTTGAATTCTAGTTGCAAAATTGACTGTATGCATAAGATTGTATGATCTTAATAGTGAACAAATTTGCATCTTTTGATTGTTGTCTGTCAATAAATCTATGCTCAAGTCACCACACAAAATACATTGAATCTTTAGCTTGAAGAGCAGTTTTAGAATAATGTCTAAGTTATGTCAAGATTTCCTGTGGGTGCTCTATATACCACTAATATAATTAGTTGGTTTTCTGTGTTAATATGAACAGCGCAACATTCAAAGGTTTGTTCCATACAGTTTTTTCAAGATCAATTACGTTGAGGCTTATTTTATTCTTAACAAAGATACTCACACCTCCTTTAGAGAGTTCTTGTCTACAGTACCAAGTTGCTGTTTTATAACCATCCATTGAAAAATGTAATATTTCCTGTTTTTCTAAATGATGTTCTGTAATACATAAAATATCCGGACTTAACTTTTCAGATTTGAAATTAATTAACAATTCATTTACTTTATATCTTAAACTTTGAATGTTTTGGTGAAATACTGTGAGTAAGTTCTCATTTTTTAATGACTTGGAAAAATGAATATCTGGTTTCTGTTTTACCTCTAAAATATTTACTGCTCTATTTATCTGATTTACTCTAAAAAAGGAGCAACATTATTAGTCACAAGAGCAGGAATATTGCTGGGACTATCTATGATTGTACATGAGAGACTCTCAGCAATGGAATGCATCAGCATATCCTTGCCTCGAGAGTTCAGCAAGACAATGCACCAGTTCACACGTCCATTATCGCCATGGCCAAAATCAATGAGTTAAAGTTGCAATTACTTCTTCGTGCACCATATTCCCCAGATTTCTGATTATTTTCTGTTTCCAAACTTGAAGAAATGGCTTTGCCAACAATGAACAGGTGGAGTCTGCAGTTCAAGGCTATTTTTCAGACCTCAATAGTTCTCACCATAAACAGGTTATCGAAGCTTCTGAACATCTCTGGGAAAAGTATATTGAGCTGAAAGAAGACTGTGTAGAGAAATAAAGATGTTTTTCACCAAAATTTTTGTGCTATGTTAGGTTGGGTACTTCTGGGAAAGCCCTTGTGTATGATACTTCTTTAAGGGTTTATCCTACCGAACAGCAGTTTGCTGCACACAAAAGCATGTGGTGCACAGAATGCTGCACAAATGCATGAACAGTTCTCTCTCAATGAAAAAAAAAAAAATTAATCTGTATAGTATGAAAAAATACTAAAAGCTGTGAAATATTTTAAGGAATCAACTTTTGGGCAAATTTGATTGTTTTGGGAGGTTGGAACTTTTTTTATAACACACCCTTCACAAATCAATCCAACAGGAAAATGCCAACCGCAACTGGAAAAACGTGATATTCTCAGTTGAGGTGACATATTCTACACACAAAGGAAAGGTGATTGTCTATCCTCCAAAGGTACCCAATACAATGGCTTCACAATTCCATCATGGTCGCATATCTGTATCATATTGGGCTGGATATCAAGGGGCAGCCTAGGTGTGCCGTAGCAGCTGATGATACAATGAACAGTGTGAAGTACACAATACATGATAATATTTTGATTCTCTCTGTGAGGATGAGATATCCTGATGGAATTGTTGAATTTGCACAGGATAATCATCTCTCACATCTCGAAAGGTTTCAGACTGGTTTTTAGAGAGGCAAGATATCAGAGTGGATATCCCTGTTCACAGATTTGAATCCTATTGAGAATGTAGGGGATGAAGTAAAAAGAGAGCTGCCATCCAATTGACCTGTAAATGGCTAAGGACAAAAGATTGGTTCTGGGCACAAATTCAAGAAGCCTGAGCTCTTGTAGCTTCTGGTCCACACTACTGCAGGTATTTAATTTTGCCTATATCCTGGAGATTAGTTATATGGATTGAGAGTTCATACACCCGATATTAATTTTTTTTTTTTTTTTTTTGTGAGTGTGTTTTAGTTTTAGAAGATAATAGTTTATTTATACATTTTTTTTTAGTTATTTATCGTGAGTGTGAGTAGAATTACATTTTTATGTACATAGATAGGTCCATAACTGCAAATGCCAAAGTTATATTAATGCAATATTATGTTCTACATATCCAGTCATAAAATTAACAAACATAAAAAAATGACAAGCACTGTGAGATTTTGACCTAGGAACTTATGAGTAGAAGCCACCATAATGTTGATCTCTGATCTGTTTTCAATATTCATAAGTTAACATTGTATTATCAGTCACAGACCACTGTACAGTTCTTTTTTGTGCATTGTAGACACAGCTTTTAGGAAGATACACAAAGCTCTTCAATCGACACATGGAATCTGTATTTCACCCAAAAATTTGATGTCAAGATTTCACCAGAAATATATGTTTTGATGTCCCCTGATGAAAAGTATTTTTAGAAAAATGTGTGTGTGGACATCATAGCTCAAAAACAAAAACATTTAAAAACCAAACTTGGCATTTATGTTTAGTATCTTCCAAGGATACAATGTGAGGATTTTCAAAAAAATCTCCACACCACAAACTAACCATGGAAAAATTTTTAAAACTTTGTTTTTCTCAAAAATGTTTGTAATGATGTGTTACTTGATGAAGCCTTTGAATTCCTGTAACTCTTTTGGTGAATAAAAATCTTATCTTATTAGAATAATGTATATTAAGAGATTTACATAAAAAATAAAATGTATATTTTTAATTTTCTGGGAATAACTTCTGAAGACCTCTTTACTCTGGATGAGTTTTGCAGAATTTGCATAATATTTAAATCATAAGAGATAAACAAAAATGTTAATGTACAAATTTATATAGATGTCATTAAAACATGTAATTTGTGCCATATACGTTTTTCTTGTAGAGCTGATCGTTTTTGAGATATTCCTTGTTTTGGTTTTAAACTACATAACTTTTCTCAAAGGAGACCATGTAAAGCAAACCAAACCTCAATTATTTCACATAACAATCAACTTTTAAAAGATTTGACTATCACTTCAGCAGAGTGTATTCCCTTATTTTCCTTCTACCTACAATGAAGCAAGTAATAAAACCAATTCTGCTAATATTTATCTCAATTAGCATGATGTAGATAAAAGAATAATCTTTTTTAAGAATAGATTATATTGGGAACATAAATCATAAAACAACTAATGAATTTAAATAAAAGATTAATACTTCAATGGATGCCAGCACATTGTGGAATACAGGGTAATGAAACAGCTGACTTTCTAGCCAAGAAAGGTAGTAAGATTACATCAAATTCATCTGATCCAATAAGTTATCACTCAATCAAAAGAATCACTATATCAACATATAATAATAAAATTAAAGAAGATAATGCATTACAAACAAAAGGAAAACCATGGGAAAACTTATGTAATAACACGACCAGAATCACTACATTACCAAGAAAATTCTCTGTAGCAACTTTTAGACTCCTAACAGACCATGACTGTCTCAATAAACATTTATTCGGGATTGGTATAGTGAAATCTCCTCTATGTCCTTTCTGTACACTTAAAGAAGATATGGATGGAAACCATCTATTGTGCTGCCCAACCTTGAGCCGACATGATAATATGACATCAAAATACTGGAATGTAAGAGAACAAATGGCTTCACTGCCAACTGCTCAACATTAGATACCAACCAACCAACCATATTTGGAACAGCTAGAGAAAGTTATGTGAATGGAACACAGAGTTTTTATCTATTCCTTGCATATAGATTTCGATATAGAGTTTTTGGGATTGATAAGGATAAAACTTTCTTTAAAATTGTTGATTAAAATTGCTGTTTAAGAAAATACTTTCAGGTAATTTTCTGGAAATATTATTAGTTAATATTTCAACAAATAAGGAGTTAAAAAAATTATTCAATTTAATAAACTTCCTCCAATAACTGCAAAAATCATTAATCCTAACATTCCATAAATTATTATTCATCTAATGTTCATCTTTATAGCTATAAGTTTTGCAAATAAAGTGACAATAAGTTTAATTTAAGGGTATATCCTTTATTTGGTTTACATAATAAATTGCAGCTTCTACTCCATTTCGTTTATCCTTAGAAGTTAGAGACAATAGCATATTATTTTTGTTATTGTTCCTATTATTTTTTTTCCATCCTTTTCCTTCCATGTACATTGTTATTGGACAGGTCAATTTAATGTATTTACCAGAATCATATTCATACTTATGTAAATTTTATTTACAAGTGTATATTTACAAGATTAATAATCAATTATAAACAGAGTAAAGAGGCCAAAATAATTTTATAAACATAGTTACTATGTTCTGTTATTTAAATGATCCAATCATTGGTTACACACTTATTTACATTAACTATCTAAAGAGCATATAGAATGTCAATTTATATTTACAACTAATTATAATGTTCCATAAATTTATCTGGTGTGTAAAATAAATACTGTGGCAGGAATTGTTTAAGATTAGTTTTGAAGTATTTTACTTTCTCTATACATACTATGTACATAGTGAATAGAGAAGGTATTGTATTTCACCCAAAAATCTGATACCAAGATTTCATTGGAAATATATGTTTTGGAGTCCCCCGAGTCCGAAAACAGTATTTTTAGTAAAACGTCCATGTGTGTGTGTGTGTGTGTTCTGTTTGAGTATAAGTGTGTCAGTGAACAGTATAGCTCCAAAACGAAATGACCATTAAATACCAAACTTAGTATTTAGGTTTAGTATCTTGCAAGAATGCAACACAAAGATTTTCAAGAAAATCCCCCTACATATGGAAAATATTTCAAACATTTTTATTTTCTGGAAAATGGCTGTAATGATTTTGAATAAAATAATGTATATTAAAGATATTTACATTCCAAATAAAATGTATATCTTAAATTTTCTAGGAATAGCCTCTGAAGACCTCTATATTCTGGATGAATTTTGTCAAATTTTCCTTAACTGCTAAACTGTGACAGGCAAAAACTTACTGCACAAAAAATGTAGATCTTATCAAAACATACAATTTATGAACTTACAATTTTTGTTGTAGAGGTAACTGTTTCTGAGATATTCCTTGTTATTGCTTTCAGTTATAAAGTACTTATACTTTTCTCAGACAGGAACTGTCCGTTTTTCTTTTGTTCTACTCCAGGCCAGGCAAAGAAGCGATTTGCAATGACAATTGCAAAACAACAGCTTTTAGAATATTTGATTATCGGTTTAGCCTAGAGTATCTCTTAGTTCCTTTCTACTCACAAGGAACTAAGTAATAACATTCTGCTAATGATTATCTGATTAGCATGGTGTAGAAAGAAGAATAATCTTAGGTAAGAAGTTTGTAGAACAGCTAGAGAAAGTCATGTGAGTGTAACACCAGATTTTTTTTTATATTCAGTTTTAGAAAACTGTGTGTGGGGGGGTGGGGGGTTCTGTGCATGTGTCTGTGGGCAGCATAGCTCAAAAACAAAAACTCTGTTAAATACTATACTTGGTATTTAAGTTCAGTATCTTTCAAAGATGCAACACAAAGATTTTCAAGAATATCCTCCATCCCCAGCTACCCTTTAAATGGAAAAATGTTCGAAAATTTTAATTTTCATAAAAGAGGATCTAATGATTTTGATTAAAATATTGTATATTAAAGATATTTACATGACAAATAAAGTGTACATATATCTTGAATTTTCTGAGAATAGCCTCTGAAAACTCTTTCATTCTGGATGAAGTTTGCTGAATTTTACATAACCGGTGAGCTGTAAGAGATACACAAAAGCTTACCTAACAAAAACTGTAGAGCTCATTAAAATACTCAATTTATGTTATATACATTTTTTTCATGGAATTGGACGTTTTTGAGATATTCTTTGTTATTGGTTTGTTTAAATACTTACTTTCTCATATGGGAATTTGTCAACTCCTTGCCATACAAGCAAAGGAATTTCTATCACATAGCAACCAGCTTTTAAAAGATTTGACTTTGGTACTCCCTTATTTTTCTTCTTACAAGTAAGGAAGTAATAAGGCTGTTTCTGCTAATTTTTTTCTTTCTGAATCACTGTTCTGCTAATTAGCATTAAGTAAATACAAGAATAGTGTTTTTAAAAATAATTTGTTGCAGAGATATAGAGAAAGTCATGTGACTGGTACACATCAGGTTTTTTATGTTATTATTTCTAAATACCAGGAGTATTTATTGTAAATCATTAACCCTATATGTACAAAGTTGTCTTCATAAAATTTAGATCCGTGTGCACATCTATGTACATGTTTTAATTGCATGTATCATGAGAGTGAACTTGGTACACTGCTAAACTGAAGTAGGTTGGCTTTAACACAATTCAGAAGTGCAATGATATATAAATACAGCATAATCAATTTGCCAATTTTTAAAATTATATGTAAATCCAGAAAATTATATTTTACTTCCCTAATAATTCTTTTTCAAATATTTTTAAAGTTGTCAAAATAAAAAGGAATCTATTTCTCCAGCCAAGTTAATTTTGATACCTGCGCAACAGCATACCAACTGTCATATCATTATGTTTGAATTTTTTTTATAAGTTTAACGTATGTCATATCGCACGAAACAATTTAATAAAGGATAACTCCATAAATTTTTATCTTTTAACTATTTGATTCTTATTCTCTAAGGTCTTCAATTCGCGGAAGATTTTTAAAAATCAGCAGGACCAACGTTGCCAGTAAAAAATGTATTGTTATGCTACTTCTGATTATTGCATTTTAGTTTGTTTCTCTCTGAGTTTAAACGCTAAATGATATTATATTTACATATTGTGATAAATTAAGAAATACGATACAATGTGAGATATTTTACGAGAGAAAGTTATAATCCAACGTTTGTCCTTTTCAGGAAGGCAGTCTGTAAGTATCGCATTAAGCATCATATCTATATAAAGTTAGCGTTTTATTAACAGAAAAATTGCCGTTAAATACGAAATAACATGTGTGGACAAAGCAAAATTGTTATAATTATTTCAACATAAACTGCTTCAATGGATAGAATGATTACGATATAGAGAAGTTTGTTGCACACCATGAATCGCGTGAAATGAAAATTGTGTGACCAACGTAACGCCAATTATATTTTTTGTCAACATTTTACAAACTATTATGTAAAAGTATTATAGTAATACCATTAAACAAGTATTAGTATAAAATAAAATATTTCGTGACCACATGAGTTAATGATGAATCGCAGTACATAGTTATCATTCTTTCTTTTTCTATTTGGTTTCAATTTTAATTTGTTTCCTTTTTTTTTTTTTTTTTTACGCTTTCTTGATACTATACTTCTGTAATAGGCCAACATCGATAATTTTATCGACTCCGTTGGCTCCAATTCATGTATAAATAATAATAATTCTTGTAATCGTAAATAATGGGACGAAACCTTCGATGTTTTCAAAAGCTCACTGTGGCATTTATAATTTAAACTACGTTGTTTTTGTCGCATCATAGCAATTGAGGGATTTTCCAGTGAAATGAGCTGGGAAAAATCACTCTTGTGAACATTGAAGTAAGTATAAATATGTTAGTGATTGTTATAATTATAACGTTTATTTCATATTTATTTAGCAGTAACTCGAAAGCTGTGGTTTGGGCAATTAACGGTATTAACTTTAGTGCATACTAAACTATGTTCTTATCGACAGGGATAATCCAAAGGTTTTACCAGAAATTGTACCACCCTCGGACTAAATCGAATACAAAAATGATGGATGATGACATTCAGGCTGTGGATTCGCCACTGACAGGAAGTCCTGCTATGATGCTTCCATCAGATGTAATGTCACCGTTTTCTGGGGCAGCTGGAAGTCCAGTGTCCTCGTTACAGCGGCAGCTACCCCAGCAACCTGGTTCTACAGGTCTGACAGGAATCCCGGGACCTCCTGGGCAATCGAAATATGCGCAGTTGTTAGCGGTAATAGAAGAAATGGGAAAAGACATTAGACCAACGTATGCTGGAAGTAAGAGCTCAGCTGAAAGACTCAAGCGTGGTATTGTTCATGCAAGGATTCTTGTTCGAGAATGTTTGATGGAAACTGAACGGAGTGCAAGACAATGACCCTCAGCTGAAGTAGCATTTGATGCAGTGCTCCATAGTCTTCTTGATGAATACCTGCACTTTAAGAAATAATGCACTTTACAGCTGAGTGGTCATTGACTGCACACAGACTGGTTGTGTTTAAATTAATTTATTGAATCTCATATGACAATACGAATATCTGGTACAAAGTAGCTTCAGTTTGCCTTGAAATACCCACAGTGCTCTCACTTGTTCATTAACAAGCACTTTTATATGCAATATATACCTCAGTGATTTTGTATTAAAAATATTAGAAATTAGAGTGCAATAGGCAGCAGTTCTGGAATGTTTCACTTTTCTTCATGACAAATAACTCTTCTCAGTAAAAAAAAAAGCATTCCACTGACAATTCCCGCTTCATTTTGTAACATCTGGTCTCTAATGTTTCTATATAGGGCCAGAACTTGTTCCATTAAGATCTATGTTCCATTTTTCTTGTTTTTAATGTACAATTTGAATACTGCAGGAGAAACAAATACTGAGATTAGCAGTAACTCAGACATACATGATGCAATTCAGATTTAAAAGACAAACAATGTGCTTACTTTCCATTTTTGAAAATTATACTCTTGTTTTGGAAGTAGTCATGCAGTTCAGTCGGGGTAATTGTTTAGAAAAGTTACATTTGAAAAAGATTGGTCTTTTCCCCAGAATAATTTTTGATGCAATTTTGAACTTAATGGATGGGGCTTGAACTTCCTTATTAGATCCAGATTTGGTAGTTTTGTTATTCAGCCATTAGAGCCACTTTGTAGTTACTACTAGGTTTGCTGTTTAAGAGCTGCCATAAACTCTTAGGGCCTTAAGCTGCAAAGCATAGCCAAGGGATGTTTTTTTAAGTGAGCCACTATATCTGAGGAGTGACAACAGGTATGGAAGGATCTATAAATTTAAAGCCCCAAGAAGAGCCAATCTAGCAGATTTCAAACCTAGACATCTTATGGAAGCTTAATTGAAACTTATGTTAAATGTAATAGACCAGAGTTATTTATGCACAATTTGGGCTACATAGAAAATAAACAGTCCTGCATATAGATTTTAGTCAATAGTTCTATATTTAAAATAAGTTACACATTACACAGATATCTGTTTTGAATTACATTCTTAATGTTGCAGTAAATCTGAGGAGCACTTGTTCTTAAAAATACAACTAAGATATTTATAATAATCCAAATGTTTGAATCATAAGATATCTTAAATTAGAAAAGTCTATTAATAGCTTCCAGTGCTTACATGACAAAATTTCTTATTTAGAATCTGGTATTTTATAATATTTTCACAATTTATTTTGTGTAATCTTAAAAGCATATCACATCAACCCCCATATTTGTTAATACAACTGTAAGGAATTTATAATATGCCAAACTTTTAAAATGCCTATTAAGTTTGAATTGCTCACAAGTGTTCAAATTGTTAAACAAATAAGCATGGGTTTCCATTTTTAGTTTGCCAAACACTAAAATGCAATGCACAGGTATATAATAAAAAAAAACATTTATATTGTAATTTATAACATCATAAAGTAACTTTTATTTTATGTCCTAAGCCATCCTGTGCTAAGTAATTAATTTGCTTAACATAAACAAGTGTTATAGTTTCACCAAAATTCAGTATTGGGAAAATAACTAGGTGTTGCCCTAAACAGTTACCAGCTAACACTCACTCCCTTTTAGTTGTGTTCTGCACATTTGCATATTATTTAATACATTGACATATCTACAACTAAAACTTGTTACCACAATTAATTGTTTTATCAGATTACATTATCAGCAAAATTATACATTTTTGAAAATGTGCACACCATTAAAATTTGTTTTATGTTCTTTATAATTCTGTGTAACTGATTTCAATAATTCCTGTTTGATTTAAATGATTCTTGTGTTGAGAGTCTTGGAAAATTTTCTTTCCATTTTAGTGATAAATTGTTTTTCTTAATATACATATTTATTATATTGTTTCTAAAACCTGCAACTCTTGACTTTAGATCTGATGTCACTAAATAACAAATAGATCATTCTCTTAAGGAATGTTGCTACTGAGTTTTTAATTAAAAATGGCCAACAAATTATAATACTGGCTTTGGTATAATTTGAATTTTATGTGTTTGATAATATCCCTTGTGCATAGGAGCTCTACTGCTGTATTAGCAAAAGTACAGTGGCTGCAAAACTAAGAAATGAGAATCAGACAGTAAATTCTGAGGTTGGTCATTGATAATAAATGTAGACTACATATTTTCAAAATACTTTTAAGTTTTGCACAAAAAAAAAGTATATATTTATTTATTTTCAGTCTAAACTCTTCTGCTGCATAAAAATCATTTATCTGATAACACCTTCCAAAAGTTCTTTCTATTTTCGGAAATAATGTCCTTCAAGTTGTTCATAATTCTGTCTCTCTTGTTATGATAAAAAAAAGCTGCTCAAGGTGATTTGGATGATGCATGCTATTTTCTTCTGTGCTTTCTTCTGCAGAAAATCTAAATTTTTAAATTTTCAGCCTCATTGTACATTGTTTTGTACTTCAGTGTGTAGCTACCTCTAACTGCTTTGACATGTACTTATCTTTCAGGTGGGGTTTTGATGGATCATTGTTCAGCTTCTGATGGGCAGTGGAGTCGTTCCAGTTATAGAAATTTGTATAATCCATCTTAATTACTTGCTTTATCCTTCGTTTGCATTCTTGACAAGTGTGTATAGTCTTCAAAGTCATGTGTTTTCCTGTGCTTTTTGAGAGAGTGTTCTACTTGGTGACAAATGGTATCAACAGAAAAGTGAATGTCCTGGTTCAAAATAAAATAAGTTAATTTCTTCGTCACTTAATTCCTTTGAGTTCACCATCATAATCAAGAAAGAATACAGAATCCAGTTTTTGTTCTGACTTTTATTAGTTATTTAGCTATATTACTATGTTTAATATCTCCCTTTGTGTTTTTAAGAACAAATAAAATAATTATGTCTTCCATATTAAGTCCTCTAATAGCTTCATTCCAACAAATGCTATGGTTTCCCACTGAAGCAAATGTCTCTTGATAAGCTATTAATCGTGGAATAAATATAACCTATTTTGAACAAGTCCAGTCTCAGTAGGATAATGATCTTCTGCAAAACAACAGAAATGCATATGGTACCAGAAGGAAGTTGTTTTCATTGCAAGTTCTGTATAATTCTCTGACTTTGGATACCATCTCAATGTGTTTTCTACAGCATTTACAGATATAACAATTGACATTCAAATTATTGAGGATGAGGATGAAGCTCTCACGTTCGCATTCTTCATGGCTTCACAAAACAAATGTTTTTCATGCTGCAACTAATTAAGTACAGTTCATTGCTAAGTTAAATTGAGGTATATGCTTGGTATTGAACAAAAATGCAGTTTCTGCAATTCACATATTGTTCGTCTTTCTTAATGAGAGGCACACTGCTTTCATGCTTAGGTTACCTAGGGCATTTATAGAAATATGACAAAACTGAGTTACTATACTCCATTTGCCATAGCAGATAGGTACCTCGATTTTTCGTAGTCCATTGAATTTCTGACATCCTAAGATTTTAGAAACTGTGAAAACTTGAATTTTCTTTTTTCCTTTTGATGCAACACTTTTTCTTATCATGGCAGTATGCTATTAACTTTAATGCAGATTACAATTTATTCAAAACAAAATCATAAATTGTGGCAAATGTAGACATTTAAATAATGTGAAAGTGAAATAATCTGGATCAGCCGTATTTTAATCATATACTTCAATAAGACTTGCACAATTGCTCCATATTTAAATTATTGTGCCATGAAAACTGGACAAAAATTATTTTTTTCTATCTGTAAAAGAGCTCAAAGAATGATGTATGATTTTTCATGCAACACTGCATGCAGAATCACCTCCTAATAGTATGTTATCTATAGCCTTTCCATCCAAGATACATCATGGAAACTAAACATATTTTCTCCTTGTTACATTCGTAGTCTGATAAATATCTCAGTAAACATCATATTTTTCTATCTCTTGATGCCTAATGTACAGCATAGTATATACTCATAATATACAACAATGCTATATGTCCATTATGTTAAATTCATATCCAATAAAATTTGTTATGTATATTTCAAGATTTAAATTTACACAAAGAAATCTTGGTTTTGATTAAAAATTAATTGCAAAATGCTTTCTTACAGACAATATATCTGTGGCATTTGGAACAGAACATGATAACTCTAAAATTGCCCTTTTTGTGCTAAGACAATGGTGATATAAAAAAACAATCCTCTATCATTTGGTGAAGCTCTGATGTCTCCAGAAACAACCTTCTATTGTTTCTTTTATATCACTACTGTCTTAGTATGTAACTGGTAACACCAGTTTTGGAGTTATCATGTTCTGTCCAGATGCCACAGGTATAACATTGGTGCATTAAAATATTAACAGGTTAAGTCTTCCAGCAATGTTAGTGTTAATAATCTGTGTATAAAAATTATGGTGTTTTGTTTTCTTCTCGCAATGCATAACATATATCCATGGTGCAGAAGGTAACTTGTCTGTGTACAGGGTGACCCATAATGATGTATATGATGTTGGACTGACTAGTATTTGTCACTGTCTAGCCTGAGAATGGGGATGATGGAACAGTGTGCATTTGTATACTGCAACAAACAATTATGCAGAAGTGAGATGTATTTGTAAATGTGGACAAAAAGTTTCAGTGTGGCAACACTGTCTAGCCTGAGAATGGGGATGATGGAACAGTGTGCATTTGTATACTGCAACAAACAATTATGCAGAAGTGAGATGGAGGATGGCAGCTGAGTTTGGATGAAACGGCCCTACTGTTAACAATTGCAAGAATAAACAATAAATTTGATGCTACTGGTAGTGGTTTGCATGGAACGGAGAGGGTAGGTCCCGTGATATGCATACCAAGATAATAGAGGTCTTGTGTTGGAAGCCATTAACTTGTCTCCTGAGAAGCAGAAATCTCAAAGGCATGTGTCCAGAAAGTTGAACATCTCACACACTACACTGTAGAGAATGAAGGATCTGAAATTAGAGCCATATCATCCTTGTTTGGTAAATGATCTCTACAACTATGCTCCAGATAGGTGCTTGGAGTTTGCAGAAACATGCTGGGAATGCTGAGAGTAAATGCAGGTTTGGAAGAACACATCATTTGTATGAGGCCAAGTTTTAATGATTTGGGAACTGTTAGTCGACACAAATGTTCATACTGGTGAAAGAAAACCCTAATGTAAGCATCAAGATGCATGATAAAAGTCCTTGGTCATGGGGTGGTGTCTAATGATGAATTGATTGGCCCATTCTTTCTTTATACCATTACTGTAGAAAGTTTCCTTAAATTGCTTACAGACAGTGTGTATCCTTTACTGTCAGCATGACTAGACATTAATGACCTGTGGTGGCAGCAAGATGGAGCCCACCACTGTATCCCATATCATGTGAGTGTAGCCTAACAAATCATTCCCAAACTTCTAGATCGGTTGATGTAGGTCTGTGGAGTAGCCAGCTTAATCTCCCAATTTGACACTGCTTGACTTTCTCTTATGGGGTGTTTTAAAGGACAAAGTGTTTCAACATCATACACGCAATTTGGCCAAACTGCTAGAAAGTATCACAGAAGAATTTCACAGGAATTGCGACAATGTTGCTCTTCATTTTCAGGCATGTATTAATTTGGATGGTGCATTAGAGGACATGCCATAGAGAACAGAGATTAAAATTCTTGTAGGGAAAGTATGAGAGTGTTTATGTTCAAGTTATATTGCTAGTTTCTTTACCACAGTCTTTTAAACAACATATGCATAACTATGGGCCACCCTGAGGTAAAGTTTTTTTCTTCATCCTTATTTAACAAATTCACATGCTTTGAATAAATTCAAAAGCCATGGTCTAGTTAATTGCAGCTTTTATATATTTCTTTTAAAAGTGAAGTATTAGTGAAAGGTTTTAGTGAATACCTAAAAAAAACAGAGAATGTATGTAAACTCAGTAGCATCCCATAAGGATAAAAATCTGGCTTATTGGTTATCATTGCTATTTTAAATGTTAACTAAGATGCAGGAAAAAAGTATGTATTACAAGACAAAACTATCGTCATAAAAAGGTTTTAGGTATTAACACAAAGGTACACAACACAATCTACCTGCTTTTGTTTAATTATGGGATAATTCATTTATTATGTCATTCATTGTTACATCTTGCAGCACTTTTATTTCCTGCTTCATTTCTTGTTCAATCATATATATAAAGATTTAAATATAATGCAATTATCCCCATACAGCTGTTTTTGTTCTGTAGCACATTCCTATAGTAGCTAGAGGAAATATTTGCATAACAAATAAGATGTTTGTGGGAATAGCCTGTGAAGTGGTGTTCATTCTGAAAGACTTTTGTATAATTGGTAAACTGAATTTCATTAATTGCAGCTTACTTTCTACTATTTTTCCAAATAATCAACTGCATTATATAAGCATTTTTCACATCTGTTCTTGGTCTAGAGCATTTCTGTGTTATAATCAGCTGCCACTGGAACAATTTCACTAAGCATAAACAGGAAATGTTTGGAAAAGAAATTTAGGGTTACGTGATTTCATTCTTGATTTTATTGTTTACCTAAGTCATCAAACTACCTGTGATGATGGACATCTGGATCAAGTTTCACCTGCACATTTATTTGTCTATTTTTCAACATTTCACACCCCTCTCATTTCTTTTGTTCACAATAATTGTATCTTACACCTCCTTTAATTGACTCTAAATTCTGTAGTTTTCAATATCCAAGCATTGAAAAATACCATATCTCTCATTTGGTAGGACTTTATATTATATGGTGTGTATATAACAATCACAGAGTGCACAATAACAATTTACTTCAACTGCTATTTTAGAAGCATTTTTAACACTGCAAAATAAAAATATACAAGAATAAACATCTATTCCTTAGAATGTGACATAATATGTGAAGCTTGTAAGTTTTGAGATATATAACAAGTGCATCCTCATGTTCTTATCTTTTGTAAAATTTTATAAAATGAATGTATAAGATCCAAACAGCTATTATCTGTATGTGAACATTATTTGCTTAATATTTGTTTTCTTGTACAAATTCATACAAAACACATTTGGTTTTAAACTGGAAGATCAGGCCTTTTCAGTATAAGATAGGTAATGTGTACATGAGCCATTTATCATCAAAATCAAATAGGTTATTTTGTTATAGAAAATTTTATAATAATGCTTTTTGATAACTACATTAATTGAAACTGATGCTGAAGAACAAAGCACTTAAATTGTATTCCAAAAGTATGATGACAATATATCATGCTGTATTCATCAGAATTTCTTTCAGAATTTTCACAAATACCAAAGAGAAGAATATGTCCAGTTTTGAAGATAAACGTCTTGTGTATACCAATAAATTATGTAAGATTTGTGGTGATCATACTAAATAGTTTTTAACTTCTTACTTTCCTAAAAACTGCTGTCATATGATTAATTTTGACAATATATCACTCAGTGATATCCATACTTTGCCAAATGTACAGTCTTTGTTTGGATTGTGGTTGTCCGGAATATTCATACCCAAGTGCATGAATTTCTCATGCAATTATAACTACATATATTAGTCATGGATGTTGGAAATACTGTCTTTGTACTGCTTGCACATCTCTCATACCTTTTAAGAAAATGTACATCACCACCATTCATTAATTCTTCATGGCCATGTAAATAAAACCGTGCTTTGCCTTTAACAAAATTAAATCTAGTTACATTATTGATAATTGGAGTTTCTGAACTATGACTGTTTTACAGGGTTTTAATTTTAAAATTTTAAAGGCATTTCAAATTAGGGTTTGTAAAATTCCTGTGCAAGCTTTCTCAGATATTTCTTTACATTTTGTTCCAACTTTTCTCTGGTGTCATTGAATTTTTCCTCTGTAAGTAAATTGATTGTTTAGTTTTTATCAAGAATAGATCATGTTTCCCTAAATGTTTTCGCAAGATTATTCTCTGTGGAGTGTCTGAACAGGAGCAAGTCTGTCTATAAATTGCCCTCTCACTTCTCTGCAAGAGTTGTGTTCACAAGAAATCATACATGATGATTCTGTGTGCTAAAGTACACAGAGTAAAGTATACATTTAAGAGCACTAAAGCATACAAAACATATGTATGATGTATCAACCTCTGTGCAAACACTTCCATTCAACTGATAAACTAGCACATGAAGAAATGAAGAAGAGGGAAAGTGAAAGATGAACACAACAGATATAAACACCACAGTACAGGGCAAACAATTCCCTGTAATACAGCCACATGTCCAAACAAAGACTCCATATTAACATTTAATCTAAGTAATCTGTTGATACTGCATAGCTCATCATTAATTTAAGAGTTATTGTCATCTTCACCATTTAACTCCATTATTAACTTATTAAGAAGCTTTTTGTCAATTTCAAGTTCTTACAATTGTACTGCTGGAGATATCCTATATAGTGTCATAGGTGTTGATGGTGTTCTGGCAAAACTTTGCATTCCATTAATGTCACAGTATACTTATTCAATAATGAATTATTTTGTTAATCCTTATAATGGCTGAATTTTCATAGGTATACACATTTTTCATTTGTCATATTTGGATCCAAAGAGTTTCACAAAAAAAGTTAAATGCAATTGAAGAGAAAATTGGATAAAGTTTGCCTTATCTAGATTTGCTGTCATTCTTAGGGACCTAATCACAGAAATGCTGTCATCATTTAGCTTTGCAATGATAGAAATGATGTGCAATTTCTAGAGCTTGATTTGTCTCATGCACACCAGGAAGACTTTCATTATTTAGGCCTACCTCCTTGTCATCATCAGCAGCAATGTGACTATTCCTCAAAACCTTGAATTGTTGCAGGTGTGCACAAATATTGTTATGTAACTGGTCACACTGTAGAGAGGTTAAAATGTGCATGAGGGGCCGGTTTTCATCAGCTCCCTGTGTTGCTGCAGGTCCTCATATCTATGTGAAAGAACACACACAATAATGTCTCCGTAAGTTTGTCACATAATAGATAACTATAAAAGGAGTCCAAGCCCGCATGAGGTCAGTTTCAACAGTGACTTTAAGGGTCCAATTGGATTAGAGCCAAAGCAGTTGGCAACTCGGTTGGTATATGAGCATAAAAACAATGAGTAATAAAATTGCTCTTTTTTTGTGTAAAATTTAAATAAGGACATTTTGTTATAGTATCACCAAATATAACAAGAATTACTAATTCAGTTGAGTGTTAATTATGGATGCTCTTTAACACTATGGTTCTCAGTGTCCCATTTATATTGGGCATGAAAGACCACTTAATTTTGTTATAGCCCTCTTTATCAGGCTGGAGGTTCTTTTACATGCTGTAAATCTGTGACATAGGCCCAACAGCTTTACTTCCCTTTCGAAGGAAGCCATGCTAAGAGTTTTACACCCCAAAAAATTCTTTGCCTTCTGCTGGATTTGAGCCCACAATCTTAGGAACTGGAGACTAACATTTTACCCCCAGACCAATGTGGACAACTAGATTTAGCAAACACTTGCCTTCTAAAAGTCCTGAATTCAAATTTCAGTCAGGGTAAGTGGCCTGGATAAGGTTTTTACAGGACTTTCTTTATCCTAAGAAGATTGTTGTCAAGTAACTTTAAGCTCTATGGAACCTGGAAGCTATATGAGCATCATTTCATCTATTTCATTTGCTCATTGTCTGATATGACTTACCAAGTTAAGGATTAAATGATTTTAAATTAAAATAATAGAAAGAAAACAATGACCAGCCCAACAGTATCTTTTAACATGTTCACAGAAATAATGTATTCTGGAAGTATTGATTCTTAACCCAGCATGCCTACTGTTTTGGGCTACCATGTCAAGGATATAAAGACCTTAGCATAAACATAACATATAAATGAGTAAGTAAATTTTGTACGTGAGGGCCAGAAAAATGTGACATAATAATGATAAAATGTATAACCGGAAAACACATAATTGAGCTAAATATTAATGGACAGAGTTTGATGCCTAAAAATGTGTACCACTCTCTTTGTAAAACATAGAAGTGAATAACACAAAAGTAAAGCTTTCCTTTCCAGGAATGACTAAGTGAAATAGTTTGTTTAAAAGAAACAAAATGTAAATGGTGTTATCCATCATAGAAATCTTGTCACATTCTCAGTAGGAATGTGCTATATAACATCTCTGGATGAGTGACATATTTTAAAAAATCAATAAAATGTGTTTATGGCTATTTCTGGCAGTAATCTTTTGCTAATTCCACCAGATGCCAAAAATCAACAGAAAGTGTAACAAATCTTTTTAAGGGAAAAAGTAGACAAGTTTTTTGCCAAAACACTATCACTATTCCTATGCAAAAGAAAGCCAGGCATATGCATTTTTCACTACAGGTTGTTAAAAATCTCTTAGTTATGTATTTTTAAAAATAAGAATATAACTGTATAACTTGACAGGTGAGAGAAAATAGAATTTTTAATAGACTGCAATAGTTAATTTGTGTAAAAATGCTATTTTGAAATGGTTTCATTACCAAAGCAGTTGTGTGAACTAGAAATGTTTTTCTAGTTAAAACTTGACATACACAGCGGTAGACTGTGATGATTGTTGATAATGTTCCACACTGTACACCAGTGTCATTTTTATAAATAGATTGTAGCAACAGCAGTGTTCCTAATTAGAACTGTAGTATACACATGACTGATAATTCATTCTTTTGTAAATGATAGCATATCATAAGCATTAGTCTTCATTTCACTGTTTGTTACATTATGTTAGTTTATCCCATAATAAGTCATGACTGAATTTGACAGATGCTCTTCACAGCACGCTTATTTGTTTTTTTGAAGCCTAAAACAGAATTTATTTCATGCATTAGTATTAAATATTTCATCATAAATTTCATACCCTGTATAGTTGATTATGGGTGTGCAAACTATTCAAAGCTTAGTTTTTATCTACTTCATTTTAATCAAAATAAATTAGCTAAGTACACATTTTGTTATAGATACAAAGAGAACAGTTTTAGTTACATGTTTAAGAATGGTCACTGTAAGCTGGCCTTAAAATTCCATACTTTTTCCATGCATCCGAGAGAAATAACTAAATATTGACAGGACTTGAAAAGAATGACAAGGCAGTGAACAAATTGAACCATTAGATAATGCTTGTCTTGAAAATCACTTATGCACAAAAAAAAAAAGTATTTGAGATAAATTGTGCAGTTTAGAGATATACATTTTGTTTAATACATTTTCATCTGTTGATTACCATATTACAGGTACCTGTATAAGATAATACAAAATTCCTTCTGAAAGAAGAGTGTCGTAGGCTATTCCGAGAAAATTCAATATATAAATATGCTAACTTTTTTTTTTTTTTTTATTTTCCTCAGAGATTTTCAAATCATGTATTTCTTGTAGAGTTTTGGTATCAAAGTTTTGGGTTAAGTGCAAGACCTTCTCTACTGACTATGTACATGGTAGAGAAAGTAAATAAAGTATCATGTGTTACAATCACATAGCTTTCTATATTCAATATTGTTTGTTTTATATAGCATATACAAATTATTTGTGCAAAAGCCTGTTATACACAGTGTGGTCCAAACTTCTGATGTCGCCCTCCTTGGTGTAATGGTTACCATGCTGACTTCATATACCCTAGGTCGTGGGTTCAAACCTGGTGGAGGACGATGGATTTTTTCGGGTGTAAAAATCCATAGCATGGCTTCCTTCGAAAGGGAAGTAAAGCCGTTGGTCCTGTGTCATAGATTTACGGCACATAAAAGAACCTCAAGCCAGATTGAGAGGCCTCTGAGCAAAATTAAGCGGTCTTTCACGCCCAATTTAGAATGGGACGCGGAGAACCACAGCAGTTAAAGAGCGTCCATAAATAACATGCCATTTACATTTAAACTCCTGATGTTTTGCAAGAACTAATATAGTGTTACTGCGTCATTGCCAAACTTCATTCAGCTATTTGAAAGAATTAAGTACCAAAGTTTAACTCGCAACAGAGGTGCCCACAATCCTTCACTAATGTTGCTATTTGTTAGTGCCTGTCAAACCTTTATTGCTTCAACCTAGACATTATAGTCGGAGATCTCTGTATGCCTATCATTCTCTATATCCTCTTTTACCACCTGGTGGAGGCGATGGATTTTTTGGGAGTAAAAATTCTTAGCATGGCTTTCTTCAGAAGAGAAGTAAAGCTATTGGTCCCATTTGTGGATTTACGGCACATAAAAGAATCTCAAGCATGATAAAGAAGCCCCTGAACAAAATTAAGCAATCTTTCATGCCCAGCATAGAATGGGCTGCAGAAAACGACAGCAGTTAAAGAGCATCCATAAATAAAACTACATTTCCATTTCCTCTTGTTCCATTGTTTCAAACTGAGCTTTGAATGCTTTCTTTAGCGATTTGCAACAAGTGTTATTTTGTAAAAATCCCATACATTTTAGTCATCAAATTGCAAAAATGCAATGACTAATTGACACCATAAAAAATTTGATTTATGCCAGCAAAGTATAACTCAACTAAAAGTCTCTATTTAAACATCCTGAAAGATAACTATAAATTAGTTTGGCATAAAATTTGAACCACTAACTGTGATATGATTATTTTTTTTGTTGAGAAGAACAGTACCTTTCACCTTAGGTATTTGTTTTTCTACTATAATATGAAATACACATACATGTTAGAACCCAGAGTAACTGTTAAATGGAGGGGGGGAACCGAAAATGAGATATTCCATTGCACTTAATATAAATAGAAGCTTTAATTAAGCAGTTACATAATAAACATACTAAACACACAAGTCTTGTACTATATTTCTTGTATATTTATAAAAATGGCAATAAAAGTGAATGTTTTCTTTGGGGCAGGGCTGCATGATAAGAGTTAGGAGACGTTTGCTCCATAAAACCAGTACAAATGTGTACGCTTGCATCCATTTTTATCCTTTTTTAGGTCATTACTAGGTAACAACAGTACATTATGATAACTACTATTGTCTCATTGTATTACCACTTTGTTTTTTGAATAGTAAAACTTAAGAAATGCACAGCTGAAGGCATGAGAACAACTTCTTGTCTAAAGTACATGGTCATTCTTGCTCAATTTCTGTAGGTTGTAGGTTCAAACCCAGCACAGACCTATGGCTTTTAAGTGTGCTTAAAAACAACAGCTCCATGTTAGTAGATTTACTGGCACTTAAAAGAACTCCTGTGGAATAAAATTCTGGCACACCAGTGGTGCTGACATAATTTTGGTATTTGACATTATTGCTATCCTGTATCTCAGACTAGAATGACTCAGATGCAATCAACTCGTATATGTTTGATGCTACAGTGTGCACTAAGTTTTGCAACACTGGCTGTAGCAGTGTTAACAATAAATTGAGTAACACATTGCCAGCACTTGTTAAATCTATGTGTTACATAATTAATATTATTATCAGTAGATTAATGGATGCTTCAGAGTTTTCTTTTTAAGCATCGCAAAACAATGTGCGATCATTTGCTTCTCACCATTTCTCAAGGTTTGACTTGATTGTGTTTCATAGATTGACAGAACTGCTCCATAATGACACACTGGCTGTTTTAAATTGCTTACAAGTGTTCTGGGCTTGTGAGGTACTCAAGATAGTTGTCTTAAATATCAAAAGCAACTTTGCATGATAAACAGTAACATCTGAATCAGCATTCACCTCGAGACCAACTTTGTTCCAAGAGTGGTCGTATGTTACAGGATTACAACTTCTAGAACAGTTTCTTTAGTAATAAAAATCTAGGTTGCTATTATTGAACAATAGCAGTAATAAGTTAATAGTGTATAACTGTGTTTATTTTCAAAACAAGTTAATTTTTGCCATGTACAGGATTGTCCATTCCAGAACACACACACACACACACAAAGTTGATGAACCAAATGGTTAATCGAGTTACGGATAATTGAGGTTTTACTGTATTGCATTTTGAGTTTTACATACTATGTGTATGACTGCTGCAATTTGTTGGTGTTATTAGTGGAAATGCATCAAGATTTGACCCAATAATTGTATTTAAAATCATCAGAAAAACTTTATATTTTTATTAGATGTGTAAATTAGTTCATATATACTTAAAGTTAAAGGTAAACAATTTATTGAACATGGATGTGCTGGTGTAACAGATCAGTGAAATGAAGACACAGTTTTTTGTTGTAAATACAATTTTGAATAAGAACTGTAAAGAAACATTTCTTATACTTGCTTATAGTACAAAAATGTGACGTCATCAGTTTTTTTTCTCAGAAAAAGCAACATTTCATGACTAGAGCCAAAATACTTGTAGCAATCATGTCCGATATTGTAAAAACTGAAATACTATTTTTTATGGTAATATAATTAGAATAACCCATAGTGTTGGCAGGAAGACCAGTGCACAAGATGTGTGTTACCATTGAAACTGCACTGTGATGCTAGATATGCTCAGGAAATTAAGTATTAATGTATCATATCAGAAGGTGTATTCTTTTATGTTCAGTTTTACGAAAACCACTGCTGCCTATTCCTCTTCTCAGGCATATAACAATAAAGAACATATTTTTGCTATTGCATAGACTGTGTGCATATGTACAAGTGTAAAAACATTTCTCTAATTTTTATTAAATAAGAACAGGATACCTTCGGCCAGCAGTAGTTTTTGTAAAATTGTTGTAACGTAAAATATTGTGAGATGGGACAACATTTAGCTCCTTGTTTAGAAATTTGTACCTTGTAAATATAAATAAAGAAAGAACAATTTGTTGAAAGAATGTCATTTTCGTTAGTTTGCTACACCTTGTACTTTTATACTTGAACACCATTATATCAGCCATAAAATAATTACACAAGCACAGAATGGCACAGGAAGGTGACTTATCAACTAAATACACCTATCAACAAGTTAATCAAATTGCAGATCAAGTTTGGTGAATATACAGCACAGATGCTTATTGGGTTGTACTTTTGTACATAGAAGGCTGAAAGAACAATGCACTCTCATCACTTTGGGTTGCCAAAATACAATGCAAATTGCTGAGAACCAATCAAATAAATCGAGATTGCTTTTTATGCCTAAATTATTCAAAATCCGTGCTATAAGTGCATACCTCCAGCTAATCTACATTATTTAAACTGTATGTTGGTAGCATTTTTCCTGTTTATTTAATTTTTCTTTGTCAGGTAGTTGTGTGTCGCCCATTGTAATGCACTGGAAACAGAATACAACATGGTGTAGTTTGTGCCAAGCTTATTTTTTCATGTGTTTACAATGATTTCTTGCTGTTTCTGCTTACTGTACAGAGGAGGAACTTGAAGCAGCATTGCTGGAAAACAATATTTATAGTGACACTGTGATCAGCGCTCATGACCATAATCGTAAAACTTCTAAACAATGTTTTAATATTTAATACGTGAGAATTCATATAAGACCCTTAAAAATTGTGGAAATGTGAAACAATATCCAGTCAAAAAAATCTGAGTTTCAATGTGGAATGGCGTGTGAGTGGGAACCTTTATGTAAAACCTAACGTTTTACTTTATTTACTACAGGTAGTTTAAGCAACAGTATAACATTTTAGCTTGGCAGCAAAAGGGTTAATAAAGGAAGTCTCTATGTGTTTCAAAACACACTGCTTCTGGTGAAATTTAAACACCCAGCAATGAATATTATGGGAATGTTTATGCTTTGAAATATAGAATCACTGGCTCTGCTTACTTTAATGCATACACAGAAATGTTTTCCTTGTCTTTCACTCATGGTATCACCCTCCCTTTATCCCTTTCTTCCTTACCTCTCTCCTCATTTCCATCCCCTCTGTGTGATTTACATGTCAGGTGATATTTTGAAAACATAAAAAAAACTCTTTTCTGATAAAAATTGAAACATAAGCAAAAGGTCTAACAGTGTGCTTGTTATGTATTCAAAATTATATTTCTTCTAGTGGTAACTGGTTTTTGTAGACAAACAATAGTAAGACAATTTTTATACATAATTTATCACAACTATGGGATGACCACTTCTTCCAGGTTCTGCATTCTGTGGTTTCGTGCCCTTGGCACCCTGAAAGGCTTCTGACCCCTAGGCATGTGCTTGTAAGTCCTATGGGGGGGGGGTGCCAGTCCTAAATACAGGGAGGGCAAGCTGACTACGAAAAAAATGTTGTATGAAATTTTGAACATAATAAAATTATCTACCAATTAATACAAATTCAAATAAGATATTTCAATTTTTTGTTTCTGTGCCTGTGAATGGGGCCCTTGAAATGTAGTTGAATAAACATGTATCGTTCATTTAGATCTGAGAAAAAAAAAAGGAGGAAAGCATAGAGAACTATCAAAGGGAAATTCTGAAACGAATAACTAATTTCAATCAAGAAATTCAATGAAGACAATGAAAGTTTGTAGATAAAACAGACTTTCAACTTAAACCTTTCACACCTAATATAATTTAACTGAAAATATAATATCATAGATATTTTTGCTCTAGAAGCTATCGGATCTAGGCTTTTAATATTGGAAGTTACCAGGGCTGGAATCCTTGCTTCAGTGCTACAAAGTCTGTGGAAAAGGTTGGAGGGAACCCATAAAAAATAAATGACAATCAGTTGGCATATGGATGTTGATGGAGCCACTGTGGAGAACATGTGTTTTGAATTTAATTTGAACAAAAAATAATATAAACTTTATTTTGTGAATGGTTATAAAAATGGAGCTGTTAAAAAAAAAAAAAAAAAAAAAAAAAAAAAAAAGCAAGCAATAATAATAGGAGCAGCTATGGAGTTCCAAAATAAGAAATCTGCAAATTTGTATGTATATGATACAAGACCTTAGAACTATTCCTGATTCCAAGTTCCAAAACTTTCACTCGACATTTTCCAGCCAATCATATTTAATTATATGAAATAATAAATAAGTATTTAAGTGTATTGTTAACATACATGAATTTGAGGTGATGGAAGGAAGAGTTATTTTGAAACTGGAAAGGTTGGAACTGTTAACTAAAAGAAGATTTTACCTAACTCTAATTTATATTAAAAATAAACAAACCACTGAAATGTGAAGTAGTCAAAACAGAGAAAGGTATAATATTTTGTTACTTTTACTGAATACAGTAGCGAGTAAAGTTGTCCCATCCTATAAATTACTAGTGGAGTGTTTGTAAAAATAAGAAGCATTATAAGTAAAATTTACAATTGTACATTTTTCCATAATCATCAGGTGTATTCATTACATACGATTAGAACCACAGTGTTTCATTAGATATAAGTGCCAAATGAAGGAAGTCACTGACAACATAACACATTTTATTCCTCATTTTATGTAGCAACCAAGTTTGTTGTAAAAGGTTTAAAAATAAAGGTACACATATTTTAATAAAACTGCATACATATATTTTGAGTGTAGTGTGCCACTTTTATTTTACTGGCTTCTGTTTGAAATCTTAATTCAGAAATAAAATAAGATAAAAAGTTGTGAGTTCTTATTCATTAATTAGATCCTATAAGGTTTGCTGTAATAACACTCATTATCCAGGTTTTAAGGGGGCTAGGAAGAGTAAAATAAAATTTGGCATTTCCTACTTTTAATCCAAAAAGGATGGTTTATTGGTCATTTAAAATAAATAACCCTCTAAAAATCATTTAAGTGTACTGTACATTGCTTTAAACTTGGGGGTTTAATGTCTCTTTTCCTAAAACTTTTAATATTTCAATGGGTGGATAGAGCACCCAGTGGGTCTACCCACACCCCACCAAGAGTTGTGAAATTGAGGCTGTCTTGAGGTAGCCAAAATGGTCCAAAAGAGTTGCCAGTTACAATTAAATTGAAAATGAACTTGTAGGCTAGCAGATAGAAATTACACATTTTTTATGTGAATTTCAGTAATTGATGCAGAACAAAAATATAACTCACTTATTTGATACTGAAACCTTTATAATTAAATAAAATCAATGATTGAACCTGCTAATGCCATCCTATAAAATTAAGAAAATTCCACTACAATATGTATTTAACCAGATCCTAATGCACATGTTTCATATGTTTATGTAA
Source organism: Hymenopus coronatus (assembly GCA_030762935.1). Lineage (NCBI taxonomy): Eukaryota > Metazoa > Arthropoda > Insecta > Mantodea > Hymenopodidae > Hymenopus > Hymenopus coronatus. The sequence goes on from CM060892.1 coordinate 27,601,379, forward strand.
GCTAGTGTGGTGTGGATTTCAGCAGCCCAAACCTGCATGGTTTCCATTCAATATGAATAAGTTTACTACATTATAGAACTAAAATAACATTCCATACTGATCAAAAATAGATTAGGAGGCTTGTTTTAACTGGTTAATATAGCTAAAACTAAATAAATTTTTGAACAGAATGCAATTGCCTGAAACAATAGCCGATGGGAATTCCCACACGACTTCTATGATTGACAAATTTATATATATCTTTTTTTATTTAAATTTAATGTCCTTCAGGCGTATATAGGTATACTGTATAGTTCATAGTGAATCTCCGATCCACATTATGTTACAAAATGTTTTTGCCTAGGTATGATTTCAAATTAAGCAATAAAAGCTCAGTTACATATAACAATTGGAAACAATTGCATATCTTCTGAATAAGCTCTTGCAATGGAAAGAAAAGAGAAGAATCACTAACCTTCAATTCTGTCCATCAGATAATATACTAGGAAAAGCATTAACATGCAATATAAAATAATATAAGACAGTTAAATTTACAAAAAAAAATTATATTTTCATGAATATTTTGTATACTAAGAATTTATCTTTCATGATTTCTACAAATTTATTTAAAATTCTGTGAAGGAAGGTGTTTTTCAGGAGACTTCATGATATTCAGTTTTAATTGTATCATTAATATTTCAAATTTATTATATATAAATCAAAATCATAAGAACCATTTTGAGAAAATGGAACAAAAAATAAAATTTTATTGTTTTATTTAAATGTAAAGGGTAGTTTTGGAGTGGGGGATTTTCTTCAAAATCTACAATAATCTGCTTATTATAATCTTGCCCAGCTGATATGTGTCATGTGCTTGCTTTCCTTCCCCTTTCTTCTGTTTGGTTAGTGTATGCATTTGGTGATAATAATGACAACAAAGAGTGAAATAAACACTCATGATAGTTGCATGTACTTTTGTCATTCTGAGAGGCAGGACTGCAAAGAAGGTTCCTTCTATTGATAAGAGTTTACATGTAAATATTCTAGATGTGTTAACTCTGTTGAATAATATATTTGATTCACACAGTTGTGCAAATGTGTATCTGAAAATTTTGTTTGATTATATGTAAAAGATTATGTTAAATAAGGAACTAATTTGTATCGTACAATTAGTTTCACAACAGCAGTCAATGGAAGGTGATTAGTGCTTGTTAAGAGAGGTGAAACAAATAGGGTTTCACTAGGAATAGGGTTTCAGTAGGCATCAATTCAAATTCTCTTACACGCACGCACATAATTTTCTAAAAGTGATTTTTACCTGGGGAATTCAGTAGACCTTAAAACTGAAATTTGAATGCCAAATTTTTGGAAGATTACAATATTTCCTTTGCCCTCTATAGAGTGAGTGGTAGAAAAAGTAAAAAAATAAAGAATAGACATTAATTTCACTTAGTCATAAGTTAAAAATGAAAATGTTTATCCATTGAAAAATTGAATGAATACCAAATTTGGTTTTTAAGTTCCAAGAACCCACCTAAGCGGCCTGAGTTCAATCACATGTGGGATTTGTGGTGGATGAAGGGCGTCTGGGCAGGTTTTTTCTGTGTCCTCCAGTTTTCCCTGCCATTCATTCCACCAATTGCTCCATCATCACCTTCCCTATCATGCATTTTGCTTGCATTTTGTATCATCCACTTCATTGCACTCATGCCTGGCTAGGGGGTGACCACTCGTTCCAGGTTCTCCATTCTGTGTGGTTTCTTGATGCGTCCTTTAACAATTATATCTAAAGGATGAATAAAATGAGTTAATGAGTTGGTTCCCGGACAGGCTTCTGACCCCTAGGCATTCACTTGTAAGTCCTAGAAGGGTGTCAGTTCTAAATATGGGGAGGGTAAGCCGAATATGAAAAAAGTTTCAGGAAGGTGACAAAGATGTTCAAGAAAGTCCCCCAATCCATACTATCCTTTATTTTGAAAATATAAATTACTGTTTATTTGTTCAAAAATGGCTTTTAACATTTTCATTAAATACTATACATTTAAGATATTTACATGAGCAATAAAATTATATATTGAAGTTTTGCGAATAGCCTATGAGGTCTTCCTCATTCTGAATTAATTTTGTATATAGTAGACTAGATTATCTCCAGTAATAGAAGAGACTGCTACCACAGATAAAGCAAAGTAATAGTTAATCCAAAAATGTCCATAAAAGTATTACATGTTAATATTTTATTTTATATTTTTTGTGGTTTATGAGTTTTTTCTTCTAATCGTAAGCATTTATTAACCCATCATTTGCCGCTATATGAGCATTTTGCTCACACTTTTAAATTTCTTTTTACTTTCTCTACTCATACTATGTACATAGTGTATAAAGAAGGTATTGTAATGCACCCAAAATTTTGATACCGAGATTTCACCGGAAATACATGTTTCAAGATCCCATTAATCCAAAAAGAACATTTTTAGAAAAATGTCCATATATATGTGTGTGTGTCTGTGGGCAGCATAGTTCAAAACGAAAAGTCTGTTAAAAACCAAACTTGGTATTTAGGTTTGGTATCTTCCAAGGATGGGACATGAAGATTTTCAAGAAAATCCCCCCACCTCCAACTGTCCTCTACATGGAACTTTTTTCGAAAATGTTGATTTTCTTAAAAGTGGCTCAAATGATTTTGATTAAAATATTTTATATCAAAGATATTTACCTGACAAATAAAATGAATATCTTGAATTTCCTGGGAATAGCCTCTGAAGACTACTTTTTCTGGATGAATTTTATGGAATTTTGCATAACTGCTAAACCGTAAGAGATGGACAAAAACTTAAGATGCAAAAAATGTAGAGCACGTTTAACAACATAATTTATGTAATATACATTTTTTTTCGTAGAGTTGATTGTTTTTGAGATATTCCTTGTTATTGGCTTCAGCTATGAAAAACTTATACTTTTCTCATAAAGGAATTTGTCCACTCTTGTCCATACAAACAAAGGAACTTCAGTCACATAGTCAGTTTTTGACTATCACTTTAACCTATAGTACTTCCTTATTTCACTTCTACTTACATGGAAGCAAGTAAAAAGACTTTCTGCTAATTTTTTCTCGATTAGCATGAAGTAAATAGAAGCTTAGTCATTTTAAGAATAATTTGTTGCAGAGATGTAGAGAAAGTAATGTGAATGGAACACATCAGATTTTTTTTTTTTTACAGAAATGACTGCTGATAAAATCTTCCCACTGAATCTAGCTGACTTTTAAATTTTCCTGAAGCAGTTGTTTAAGTTAGATTTAGCAATAATCACATTGATAATAGTTTATGTAATCTTTGTCCAGTTGCAACACTGCTGGTTGCAGTTTCCTAATCAATTGGCAAACCATGTATTCAATTGTTGTGCAGTCCGCAATCATTCCGGTTTGAAGTTGGAATGTGTTTGTTAAATTATATTCCTTCATTTTAATTGTTTTCATTGATATTCGTTAGGTTTTTACAATGAGTCGAGCAAAAAAAAAAATCTTTCTGTAAGCCTTACAACAGCATGGAAGGGGTTCTCAAGGTAAATTTATTTTCACTTTTTGTTATAATAAATGTGTATTTAATAACAATATTTAAATTTTTTGTGACAGTTTTGAATACGGCTATTGAGAATTCAAATTTAAATCAACAATTAGATACCATAATCAATAGTATTTATTTTTATTATCACCGTCATCATTATCCACCACACCCCAATGTTTGAAGACCTTGACGTACTATTGTTAGAACACATCAGAGTTGTAAAAGAGAGGCAAAAACTGTAACTTCAGTGGCAAATGCATGGAATTTGTTCTTTTTTGCAGAGACAATTTTACATATTGTACTAACATATATCTTCAAAAACGTGTACTAAATATGCATGATCAAGGGACTGTCCTGATACAACTCATTGCAGAATAACTGCTCTAATTGGCTTGAAAAATTGTGCTATTGACAATGTTATTTCTTGTTGCAAAATGCTCACGGTGCAACAACCATGTCACAACAATGGTGGCAACAAATGACGGGTTAATAACTTTATTAAAATTATAATTTATGGTTTTAAATTTATGTATTATTATATTATGTAATGATAAGAGGATATATGGCATGTACTAAAATTGGAGAGATCCATAGTGATCCCTGACAGTTGCCTTATCTCATGGCTGCTCCGTCACATAGTTGCCACTTTGTCCCATCCACACTGCAATAGGACAACGAGCCATTTCCAAACACACAAACTAAAACACTAATACACTATCACACAGCACGTTACAGTATAACACATAAAAAAGTCTATAGCAAAGCAAAATAGCGCAGTACACTTTGATTCTCATACCAACTGAAAGTGTACTGAGGAATATTTGTTACATCTTGCAACAAGGATGATGCCATTACTTATGTAGCATGAATCTATTGGCAGTGAAGCAGACAGACCTCTTATCAGCTGAGACAGTGCTCTGGCTGTCAGGGATCACTATGAATCTCCCAGGAAGGAATGAGATGAAAGTTCTGTTGCCCAGATCAAGTAGTGGCAGTGTCTCTGCTCTGTTCCATACCAGAGGAGGATGAAACAATTGCATAGCCCATATCCACAGTGCACTGTACACCACCAAACTACCCGTCAGGCCCGAAAAAAATCCATCGTCCTCCACTGGGTTTGAACCTGCGACCTTGGGTATACGAAGTTAGCATGGTAACATACTCCAGAGGGTGACTTACACTTACTAGTACACGTGTATTTTCTTCATTATTCCTGTGACTTCATCACAGAAGAGTGTTTACATATATGAGGTATGCCAGAGAGGTTGACCAGACTCCAACAGTCAACTTTATTGTTTCCATTAACAGAAAATGTCAACATCCTACCAGTTTGTCACGCAGCATGTTTGGGACACCTTAGACAGTGCTGACTCTGTGGAATGGTGCCCCATCGCCCCATACCAGAACATTCTTGTGTGTGGGACATATCATTTGGCTGAGAAGTCTGACACCAAGAGGAAGGGACATTTATATCTGCTCAGCATCACTGCGTCTACAGGATTGAACCTGCTACAGACACTGGACGTGCCTGCAATACTGGACACAAAATGGTGTAGCCATCAAGTAGCAGGGAAAATTGTACTTGCAGCAGTCAATGCTGAAGGAATGGTCTCAGTGTATCATCTGTATGCTGAAGACAAAGGTAACCACAGAACTTGCAGCATAGTGTGCTTATTTTTGGAATATTGTATTGAACTAAGTAATAAATAAACATATTATATAAGCAAACAGGCACTGACATAGGTAGCCAAAGTCATTAAGGCACAGAACTGTGAATAGATCTGCAGTTAAAACCTGTCAGGATTGTCCGATTCAGGTTTTTCTCAGTCATTACTGGCAAATGTGTGAAGGTAACCTAAAATTAAGCCTGGAACTTATCCTTCCCAAATAACTTCCTTTGCTAAATACATTTCATAGCATGTATCATGTAGTAAGAATGGCCATTAAGCCATATTATGGATGGGCAGGTTACCTTAATGTAACAGTTACAGAAATAATAGAGACAGTAATAATGGAGGAACCTGCCTAAAAGCTACTTAAATCTGGGCTGCTTAGGTGAGAGGCATGCTGTGTAACCACTCAGCCATGGAGTGCCTTCTGTTAAATTAATTAAATTAATTTGCTAAATAAATGAATAAGATAAAAATGTAAAATCAGTTAAAGGTAATCAGCATGATGCTCAAATGTTTAAAACACGTGCATGATGGTCTATGAAAAAATAAATTGTTGCTAAGAAAAATCAACAATTAATGATGATTTCACGGGATAATGAGAACTGTTCCCTGATAAATACCACAAAGTTAAGATGGTCGAAAGCTTGGATTTTTACGACTCCAATTTAACCAAGGTTATTATTCCATGAAATCATTAATAAACCAACACCAAGAAAGCTTCAAATCTTTAATAAGAAGCAACAATCATCATATGAACGATGAAAGTGGAGTACTGTATCATAAGCTCATTCTGAATCTTTGTAGAATAATTTAGTGCTATGTTGTTTAAATATTCTATGAGATAATAATTTAAACCACAATTGGCTTGGATTTAATGGTTTAACCTCAACCCAGCATCTTTGCAACCATGCCTGAGATGAAATGACTCCCTAATACAGCTAAGCTGAAGCAACAATTGCAGGACTATACAGCTGCAGCTAGACTGATTCATAAGCGGATCTGTCCTGTTCCAACACACAGACACATACATTCATCCTCTCCTACTTTAATCTGAAACAATGTTTAGGAGTTCAGGGATAGTATTTGCAGTAAAATCTCAATATTGAACTTGAGTAGAATACAGTACTAGGTACTTCTACTTACTACCAGGTGTCTGGAAAAAAAAAGTTTCCTTCATTATTAGAACAGTTAGTAAGCAATATAAGAAGAAAAATAGCTCATACAAACATTGGTCATAAATATATCTTTTGAGTTATGGTCTTATACTTGGTTATAAAATGAGTCAAATTTACACTTGAATTGCTTTACTAAGTAATAAATTATTTGGACATGTTTTGCAGGCATATGTTGCCTACATCACCAACAGATTTCGACTGGCTGGCCTGTTGTTGGTATTTTTGTGGACTCCTCTCCTTTCTCTGGTGGCTGATAAATGAACTTGTAGAGCAGGTTGTCATCAGTGGGAATTCCGAAATTTATAAGGTTATGTTTCTGCTTTCGGAATTCCCGCTGATGACAACCCACTCTACAAGTTCATTTATCAGCCACCAGAGAAAGGAGAGGAGTTCACAGTAAATACCAACAACAGGCCGGCCAGCTGAAATCTGTTGATGATGTAGGCAATATACGCCTGCGAAACATGTCCAGGTAATTTATTACTTAGTGAAGCAATTCAAGTGTAAATTCAACTCATTTTATAACCAGTATGTAATTATGCTTCACTGTGTACCACTTCCAGTATTTTGATTCTTTTGATCATTATGGTCTTATGTCGTATGAGCAGTATATCTGGACTCCAAGCAGTTTGATACAAAATGAGAATACACTGTCCATAGAGGCTTGTTACACTGCAACTTATTGGTTCATTTTCATCAAGGTTAGGTGACAGCTAACATGAGCCTTTTATGAGTATTGGATTGATTGGGTAGGGTCAATACCTTAGCCTTTCCATTTGACTGACCTTAGCGCTTTAGATTATTCACTTTGGAGACGTTTAAAGACTATGGTTTATGCAGTTCCCATATATGATGTGCACACACTAAAAGAACATGCTTTCAAGGCCTGTGATGCAACTCAGCAGTAACCTGAGGTGTTACAAAGAAATTTCAAGGGACACAGAATGTAAGGTTGCATTGCAATGGATGGTGGCCAAATTGAGCACATATTGTAAAGAGTAGACCAAAGATAATCATTGATGTAGTGGAGTAGATCATAACTCAGTAGATATTAAGTTTTTGACTAATGTTTACAGGAAATGTTTTTCTTATTTTGTTGCATACTACCTCCTCAGTAAATATTGGAGCTTTTGTCCCAGATGTCCCATATAGGTAAATGTCAAAGTCATCAGGTTTTAAAGGATGTAGCAAAACTGCAATGTTTAAAATGTTGAAAATGTATTAATTTTGCATATATTCTTAAAACATTCACATTGAGTTTATAAAAGTGACCCTGAATTTTAGTAGGTGGTGATATGCAGCTGCTACATGTTTGTGAGTACAGCATTCCAACGGAGGATGACTCCAAGGAGACATTGGCTCTGTCTCTTGATTGGTCAACTGGAAAGATGGAATCTCAGGTGCCAATGTTAGTTGTTAGTGACTCCAAGGGTTTCATCTCATTGCTTCAGTTGACAGATTTGAATCTGAAGCAGATATCACATTGGAAAGCTCATGAATATGAGGCTTGGATAACAGCATTTGACTACTGGAGACCTTCAGTTGTTTATACAGGTACTTATGGCTAACATATCTTTACTTAAATGTTTTATTTTATTACTACAAGCTTAAATCTGTTGCTTATATAGAACTTGCAGAAATAATTCTTATTCTGTGCATAGTTTGCACACGTTAGCACATCTAGAGGGGGTACTCTAAACTGATTTATATTATTTTCATTTTTATCAATTATATTAATTCTGTTAAATGCAGTAAATTATTATGCACCCTATAATAAAGAACTTCTCTTTCTTCAATTAAAGTAACCACTAAAACTTTATTTTTAAAATGATAACTAATTTATTTTCAGTTTTCGATCCTTCATCAAAGGATCATCAAAGGAGGTGACACTCCCCTGCTCACCAAGCAAATTAATAATAAAAGAGTACAGGCTTCAATAGATCTCAAATAACAGTTTAAAAACTGGACACAGTATTAGTAAAATAAACACAGTGGATTTACAGTATTTACAGTGGATCCTGGTACAAACCAAGTTGGTATGGACCAACTTGCTACTTCCGGTGGATTTACAATAGACCATAGATTTTCTTATTCATTAACCAGGAGTTGCATTGGTCCAGGAATCAAATCCTTTGATCCAAACCATATTTTGGTCTACCTCAGAGGAGTAGATTAAAGACATATCTTTACAAAATGGATGACTATGGATGGCTGCTGCATAAAATCCATGAAATGTACCAGAAAAAAAACAAAAAAACTTTCTTCGATTAGACATAATTGGAAAAACTTCAAAAACAGATAAAGTTTTAGTCAAGCAAAGGTTAGAGGCTGTTAGAACTGGTTCTTCCTAACCTATATCACTAAAACAATAACCAAAGCTGAGAACCTCAATTAATATACAAATCCTAATAACGCTTCAGTATTCGGTGTCAGGACAACCCTGTTGATCTACATGACATTTATCATAAGTCAATGTTTCAGGTACCATTTTTGATCTTGTGCTTTGTTACTTGTTTTCTGGTGAGGAGAGGAGCATTACAACCATCCAAAAGTTTTATGACATACATGGTTTCCTCAGGCAATCATTTCTGTATAATTAATATCACAGAATATTTATTTGCTTAAGATTCAGAGTGAGGTGAATTTAATAAATAACATTAATTGTTTCTCGCTATTTACATTCAATTCTATTATGCAATTTTAAAGTAAAAGTTAATATATTAGCAAGCTAAATTCTTATGAAATGCTTAACAATGTCATGAAACTCTATAACTGGTGGATAAGAACACTTTGAAAAAGTGAGGATCATCACAGTAGGTTAGAAATGTGCACATGGTTTTACTAAGCTTTAGCTCGTAATTATTTACATTACTCTGGCTGCCAGGAAAGCTTCGGTTTTTATTTCATGTGATATGATGTAATAAGTTTTCACAAACTGTAAAGAAAATCCTAGTTGTTCAGAAAAAAGGAATGGAGGAAGGGAAGGGAGGGAGGTAAGAAAGGAAATTATGCTATTAGTTAACCTTATGAATGCAGTAACAATAAAAATATATCTTGAATGGTTTTCTTTCTGAATATAAACAAAATTCTGAAAATGTCAAACAGAAAAAACTATCTTTGAATTTTAGCATTTATCATTAAATTTACTTTTATGAGTTCAGAATATCTTGAGTGTATGATTAGAAGGGATATAATTCAGTATTAATATGAAAATATCATTGCAGAAAATGGATGAATTTTTCATAATTCTGATTTATTTCAAAGTACTCATTTGCATTATATTGTATTCTTTATATTAATAAATAGACATAAGTATTATTTTTATAAGGAATAATTTCAAAAGTAATAAAAATTCACTTAATTGTTTAAGATAATATAATGTTTTGTTTATATAATCCCATTCTCACAGGTGGAGATGACTGCAAGCTCAAAGTATTTGACACAAGAATCTCTACAGTGCAGCCAACATTTTGCAGCAGGGAGCATGGAGCGGGTGTAACAAGTCTTCAGAGTAACATTGTTCAAGAAAACATTCTTGTATCAGGAAGGTAAGTGATACAAAATATAGGGTCATTAAATTATATGGTAACCCTTGTTGCAGCATCTCTCTACTGCGCAAGAGATCTGAGAGTCGCCAGGAAAGTGGTGCTGGTAAAGGCATACTATCTTAAAATAAATTAAGGAAATATACCTTCTGCTCACATTATGGGCAGCACAATTTGCAAAAATATTCTTGCTCACTTGTCTAAGCTTAGCAGCAGGGATCCTTGTGATTTCTGCATGATGTTATCACTAAGTTTCTGTAGATTACACAGGGATTTCTGTTACTGAGTTTAGGTGAATGTGCGAGAGCATCTTTAACTTATTATACTGCCTGTTTGGGAGCAAATGGCAAATATTTCCAGCATTTATTTAAGGTAAGAACTCCAGTGCGCCTTTGCCAGCACCACTTTGGTGGCGGTTCTCAGATCTCTTGTGCAGTGAAGAGAGGCTGCGAGAGGGTTGCCTTATAATTTGAGGACCCTATAGTAATCATTTTAAAGACATTATAGTGAATATATTGTAATTAAAGAAAGAAAAAAAATGTAGCATTTGTAATGTTTATGTTTTATAACAGCTATGATGAAATTCTGAGGACATGGGACACACGAAGGATGAAGCAGCCATTGTCCTCATCACATCTAGGTGGAGGAATCTGGAGGCTAAAATGGGACCCACATAAATGGCAGCATCTGTTAGCAGCCTGCATGCATAATGGTTTTCACATACTTCATGATAATAAGATAGTGGCATCATATGGTGAGCATGAGAGTCTGGCATATGGAGCAGATTGGTGCAGAGTTTCTGGTAAAAGTGCGCTTGAACACTTACAAGATCGAACACTAGAGGGCAATATCAGTATCATTAGTACCTGTTCGTTTTATGACCACAAATTGTGTATTTCTGTTGTGAACTTAACACCTTAATACAGCAGAGTTTAAGGACTGAGAGGTAATGTGTTTCTTGGAATCTAGACACCTTGAATACATTGTGATATATAAGTCCCTTCACAGGACTGCGGCTCAGTGACCTTCATTAATCTCCCCAAAACAGACTATTGCTTATTGCAGGCTGTTCCAACTCTACTCATCTGAATTGGAGTACCTACTCGTGCATACTCAACCATAAACCTTGGAACCTGGCTAGAGGGGAAGGGGTTAGCTAATAAGTCACTGGATGAAGGTCATAACACAGTGCTTGAGCTTGCATTTCAACTCTTGATTCAGTCATAACAATAGGTTGGCCTTAATAATGAGGTATATTGCATACTCTTAAGCATATTACAAATTACATACTTTGGTCACTAGCAGATAACTAGTTACCAAATGAAGACCCATTAAGACCGGCAGGCCATCATTCAACATTTCCAGCAGGGTGATCTGGTGTGGTTCTGTCATCCTACATGGTTAAAGGGGCACTGCCTCAAACTTCAAGAGCTATGGCAAGGACCATACCTCACAGTGCAGAGGATTAATGATATTGTCTACCCCATCTGGAAGCTGCCCCAAGAGAAGAGACTGATGGAAACTTGGATTGTCTAGCTGGCTACAATGATGTTGATCGGAATACCAGACCTGAGGAGGCAGCATTGCGACTGTGCCAAATGCATGCAACTAAACATGCTACCCTGAATTATGTGCACCAGTGGCCTGCTTTTCATAGCTCCACTGCATTGTCACTGGTGTGTGTAACTGTAGCATTGAGCTAGCGGTCAGTTGACATCAAAGCTCTCCATGCCTTCCCATTGAAGAGGACCTCACAGGTTATTCCCAGAAAATTCAAGATATTCATTTTGTTTGTCCTCTAAAGATCTTTTTAAATATGGTGCCTTTTTAATCACAATTTTTTAGCCATTTTTAAAATAAAATTTTTTGAAAAACATTCCATATAAAGGGTAGTTTGGGATGGGAAATTTTCTTGAAAATCTTTGTGTTGCATCTATGGAAGATACTAAATTATACTGAGTCAAACACACTCAGCCAACTTTTTTAAATAATTCTTTTTTAATCCAGGGGTCCTCAAAACTTTATTTTCAGTGAAATCTTGATAACAAATTTTTGGCTTGAATGCAATACCATCTGTACCTACTTTGTACCTGGTAGTGAAAGTAAAATGAAGTTAAAATTCATGAAAATATTTGATACGTTAATAAACGGAAAAAATTATGAATGCACAGAATATCTTTAAAAGATTTATGCTTATTTGTATGATATAAATTGAATTTCAGCATTTGAATGTATAATTTTAAAGGTCAGCAATGCAAGTTAATTAAATCACATTAAATTTTGAGAAGACATTTAAAAATTTCAATTGCTTCTTAACTACCAAAGAAATGCCCCACTTATGTAGGTTATTTATCCCTACTCTATAATACTTGGAAGTATTCTCCACTTAGTCTAGATGGATTTCTTTTCTTTGTTAATTTGTTCGGGTTATTCCAGTAAAATCTCACATCTTATTGTTGGGTCCAAATGTAGTCAACAGTTTTCCTCCCTCTGACATTTATTTACATCACCTAAATGGTTTATTTTATTTTACTTATGACAATTTTATCTTCAAATTAAAGGAAGCATTTTGACATAGAAATGCTATAGTAGCATTCAAGTTTGGAAAAATGAATTGTATTAAATGAGATCTAACATCTATGATATGAACATAGTACTTACAAATTATTCATTGATAGCTTTCTTGTGAATTAGCCCTCTTTTTTTATTGATATGGCCTTCAAGTGTACATTACAAATTAAAAGTATTCTTACTAAATCAATATATACTAAGAATTTTAGAATTTGTGTTAACAGTATATGAAATGGGTTCACAAATATTTTAATTATGAAGGTAAAAACATTTTATTTAACTCTCGAGACTGCATATGGTGTCTCTGCAGACCCCAGTTATTTTTATGGGGATTGAATTAACTCTTGTCCATTTCTGTACTTTCCTTTCCTATCCCTTGCTCTGCAGAAATTAGCTTTCATGGAGTTTCCTTCTCATTATCTCTATGTAATGGCATCATAATAAGTATCTGGAGTCTGCTGTTACCCTATGAGCAGTAACAGCCAGCAGATTTCTTGCATTGCATTCTTTACTAAAGAACTGCTTTGCTGTGTGGTGTGATTTCTATTGCCTTACTGGTTAATTCATTGGAATAAATGTGATTTCAAGGTAATAGTCCATCATTTGAGGACAAGATTAATGCAGCTTTGTAAAAATAGTAAGTGGCAATGAAAGTAATGATCAGCATTTATCCTCTGAAATCGAAGGCAATGTGGAAGTACATTCAGAAATGAATAGTGAAACTGAGGAAGATACCGATGATGTACATGAAAATTTAAATGTTAGTGAAGAAAGTGGTCTGCTGACAGTGCTATCTTCAGCAATTATGAGGAAGAATGGTAACAAATGAGTGCCAAATGTGGAAAACATCATTGTCATACACCATTTAAAAATCTGATGTGTTCCATTTACATGACTTTCTCTAGCTGTTCTGCAAACAAATTTTTGTTACAAAAGATTTTTCTTTTATCTACATCATGATAAACATTAGCAGAATTGTCATATTGCTTGCTTTTTTGTAAGTAGAAGGTAAATAAGGGAATTTACTATGCTAAAGTGATAGTCAAATCTTTTAAAAGCCAGTTGCTATGTGAAACAATTGAAATTTGGTTCTCTTTGTTAAAGTAAAAAAAAAATAATGGAAAGAAAGATGGCTTCACATTTGAGAAAAAGTTTTAAGAATACTTGGAATACCTTAAAAAAAATGGGGGTTTGACATAAATTGTAAGTTTTAACAGATTCACACTTTTTGTGTAGTAGAAGTTTTTGTCTATTTCTTACAGTATACAGAAGTCATCCAGTATAAAAAGGTCTTCAGAGGCTTCTCCCAGAAAAGATATACATTTGGTTTTTCATGAAAATATGTTAAATAAAGGCATTTTAATCAAAATCGATTGAGCCATTTTTGAGAAAATTAGAATTTTCGAAAAATGTTCCTAGTAAAGAGTAGTTGGGGATGGGGCAATTTTCTTGAAAATCTTCTTATTGCATCCCTGAAAGATACTGGACTTAAATAACAAGTATACTACAAGCACGCACGTACCCCCGCACACACACATGCATGCACATGCACACACACACACACACACACACACACACACACACCCCACATCCTACAACACCCCACACCACCCCTGCGAGTTTCTAAAATGCTTTTTTTTGGAATCAGGATTTTCCAAAACATGTCTTTCCAGTGAATTCTTGGTATTGAATTTTTAGGTGGAACAAAATACCTTCTCTATTCACTATTATAAGTACATGCTAGAGAAAGTAATCTAGTTCTTCAATTACCAGGTTGTAAAAATGAAGCCAAGAAGATGGAAAGCAAGATTCAAGCATGAAGCTTTCTGTTCAGTGAAAAATTATTTTTGTGGTTGGGGAATGCACAAATGAAGAGATAATAATGAGATAGTGAACTATTGTATGTCTGCTAATACCAAAACACTGACAAAATGAAAATTTTGGTTTTGTTTGGTCAACTACACACTGCTGACATGTTCAAACAATCAAACCTGGACATACAAGAAATGTAAGCCCACCTCGGGAGTGTGGAGGTAGCATCATGATTCATGAGTTCTAATCTTGTTTAGGCTGAGTTACCGGATAAGGTTTTTTGGGTTTTCTCTTATCCTGAGAAGACAAATGCTAAGCAACTTTAAGCTCCATGGACTCCGAGAGCATTTGAGCATTATTTTGCTGTTTTCATTCATCATCCGATATGACCAACCAGTTAGAGGACATTAAGTTAAAAAAAAAAAAGAAAAAAAAAGAGGTCATTCAATGCCCCTCTAATATACAGAATGATTATGGGTGAAAGTCTGTTCAGTTTTCTGGTAAACTATTCTAAACACATGGGAAAGCATTTTTATTCATAAACACAAAGGAAATCTCATGAATTTTGAGATTCTCACCATAGATGGCATCATCCGATTATCAAAGATGAGAGATGGCAGCATAACTTTTAGTGGAACCAGTCACAACATGGGAGCAGCAGTCTACAAACTAAACTGAAGATAGGAAGGACACTCCCTGAAACTAGTCTTAAAAAAGATCAACATGTAAGTGGAGAATTTTAAAGCATTTAAAATTTTGACTGATTGTTAAACAATTAGATTATAGTGTGCTCCACTAAATACAAATATTCCTAATTATTTATGTAAACTATCTAAGGTTCACAAAAAGTCTACCAGATCACAAGAATAGATTTGTACCAGTAGGAGATATTTGGTGCTGCTTTATTTCAAATTGTACAAAATATTTCATGTCACATGAATACTCACAATTGATGAGAAGTTGCTATTATTTTGAGATAATTATCAAGTTTGTGTGTACATAGCTTCAAAACCTGACAATAATGGTGTCAAAAATTGTTACAATTTGTCACAGTGGGCTTTTTATATGGTGAATGCTACACCTAGTATGGGTAAAGAAGTCGGGTCGAGCAGTGATCCTGTTCCTCTACAATATGACTGTGAAAATAGTAGACCAGTTCATGGGACAGGGCGAAGCTTAACAATGAACACTTTACATTGGTTCTCTTAGCTCAGAAAATACTAAATGACCACAAATTGACAATAGTTGGAACTATGAGGAAGAATAAACAAAATGTTCAAAATGTTTACTCCCGAACAAATATCAAATCATATTCAGAGCTAACAAATACTTGTATCTTTCATGTCTAAGAAAGGAAAATCTGTTTAACTTGTCTATGATGCATGAAGGAATTCACAATGATGAAGAAACTAAGAAACCAAAAACTGATACTGTTTTAGAATTTTACTAAAAGGAGGCATTGATATGTTTGATTAGCTTGTGTGCATGTACACTGCTGTCAGCAAAATCAGAAGATGACCCTTAGATTTTTCTATAGTATGTTGGATCAAGTAGGAGTGAATTAAATGATAATTGAGATCATTAGAACTGTCTCTGACCTACATTATATATAAAGATGACTTGAACAATAAAATTTGTATGAAATCTTAGAAATAGGCTTTGAAAAGAGAAAACAGAGCAAGGAACCTAGACACAAATTTGCAGAAGAACTGCAACCAAAACTCCATTTGCATTTCTGTGAACTAGTAGCATCTAATTTGATTGATATAGCCTTCGAGTGTATAATACAAATTGAAATTATTTTACAAAATCAAGTAGGGTCTAAGAATTTTGCAATTTCTGTTAACAGTGTATGAAATGGGTTCACAAGTATTGTACTGCATGAAGATAGAACTTTTTATTTATTCCTTAGGATAATAATACATTTTATTTAACCCTGGAGACTGATATAGTGCCAATGCAGACCCCAGTTATTTTTAAATTTGTTGCTAATTTTAAAAGGGTATTGTATTAACTCTTGTCACAGGTGTATACTGTGCCCCAGATCTAATGAAAAGAAAGTGAAAACAATGTGTGGATAGTATGTAAAACCTGTTTACCCTGAACACAAAAGTGAGCTCTATCAAAAGTGCATCAAATTTTGACCATACAATAACTTAAACAAACAAATGTGTGTGTAATAGGATACCAGTGATGACTCTACCATTGATGTGATTGATGTATTATATCCCAATAACAATTATTATTCATTGCAATTTTTAAATTATTAATTTTAGTTTTATTTAAATAGAATTAGCTTTAATTATTGTAAGTTCAAAGTCCTCATGTTCAGCTCTCATTACCGGTTGCTAGATAGTTTCTGATACTTTGCAAACAGCACTGAAGATGGGCAGTGGTAGCATGTTTAAATTACAACCACTGTTTTCTTTTTCTTAAGGAAACTTTGTCTGTTGTTGAACATCTTTGTACATTAGGAAAGTGGAATAGTCTGTCACAGACATATTAAGGTAGAGTGGATGGAAAATGGCGTGTTATTTATGGACGCTCTTCAACTACTGTGGTTCTCAGCGACCCATTCTAAATTGGGCATGAAAGACCACTTAATTTTGCTCAGAGGCCTCTCTATCAGGTTGAAAGAGACTGATCTAGCATTACGATACTGGGAAGCAAGAAGGCGCATGGAAGAACTTCGAAACGCTCAGCAGTAGCAACCAACCAACCAACCTCTCTATCAGGCTTGAGGTTCTTTTACGTGCCGTAAATCTACAACACAGGACCAACTGCTTTACTTCCCTTCAAAGGAAGCCATGCTGAGGATTTTTATACCCGAAAAAATCAATCGTCCTCCGCCAGGTTTGAACCTGCGACCTTGGGTATATGAAGTTAGCATGGTAACCATTACACCATGGAGAGCGACTGTAGAGTGGATGGTATGAGCCATGTTGACCTTTGCATTGGTTTGGTATTTAATAATTATTCAACAAAATAATAAAGTATGCACTTGTAAATGAGTTTTTAAAAGATGTTTATTTTTTTTTTTGCTTAACATCCTTTAACCTGGGTGGTCACCTGGGTGGTCATATCGGGCAATGAATGAAATTGGTGAAATGATGCTCAAATGTTCTCAGAGCTTAAAGTTACTCAATATTCCGTCTTCCCAGGATAAAGGAAAACCCTGAAAAAAAATCTTATCTGGGTTACTCACCCTAAGCTAAATTCGAACTCGCGACCTGTTGAATGTGAGGCAAACAAGCTACCACCACACTACCCAGGCAGGCTTTTAAATATTGTAAAATAAGATAAATGACTTGCACTTAATGTGATTATCAAATGTACAGATTTTCATATTTGCAAGGAGTAAATAAGGCACAAATTAAAATGTGTAAATGGTGAGATTTTAAAATGATTTCATATGTAGTTTAAGCGTGGATATTATGGGAGCGTGCATCTCAGGCATCACTTTTGAAGTAAAGTCTGGCAATTATTGTGAAATTGGCTGCTTGTTAAGACTGTCGTTTAGAAAACTTTCTTTCATTAATAAAAGTAAAATTATTAGCCAGACTTCAAACGTAACCATACAGTTGAAGTTCATCATTTCAGTTGAAATATTTATAAAAATGACTTTTGGATTTGTGGAGTGTGAGGTATTAAGTAAAATTTTCTGCTGGCCTTGTTTATTATTTTCTCACAAAAAAGAGTGTGGAATGACAGAGATTATAATGACTTAAACAATATTTATAGACCCAGTAAACAGCATAAAGACTTGATTTATCACATTATGTGAAAGAGAACATCATTCAGAAGAGAGCAAGGATAAAACTTCTCTCTGGACAACTTCCCATTGAAATATACATAAAACAGCTTTGATAAGGAATAATCATTCAATCTGTGTTGAATTCATACTTTTTAAACCAGTTTAAATCCCCTAACCAACAGGACAGGAGTTGCCACTGCAGCATACCTATTTTATTTAATACTGTTTTTGTTTGTGCTTCAATGTCAAAATCAGAATCTATTCATCATCAAATCTTACAAATATCAGCTTCATCGCAGTCACTATTTACAATATTTGTGTTATTCTTGTAATCTCTAAAGCTGTATGTGGACAAAGTTATCGATTTTTTATGAGGGGGGTCCTTGCGAACCCCGAAAAATATGTTTCCAAATAGATTTTAATAGTGAAATGTTTGGCTGAACTATAACAGAAATGCACTTCAGTGTTTCTAGAAATTCAGTTTTAATTTGGATGAATATATTTAGAGCCCTTTATTGGTATTAAATGTTGCATGAAAGCAGAAGAATAAAACTATCAGTGCTCAGCTCGCAGAATTACTGCAAAAAATCGCGGTTTTATACCGGAGTTCCCACCAAGATCAGATAAGACTTGGATGAGTCAGAAGAGGTTCAAGAGAATAAAGGAAACTTCTGCATTGTCTTTGAAGTGCAGAAGGGTAACGTTATTGACTATGTGTGGGTATTATCACACATAGGAATTTAAGCGCCTAAACACTCGTTTGGCACGCGTGCAGTTAGCCATGCATGCTTATTTGACATTGGGTGGGGGTTCGCCGACATTCCTTATTGGGATCCTTCGCATTCTCGTGAAATCTCGTCATGAGTGATACATGGACGAGATTGGTCTGTATTGTGTGTGTTGGTTTGTCTGCTAACTCTCGACCTTTTCAAGTTAAATGGAACGCAAACAGTAATTACAAATATATATGTTTTCTCTTAGTCTAACCGTTAATAGTGGAAGCATAATAACGTAGTATGTAAAACGATTTAGACGAGTGAAGAACTGGTCACACCGTTCTCGCCACCCTAGTATGGTAAGTAGGAATGTTTACTTTATTTTGTGTTTTTTTAGTTTTGCAAAATGACACATATTCCAGTGCATGCAGTGTAAAACATTAATTGTGTGGTAGCCAGGGCGTTAACCGCTGTAGAATCTGCACCTTTGGTTATTTATAAGCTTAGCACAGAGGTGACACAATTAGGTACCGCGGGAAGTTGAAAAGGAGGGCTGAATATTTAATAGAACAAACACGGTTAAGCTAAGGCTGACGTTTAAAGTAATGTGGGAACAGAGGTATAGAATTCAGACTTATGTTCTTTACAGCATTCACTCCAAAAAGCGCAGCTGGCCACTGGACCCAACCCATCTGCTTGTAAAGCCGATACATTGAACTATGCTACGCGACTTGACTTTCTACTGAAGTGTTATTCGTAGCGACAGCTCTTTAAACTCGACCGGTATATTATGACCATTATGTTTCTTAATGTTATTAGAGCTTGCGGGTTTTTGAAAAGAGCTGTCATTCAAGAAGGTCACACAGGGCCCTAACGCTATAATACATTAGTAGTAACTGTTTTACTTTACCAGTTATGCTAGGATCTGTCTTTAGTTCATAAATTAGCTGTAGAGTGGTTTTAATGCAAATTTATTGTGAAAAAGAAAGAATATTTTGGAGTATAAAGCTACCCTTACAAACCTAGGCAAAGTTTTTATATTTCTATCCCCATCCATATGCAATTAAGCCTACACTGGATGTTTGGAAATGTGTGTACTTTAACAATTCAGTCAATTTTGTTCTTGTTGACCTGAATGTTAGAGTTGTGAAAACTATTAACCTTGTGGAGAAACAGATTTACATGTAATACACACTTCCTGAGGAGCATACTTTCTATCATCATTATTCTATTAACCTCTATTGTTATGTGTAACTAATTCTGAAAATTTCAGACAAATATATCAAGTAGTTTTTGAGAAAAAATATTTTTGTTTTTTTAACTACTCTACCAAATAAAAGAGCTCAGTGCTCCAGTTTTCAAAATGTAACAAAACTTCATATTTACATTCTAAGAATATACATTTTAAAAAAAAATTATCTATGAGTTTTTAATTAATTAAATATTACTGCAGGAAAGAGTGTGATAAATTATTTGTTCACACTTTTTCATTATTTTGTGGGTTAATTTTGTTAATTCATAATTAATTGCATTTACTTAGCTTAATTTATAATTTTTATTTACTATGATTTAAGATTCTCATTGGAAATGTATTTAGAGAAACACATCTTTTAATATTTGAAGTGTCATTTGTCCATTTAAAAGGCCACACAACAAGTGTTAAAATTGCAAGCAGCATAGCATACCCTTTAAATTACATGCCTTTTATTCTGAAGTGTAGAGTGAATTGAATCTGCATTTGTGTAGTTAGATCAGCAGCATCCATTGGAAATTTGCATGGGGGAATGGACAGCTAACTTGGAAGGAAAACAAATGAAGATGATGATGTATTTATGGGTAAATGATCAGTGCTAGAGTTACCATTTTTTATTGTTGTATTTTGTAGGCAGTTCGGCTTAAATAATAATGTTATATACAACTTTACTATTGAGCTTTAAAAGGTTTCCTAAATATTTTGAAAAACCATTTATATCCAATACACCAATGGTTGTTTATAAATAATTTTAACCTATAAATCTGTTATACAACTGCTATTATATTAATTCAGTTTTTGATGATTATTCATATATATATATATATATTTTTTTTTCCCTAAATTCTTTTAACTATTCCCAAGGAGGATATTTATTGGTTTTGATTTATTGAATAGGTGTATCTCAGTGAAATGAGAGTCATTATTTACATTGGCTTCAATTTACGAGTAATGGTCAGATTATATGCATAAATTTCACTGTTAGTTTTCTTTTTCATAATTTGTCTTCATAAGGGAATAATATGATGTTCAAAGTCCAACATTTTGGATTTGAAGTGTTAACTTACAAATGTCTAAAATGATTTTGATTACAATACCACATGTTTTAAGATGTTTAGGTACTAGATAAATTATATGTATATCTTGTATTTTCTAGGAATAGTCTCTAAAGTCCACTTCATTCTGAATGACCTTTGCATAATAACCACAAGAGATACATAAAATCTTACCATATAAAAATGTATATCACATTAAAAAACACAAAGTGTCAAATATTTTTTTTTTATTTTATTCTCTTTATCTATTCTTTGTGATGACCATATTTGAGTAGCAGCGTAGCTAGACAAATATTAAGGGGGGTTATGTATAGGGATTCATCTTTGAAACAATTTCTATAAAATCAAATGATAAATAGATATGGGTTAAACATGCACAATTTGTTTTCATTCAGCTTTATATTGTTAGATTAAGATGCAGCAATTGAACTAAAAACTAGATTTTGTTAAATTAATACATTTTATACTTTTTTTTTTAAGCAAGAATGTAAACACTCGAATTGTTTTTCCTTGCTATTTGACTTGTATGTCTTTTTACGATGATTCATCCCAACTCAATAATAAAGTGAATCCGAGACTTCTTTTACACGTCAAGCATATCATGTATGTGAATACAACAGAAGTTTGCGGAAGTAATATATTGCAAAATTAAATAGACACAAACATCTTGATTTTACTGTCATTTAGAGTTCAGAGGTTGGAAAAAAAAAAAAGAAAAAAAAAGAAGTATGTATTTCCTTGAGTCCCAGGTATAGACAACCAGCATGACACCGCGAAGTGCATAGAATACAAATGGAGATCCAAGAAACAGCTGTTCTGAGGCTAAACAGGGCAGAGTTCTTTCCCCCCACTTCTGCGCTAGTTCCTGATCAATTTGATCTCCATAATCCAGATGGGAGTATAAGCATTTTCCTCCCCATTTTTATGAGCTAGACTTGTCTTTTAGTTATATATGCTTAATCTATTGCACCATTACTGTTAACTGTTATTTCATTTGTTGCTGGTCACATCAACCCCAGTGAAAAGTCCCGATATAACCTTGTAGTTAAAACGACCTTAAATAATAATAATAATAATAATAATAATAATAATAATAATAATAATAATAAAATACTCAAATGCAGGTTACTTCTCCAATGGACTGGTCAGCGTGGCTTCTCGAACTAGAGGTCCCGATTCGATCATTTTATCGTTCCCTATCTTTTACAGAGTCTGGAAGTGTGAATGTATGTAATCGTAAAAATTCTGATTAACATTCTTTTTTGTACTCTTATACAAAAAACCTTATTCTCTATCTACTTTTTGTTAATCGAGATACTTTCATTTCTCATGTTGTAATATAAGGATACAATAGGCTAAAGTTATAGTACGATTTTTAAAAAACGAATCGGTATGAGATGGCTTTGAAATTCCATGTTCTTTACATAACTACAAGAAAAACATTCGAAAATTGAAATTAATAACGGAGAACATCTCGGTAATCGTTAACGCCAACATTTTTTGATAAACTTTATGCTTAAAAGAGATATACATTATTTGTGTAGTAAGATTTTGTTATCTCTGAAACTAGTACTGTAAACATTTATCTCGATTAACATCAAGTAGATAGAAAAATAAGGTTCGGTAAGAATAGTTGCGAACCTATGAGAACCTATTGAAACTATTTCTGGCGAATATATGTATATCGCGATTGACAAGAAATACATTTCTACTTTTAAGTTTGTCTGCACATATTTCAATATAAAATGAAAAAAATTTAGTTATTAGTATGTTAGCCGTCGAAGTTGATGTTTTTGGTTTTTTTTTTTTTTTTTTTTTTTTGTGTAGTTTAACGTCCTTTAACCTGGTTTGGTCATATAGGACGATGAATGAAATTGATGATATGATGCTCAAATGATCTCGGGGTCCATGGAGCTTAAAGTTACTCGACATTCGTCTCTCAGGATAAGGGAAAACCCCGAAAAAAATGAAGTTGATGTTATATCTGCTGTAGAATGATTTACAGCGGTTTGTAGTTCGTCATGGACTGCTACTTGAACTCTTCCCATTGATAACAGAAAGTCGTTATCACTTATATAATTGGCAAGAATATGATATGTTCTTGATAGGGCGTGCGCCTTCTTGACATTAAATCTTTGTTGAAATAATCAGCAGTTTGAAGTAGTTTAATATATGTATGTGCGAGGGCGGTTCAACAAGTACCCGTCTTAGGAATGAAGAAATTTTTTTCAAACACCAAAAAATGTAAACATTTTTATTTATTGTGAAGTATAAATGTAACCATTTTGTATTTTACCATTATGTAAATAACTCTGAAAGTTCGCAATATGACCATGCTATTAAAACGACCCAAAGTAAATAATATTAAAAAAAAAAGTATTGCTCAACATATAAATAGGGATATACACTTCTCCCTATGTTCCTGCACGTTTTTTAATCCTTCCAAAAATAGGAGTTGCCAAACTCTGCAAAATACCTCTGTATGGACGATGACCTCATTTGACCTAAATTTTGTTTTCGCGAGACATTTCTTCATGTTTGAGAAAAAGAAGATATCGCAAGGAACCAGGTCGTGCGAATATCGGGCGTGCGGAAGCAATCGTAATGCATTTCGTACAATATGACGGCACAAATTCTGGATGAATGTGCTGGTGCGTTACCGTGGTGAAACCGCACTTTCTTCTTCGTCAGATGAAGCCATTTCTCCTTCAACTTCTTATCGAATGGGCCAATAACTCTTTGTAATGTTGTCCAATAATCGTTATACTTTTTGTAAGAAGTCAATGAAATGAGTATGACACTTTTTGCTTAAAAAAAATCGTTTACGGCCGATGTGACCTGTGTTGTAATAATTTTAGCTAGTCTTACTTTTAAAACAGGTGGTTTTGCATTACTTTTTTGAGAGAATAATCTAGTATTTTATTTATGAATATATTAATGTGTTATTTTTCTTGGTTCCGATTTAAATTAATTTATATTCTATTTAAAGATACTTTTTATTGCTTTTTTATATGTTTGCCTTCTTTGTAGCAGATTTACCGGAAGCAACCCATTGTTTTGATTGTTGCTTGATTTTCGGATTATAATGATGAGTCCAGGTCTCATTGACTGTGACGATTCGAATCAGAAAGTCCGAATTTCTCTTGAAATAGCTCCAAACACAACTTTGAAGTTGAAAGCCCCACCCGCTTGTTGTCAGCTACGAATGATCAATCGTATGATCAATCGCGGCATCATCGGGCCAACTTTTTCAGCTACAATTTATTATACAAAATAGAATTGTCGTTCCCGTCTACACACTAATGGCCTCTGCCATTTTGCAAACTTTCTTTCGAAAGTTATATCGTGTATTTTTCCCTCGGTAACCACATCTGTCTGTCGTCCTTGGTGCTCCTCATCAAAACCGTATGTTCAACCGTGTTTAAAATCTTTGAAACAATATCTGTTGTCATAAATGGCGTAAAGTCCCATAAAGAACATCCAATTTCTTTTTTATCTCCTCCCAAGTTTTCCCGTCCAAAAGTAAAAAGCGAATCACTGAACGATGTTGCACTTTTTACTTTCCCTAGTCCGCACGAACAATGTAGGTACATAATGGATAGAGAAGGTATTGTATTCCACCCAAAAATTTGATTTCGAGATTTCGCCGGAAATATATGTTTTGAGGTCCCCTGAGTCAAAAAAAAATTTGCGCGTGTCTGTGGACGGCGTAGCTCAAAAACGAAAAGATCATTAAATACCAAACTTGGTATTTAATTTTAGTATCTTCCAAGGATACAACACGAAAATTTTCATGACCTCCCCCACACCACCACAAACTACCCTTTACATGAAAAATGTTTCAAAATGATGATTTTCTCAAAAAATGGCTCAAACGATTTTGGTTAAAATCCGGAATATTAAAAATATTTACATCACAAAAAATGAATATCTTGTATTAGTCTCTGAAGACCTCTGTATTCTGGATTAATTTTACTAAACCAAGAAAAAAGTTCGCAAGTCTCTCCACCCCAACTATCCTTTACAAGGAAAATTTTCGGTTTTAATTTTAATTTTCCGAAACAGTGCACTAATAATTTGAATTAAAATACCATATTATTTTTACGATGTTTTCAGATTAATACAATGTATATATTAAATGTTGTGTGGCTGGCCTGGGAATTTCTCTTCATCGTAGTACATTTTGTACGACCTCTGAGGGTTAGAAAAAAAACTGACTGTATAAAAGATGCAGATCTCGTTAGAGCGCACATTTGTTGTAATTTTTACTTTCTCTACGCGTACTATGTACATAGTGTATAGAGAAGATAATGTATTCAACCAAAAATTCGATACCGAAATTTCACCGGAAATACATGCTTTGGGTCCACCCAAAAAGCATCTTTGGATAAAGGTCCGTGTGTGTGTTGTCTATCAGTGTGTGTGTGTATGTCTGGGCAGCATAGCTAAAAAAGTCCGTTAAATACCAAACTTAAGTTCAGTATTTGCAAGGATGCGACACGAAGATTTTCAAGAAAATACCCACCCCCAACATGTAAAAAATGTTCAAAAACTGTTGTTTTCTCAAAAATGGCTTTTAACGATTTTGATTAAAATATTGTATATTAAAGATATTTACATAAAATGTTTATCTTGAATTTTCTAGGAATAGCCTCTTTAAACATCTTTATTCTGGATGGATTTTGCGTGATTTTGCATAATTGGTAAGTCGTAAGAGTAAGACAAAAATGTATTTAATAGAAAATATAGAGCTCGTTAAAGTACACAATTCATGTTATATTACATTTTTACTTTCTCTAAACGTACTATATACATAGTGTATAGAGAAGGTATTGTAATGCGCCGAGATTTCACCGGAAATATATGTTTTGAGACCCCCCTGAATATAAAAAAAAATTTAAAAAAATTGTCCGTGTGCGTATGTGTGAATGTGTGTCTGTGGGCAACATAGCTCAAAAACGAAAAGACCGTTAAACACCAAACTTGGTATTTAAGTTTGGTATCGTCCAAGGATGCGACACGAAGATTTTCAAAAAAATCCCGCGCACCTCAAATTACCCTTTATATGGAAAAAAATTCGAAAATTTTGATTTTCTTAAAAATGGCTCTTAACGACTTTGTTTAGAACGTCGTATATTAAAGATATTTACCTGACAAATAAAATGTATATCTTGAATTTTCTGGGAATAGCTTCTAAAGGCTACTTTACTCTGGATCTATTTTACGGAATTTTGCATAACTGCTAAACCGTAAGAGTAGAACAAAAAATCTGATGTGTACCATTCACATGACTTTTCTCTATATCCCTGCAACAAATTATTCTTAAAACGCTTATACTTCTATTTACTTTATGCTAATCAGAAAAAATTAGCAGAAATAGTCTTATTACTTGCTTCCTTGTAAGTAGAAGCGAAATAAGGAACTAACATAGGTTAAAGTGATACTCAAAAGCTGGTTGCTATGTCAATGAAGTTCCTTTGTTTATATGGATAGGAGTTGACAAGTTCCTGTATGAGAATAGTATACGTTTTTCATAGCAGAAACCAAAAATAAGGAATGTCTCAAAAACGACGAACTCCACGAAAAAAATGTGTGTTTTAATGTGCTCTACATTTTTTGTCCATCTCTTACGGTTTAGCAGTCATTCAAAATTCAGTAAAATTCATCCAGAATAAACTACTCTTCAGAGGATATTCTCAGAAAATTCAAGATATACATTTTATTTGTCAGGTAAACTCTTTAATATACAAAATTATAATCAAAATCGTTAGAGCCATTTTTGAGAAAATCAAAATTTTCGAAAAAAGTTCCATGTAAAGGGTAGTTGGGGTGGGGGGGGTTTTCTCAAAATCTTCGTGTCGCATCCCTGGAAGATACTAAACTTAAATACCAAGTTTGGTATTTTACCGACTTTTCGTTTTTGAGTTATCGTGTTCACAGACACACGGACACACACACACACACATGGACCTTTTTGTGAAAATGCTTTTTTTTTTTTTTTTTTTTTTTTTTTTTTTTTTGATATTGGGGACCCTAAAACATATATTTCCGGTGAAATCTCGGTATCGAATTTTTGGGTGGAGTGCAATACCTTCTCTATACACTATGTACATAGTGCGTATAGAGAAAGTAAAACTGACCACACAAAAAATGTAGAGCACGTTAAAAATGGAAATGGCGTGTTATTTATGGACGCTCTTTAACTGCTGTGGTTCTCAGCGTCCCATTATAAATTGGGCGTGAAAGACCGCCTAATTTTGCTCAGAGGCCTCTCCTATCAGGCTTGAGGTTCTTTTATGTGCCGTAAATCTATGACACGGGGCCCACGGCTTTATTTCCCTTCCGAAGGAAGCCATGCTCAAGATTTTTACACCCGAAAAATTGCATCGACCTCCGCCGGGTTTGAACCCGCGACGTTGTGTATATGAAGTTAAGCATGGTAACCATTACACCACAGAGGGCAACTAGAGCACGCTAAAACATACAATTTATGTTATATACATTTTTTTTCGCGGAGTTGGGTCGTTTTTGAGATATTCCTTGTTTTTGGTTTCAGCTTTGAAAAACATACTTTTCTCAATGCAGGAATTTGTCAGTTCCTATCCTTACAAACAAAGGAACTTCAGTCATATTGCAAGCACCTTTTGACTATCACTTTAACCTATGGCACTCCCTTTTCGCTTCTACTAACAAGGAAGCAAGTAATAATACTGTTTCTGCTATTTTTTCTCGATTAGATGAAGTAAATAGTATAATTTGTTGCAGAGATGTAGAGAAAGTCATGTGAATGGAACATATCAGGTTTTTTTTTTTTTTTTTTTTTTCGTGGAGCTTATGGTTTTTGAGATATTTCTTGTTATTGGTTTCAGCTATAAAATACTTATCTCATTCGAGAATTTGTCAACTCCTGTCCATACAAACAAAGGAACTCTAATCACATAGGAACCAGATATTAAAAAATTTGCCTATCGCTTTAGCCTATGGGACTCCCTTATTTCCCCTCTACTTACAATGAAGCAAGTAATAAGACCCTTTCTATTTTTTTCTTGATTAGCATTAAGTAAATAGAAGAATAAGCTTTTTAACAATTTATTGCAGAGAAGTAGGGTAAGTCATGTGCATAAAACACATAAGATTTTTTGTTTTGTTTTAGTTAACAATTTCAGAACCATATTAATATAGGTTGCAACTACTAAATACTTCGCACTTCTCTGAACTGCAAATCATATTTTCTTTCTTTAATTTTTGTGTTCAGGCAAAGAGCATAATTTGAAAGAACTCGCAAATGGATTGACTTTGAAAAGATTTAGCTATCGCTTTAGCCTGGGTAATCTTCTGATGCCTACAGCGAAATATGTAGCGAAGGTTATCTGTATTAACAAGAAGGGTTAAAACCTAAAAGAATAAACTTTTGTAAGAAACTTGCAGAAGGGTGATTAGAGAAATTTGTGATTGATGCATATCGGATTGTTAAAATACCAACACAACTACGAAAAGCAAATTGTGATTTTTACTTTCTCTACACTTACTATTACATAGTGTATAGAGAAGGTATTGTATTCCACCCAAAAATTTGATACCGAGATTTCACTGGAAATACATGTTTTGGGTTCCCCTGAATCCAAAGAAAGCATTTTTGGAAAAAGGTCCGTGAGTGTCTGTGTGTATGTTGACAGCATAGCTCAAAAACGAAAAGACTGTTAAATACCAAACTTGGTATTTAAGTTTGGTATCTTCCAAGGATGCGACACAAAGATTTTCAAGAAAATCCGCCCACTCCCAACTACCCTTTACATGGAATTTTTTCGAAAATTTTTATTTTCTCAAAAATGGCTCTAACGATTTTGATTAAAATATCGTATATTAAAGATGTTTACCTCACAAATAAAATGTATATCTTGAATTTTCTGGGAATAGCCTCTGAAGACTACTTTATTCTGGATGAATTTTACGGAATTTTGTATAACTGCTAAACCGTAAGAGATGGACAAAAACTTACCACACAAATGTTGAGCACATTAAAACACGTGGAGTTGGTCGTTTTTGAGATATCCCTTGTTTTTGTTTTCAGCTTTGAAAAATTTATACTTTTCTCGTACGGAAATTTGTCAACTCCTGTCCATACAAAGGAACTTCAGTCACATAGCAACCAGCTTTTGACTATCACTTTAACCTATGGTACTCCCTTATTTCGCTTCTACTTACAAGGAAGCAAGTAATAAGACTATTTCTGCTATATTTTTTTTTTTTCTCGATTAGCATGAAGTGAATAGAAGCATTAGCTTTTCAACAATAATTTGCTGCAGAGATGTAGAGAAAGTCATGTGAATGGAACACATCAGATTTTTTTGGTAGTTTTTACCATTTGGTCTCTCCCTTAGTACCGGGGTTCATATATAACCAGTGTTCGGTCAATCAATGTTAATTAAATATTCTTTCACACTTTCCGTGTGCATGTTAAAGTTGGAGAGGTAGAATCAGACTGAAAAATTCATTCTGGTTCCACGTTTCCCAATTTGGAAGTGTTGGCAAATCCTGAAACTTGTGTGACGTCTATAGGTGAGTTAGTTCATATGCACAGAAGGGCTCCATTCATTTAGCTGCGATGTGACGAACATGTTTTGGACAGATTGCGAGGAACAAGGTGACGTTACTGTGACAAAAAGTCAGGTCGTATTTCAGCCGGATGATATCTGAGATCCCTGAGAAGTGGTCGGCCTTCTCCATGCAGCTGTGAGCACAGACCAACATTATCAACAAATGTTCAGACCTGCAAACAAGCCTCTTCTACAAACTCTTCTTGTAATGCTTAGAAGTGCCTAAGTTATTCTGGATGATCTGACTTTGAAATAATATGGAAAATAATGATATTAAATATTTGAAGAAGGATAAGAAGAGGAGAAAATAACTCTCTTGAAAAGAAGTAGGAAGGAAATTTGAAGATATGGACATTCAAGAATTCTTCAGTAAAATAACCGTAAAACTTCTATAATATTTTATATTTAAATGAAGAACAATTAGGAAAGAGAAATACATTTTGATAAAGGAAATCCTCAACAAAAATAGGATACTCCAGGGATAAGAGCAGGTGCTTGGAGACTAAAAGGTCTGTTTACGGAGATAATGAAGATATGGAAGTATATCATTTGAAAGGAGCCAATAAATCGGAAACTGATTGAATTACAAAGCAAAATAGCTTTAACTGAGATTTTGAGAAAGGATGGTAAAAACATACACTTCTTAAGCAAACTAGGAGAAAAAAACAACTGGATTTGGCGTGCTAAAGAGAAGTAATAAAAACATAACTGCATGGTACATTTTAATTGATCCATCTGTGAAATGTATATAGATTATGACACACAATGATGGTTTTACTTTTGCTATGTATCAATATTTTAGCTTGCATGGTTATGTAACAATAGTTTATTGTCTAAATTCATTGTTTTGCCCCCGCCCGAGTACACTCGGGCGACTAGTTCCTACTCCTGGCTCCTGGCAAGCTCAACAGTAAAAGAGTTTACAAATAGATCTATTATATAATATTGTTTTATATTAATCCTAATTGTAGAAAAAGTTTTACTTTTCGAACTCTCCAAAATTCTTGGTTTCTCAAGATTTAATAATCATTTCGGAAAACTATAGGAGCAACTTTCTTTAATGTAATTTTGAGAGACAGTATAACATTTTTTAAACAAATTAGCAAAAATTGCATCATGTAGGGCATTTTGAGTATGGAAAAGTATTGGGAAAAGTTTGCGAGAAAACGAGGTTTACAGTTGGAACTGCCGGTTAATAACCGTGCGCCTGCCCATATAAAGCTTCAGTTAGTTGGTAGTTGAAGTACACCAAGTAGAAAAAACTATACATTTTTTTAAAGTTTAGAATTCATATCATCATATTATGGAAAAAAAAACGATTTTTCAA
Organism: Hymenopus coronatus; assembly: GCA_030762935.1. NCBI lineage: Eukaryota > Metazoa > Arthropoda > Insecta > Mantodea > Hymenopodidae > Hymenopus > Hymenopus coronatus. The sequence continues at coordinate 27,632,398 of CM060892.1, forward strand.
TTTTTTCACAATATTTGTCAAATTTCACAGATGCATCACCTTAATTCTGTAGCTTTTAAGAAGCCTTAATGCTATGTAAAATGTATTGTGTATGTTGAATATGACTGGCTACGCCCTGGTTAAATGTTATATTTACTATACTCGAGGTAAACTTCCGCAGAACCACGTCATAGTTGCATTACATATTTCGTTGCTGGCGCACGAGGGCTACTGGAGACTAAAGTGATAGGTGTATCTTTAAGAAGTGGGTCGCTATATGCTGGCTTAGAAATTCCATGACACCGCGAGAAACAACTGAATAGATTATAACAAGGATATGAAGTATTTGAAAACTCAAAACAAAATCTCGGAAATCGTTAGAGCCACAAACCATATTAATTTGTATTTTAACGTGATATACATTTTTATTTGGCTACTTTTGTCTACTCCATATGGTTAAACAGTTATTTAAAATTCTTCCCGAATGATAACCATAAGACACAGACAATAACATACTACACAATCTGGTGGGTACATTCACACACATTTTTCTGCTTATTCAGCGACAAAACTATCCTTACAAAAGCTCTCTTCTACTAGAGCAAATCGAGATGAACATTAACACAAATTGTTTCATTACTCATTTCCTTGAAAGTACAAGGGAAATAAACAGAATACTCTAGGCTAAGAGCTGATCGCATCCCGTTTGAGGAAAAGTAATAAGTACTGAAATATTTAATGATGATAATGATAATTTATTTCACCATTTGGCATACATACAATACAATAGATTTTCGTCAGCAAGTCATTAAAATGCATCTATATTTAATATTCTTGTATGTTGTAAAAATTAAGTTCCTTAATTCTGTTTTTACACAAATTTTAAAAGAATTTGCATTTGCAATTTGTCTTATATTTAAAGGTAGTTTATTATACAATTTCACTCCAAGATAGAGATGAGAGTTAACAGATTTCTGTAACCGAAATTTAGGAGATACCATATTATTTCTACACCTTGTATAATGGTTATACATATTAGAAAAAGTAACTCATCTGTCTTTTGGAGATGAATAAAATTCAAGCATGCAAATACATACAAAGATGCCACAGTTCCAAATTTTTTAAAAATAGGTGCACAATGTTGACGAGAATTACAATTTTTTATTATTCCGAGAGAGCCTTCTTCTGGAGCAAAAATACTTGATTGGCTTCCCCACTGCTACCCCAGAGCAAAATACCATAGTTTAAATGAGAATGAAATAAACTATAATAAACAGTCAATAAAGTGCTAATGGAAACACACATCCTAAGTCTTCTTAAGATAAATAAAACATTTGACAACTTTTTGCATATTTCCATTATGTGGAATTTCCAGGAAATCTTGTTGTCCAACCATATTCCAAGAAGTTTAACCTTTTGCTCTGTACTCTGTTTATCATTTAAACTAAATAAGATAGTTTGTGTTTTTTCTTTATTCATGTGCAAGCCATTTGTGTCAAACCAATCAGAAATTTGATCTAAAGTATTGGACCAATCAAAAGAATTTGCAGAAATAATATTTAGCACAGTGGTGTCATCTGCATAAGAGATCACTTTACCTGGAGTAGCAGCGGGCAAGTCATTAACAGCAACAATGAAAAGAAAAGGACCCAGAATAGATCCTTGAGGCACTCCCGTAATTACATCTCGAAAAGTAGACATTTGGTCATTAATTGAGACTGATTGCTTTCTATTGCTAAGGTATGATTGAATTAGGGACAGTTCTTAATTTTTATTCCATAATATTCTAATTTTTTTTAGCAGCAAATCGTGGGGTAAACAGTCAAAAGCTTTACTAAGGTCACATTTAAGTCAATAATAAGAAATATCTCTATCTAATTACCTATACTACAAAAAAGTGTTCGACATTAATTATGTGCCTTAAAGATATACATACATATATATATATATATATATATATATATATATATATATATATATATATATATATATGTTGGGTAGTAAGATTTTGTCTTTCTTTCACGGTTTACCTGTTCACACACATGCGCGCTTGTGGACCCTTTTCTAAAATTGTTTTTATTCGGGAACCTGAAAAACACATTCCCGTGAAATTTCGACACCGAATTTTTTAATGGAATATAATACTTTCCTTATTATATGTAGCACAGAAAGCAAAAATGTAAATCTCTTGAATTCACACATTTTATTTCGAATCGTTTTTGTACATCAGCCATTTCCGAGATATCCGTTATTTAATGTGTTTTGAAGTGCTGGCACCATTCAGTTGTTTCTTGCGATAACATCGAAAGTGCGTAATTGCAAGCGACGCGCTTTTGGACATTTGACTATAACTTACAATTAGCTTCCTGTATCCCTCATGTAACTATAACGAAATACGCAAGTAACTCAATCTGAAGTCTTACATTTACATTCTTTACAAACTATCGTTTATTTTTCTATCTCTTCTTCAATAGTTTTCTATCTACTTAAAATTAATCGAGATATACATTTACAGAAATGGTTTCATTAAAAATTTCGTCGTAAGTTCAAGATGAATTCAGGAGTCGCGCTATACATGTTTTCAAAAGGGGTCGCTATATTATCCTGGCCTTGAAAGACATCACGTAGCAGGGAAACTACCAAACTATTAACAATGGATATTTCGAAAATAACTGAGGCCACAGAAAATGCATTGGAAATAAACTGTGTGTTTGAGAGATTTTTTTTTTTTTTTTTTTTTTTTTTTTTTTTTTTTTTGAGCAGGGCATTTTACCTATCAAGCTTTGCCAGTTATAAAATTTTGTTTTTACGAATGAGTAGCACTTCACAGACTATTCCCAGAAAATTCAAGATATACATTTTATGTATGATTAAAATATCTTAAATGTATGACATTTTAATCGAAATCGTCCTTGCTATTTTTCGGAAAATGAAATATTTAGAAAGGTTTCCCATGTAAAGGGTAGTGTGGGGTGGAAGTTTTTAAATTTTGTATCTCTCATCTTTGGAATAACTGAGCTTCAAATACCAATCATGTGTATTTTAGCTACGTTTCATATGTACACGCGTGGGCGGATCTGTTTATAAAAGTGCTCTTTTGGATTCAAGGGCCTCAAAACATGCATTCCCAGTGATACCCTGTTATCAAATTGCTTTGGTGAAATGTAATACTTCCCCTAGTTACAGTTACTAGATACAGTAATACACGATAATGAAATCTTGTAATTGTGGTTTGCAGGAAAACAGCATGTGAAATTAGTTTTTATTGCTATAGGTTTAAATGCTATATTATAGTCATTTCATAATGGACTATAGCGCACTAGGAGTATATAAAACTTTAAAAAAGAAGTAGTGATAGTGGGAAAACCTCCGAGGCGCCATAATAACTTGGTAACAACGCATGTCTTTCATTAGAAGCAATTCAGTGAGTGTTCTAGCACAGAGCTATTATAACGATTGTTCCCCTTCGTTCATCTGTCACCAGTAAATAACTGAAGAGAGCTGGCGTCATTCAAGGCACATTCACAATACCAAGCCAGAGAGGGTGGTCGTATTCAAATGACTCATTTAATGTGTTTGGCATGTTACAGCAAACACGTTGAATATTTGTTAATCACGCAGACTTAGAGGACAGAATCAAAGTACACACGTATTTACAATGTTCTAATTTCTCGTCGCTTAATACTTGTACTGACTAGTATCAAACAAACCATTCTTGCATGAACTTATTAATTACTTTATCTACTACGTACTCGTACAAAAATTCGATACAGTGATTTCACCGGAAATACTTTTTTTAAGGTCCCCTGACCTCGAAAACTTATCTTTTATTAAAACGTTCGCGTGCACCTGTTGTGAACAGCTTAACCCAAAAGTGAAACATGGTATTTAAGTTCAAACATCCAGAGATGTGACACAAAGGCTTGCTAAGAAAATACCCCGCTCTAAACTACCCTTTACATGGAGGATTTTCTAAAAATGGCTCTTAACGGTTTTTATCGAAATTCTATATAGTTTTAAAGATTTTACATAAGTGAAATGTAAATCTTGATTTTTCTGGAAATAACACATGAAGTGCTCCTCTTTCTGAATTACTTTTGCATAATTAGTAAAGTATAAGAGACAAAGATATTACTGCGTAAAGATGTGTAGATCTCGCCATTTGTTTTTTTCTCCTGGCCGTGCACAGAGAACGGAATTCCAGCTGTCACATAGCTAGTTGGTCTTAAAAGATTTGAAATTGCTTAAATCATATTATATTTCCCTAATCATATGTTTGTATTAACGAAATGTGCAATAAGGCAATTTTTGCAAATGTTTATCTCGATTGACATGAACTAGATAAGGTAAGAAAAGTTTGTATTAAGTTTGTTGAAGAATGGGTAGATAAAATAATGTGAATGTACCTATATTAAGCATTAAACACACAGTTTTATGCACCTTAATATGCAATTTTCACATTCTGTATTATTTGTGTGTCTAAAATCTATTTCCGCGTTCTAAAATCACAATACATTTAAAATTGCAATCAATTAGTGGTAATTAAAAACCACACGATAAATAAACATAGTAAATTCATTATAGTTCATTATGCCCTAAATTATGAACTTATGGTTGCTAATGCATACCTTAAAAACTGAAGAAAAAGAATCTCAAAACTTCGAATAAATCACATTGGAAATGCACCGTACACCACAGATATTGTGACCTAAACACACTAGAGCTGACAATAACCATCTCATTGGATGTTTGCAAAGCACAGTGTATTGTCAAGGACAATAATGTAAACAAACATTTTGAAATACAGCTAATAAACTGGGCGAGATGTGGGAAGAATGCCACCGACCGTTCTTGCGCTTTGGAAGGGATTTCTGCCGTACTGCAGTCAGCGACCAATATTGAAGGATGATACTCACTTAAGGCTTGTTCCACATAGCTTTGCCCCTTATTTTTAAGCGATCACGTGAACTAGTCACCTCTCATTGGTTGGGAATCGTGGAATAGGGTGGTACAATTTAATCCCTTATTTAACATGATCTTTATCTTAATATATTCGAAAAAGAACTGTCAAATGTACATTCTCATAACAGTATGGTACATAAGAGTTAATTCATATGGAATGCATGTAAATTCGTTTTCTTCAGACTTACCACTCAGGAAGGTGAGACCATGTCTATCATGACAGAGTATTTATATTGGTTTATTGCCTACCCTTGTGTGGCACACGATTTAGTTACATCTTGCAAAGGTGTATATTAGACAATCAGGGTAACGGGAAGTAACGCAGCGCGGATGAATACGTCTCAGCCGGGTGAGCTTATAAGAAACAAACTTTACAGACGAGACAGGTATTCTTACTACAAAACGGAGTCTGCCTGCCAAAGCGTTAAAATAAACTTTTTTGCAGAATTTCGTACAACCAAGCTATATCAAAGTCTTTGAATCAAACCAGCACATCAGTACATCGTCCATAAAAATCTGATGTGTTCTATTCACATGAGTTTCACTAACAATTCTGTAACAAACTATTCTTGCGAAAGCTTATGCTTCTTTTTACTTCATGCTAATAAAGATAAACATTAACAGAAATTGCGTTATTATTTAGTTCCATGTAAGTCGAAGGGAAATCAGGGAGTGCATTAGGCTAAAGCGATAATCAAGTCTTTTAAAAGCTATTGCTATGCGATTGTCATTGAAATTCGGTTCACTTTGCTTGACCAAAAGTAAAACAAAAGAAACAGGAATGTCCAATTCCCATTTGAGAAAAGTTTAAGTATGTTAAAATTGAAACCAATAACAAGGAATATCTCGGAAATGGTTATCTTCATAAAAAAATGAGTAGGTATATAGCATAAATTGTTTTAACGATATCTACATTTTTTGAGTAGTACGTTTTCTCCCTCTCTCTCTCTCTCTCTCTCTCTCTCTCGTACAGTTTGCCATTTATGCTGAAGTCATCAAGAATGAAGAGGTCTTCAGAGACTCTTCCCAGAAAATTCAAGATATACATTTTGTTTGTCATGGAAACATCTTTAACAGACGGAATTTTAATAAAAAATCGTTAAAGTAATTTTGGAGGTAGGGGGATTTTTCTGAAGAGATTCGAACTTGGGACTAATTGAATATTACGCATACAGTACCCCCACAAAACAGAGGCGGACTTCAAACTTAATGTCCTGAAGTCTAAATTAATACAAAGTCTTGTCGAAGAAAAATGTTGGGGGTACACCAAATGATGCAACTGTAGTTTCTTCACAGAATCTATTAACTGATGTTTAATCGTCGTACAATAGAATATTCATAAAACCTGTACTTTGACGAGTCCTCTACGTCGTGCTTAAAGCACTTATATAATCAGTGAGATAAATTTGATGTAATCTACTACGAGTGGGCAGGCTATCATGCACCACTTGTAACCATAAAGGTCCTATTCTCGGAAGATGTTACAAGGAGAACTTTTGAAACAAATCTGAATAAACAGTGTCCTAAGGAAAACCTTCATTATTCTCATCTAAGGAGCTTTACAGGAAAGGATGAGGTTAACGTAGGTAGTCTTTAATGTGCAAACATTGTTTTGGATCCATTGTGTTTGTATGTAATTGCGAGAAACAAAAGAATGGCTATTTAGTACTCCAAAACATTACTGATAAAGTATTGTAAAATAATTCAAAGCAATAACAAGCAAGTGGTTATTGCCATGCACTTTATTTTAGCGTATCTATCTCACACTCAAGAGGTTCCGAGTTCGAATCTCAGTTAGGGTGAGTTACTCGTTTTTTCGGGGTTGTCCCATATCCTAAGAAGACGGGTGTCGAGTAACTCCAAATTCTATGGACCCCCGGGCTTATCCGAAAACATTTTGCCAATTTCATTCATCGTCCTATATAACTTACCAGGTTAAGGGACAAACTACAACAGCACTTTATTTATCTATTTATTTTACTGTTCCATTTATACCCCTCCATTAACTGTATGGTCATGTCGGCAGCTTTCACCTTCGGAATATAATGCCTATCGACAATGGTGTTAACTGGGATAGATATAACAAGTAGAATTTCTGGTTTTCTTTGAGCTTCATACATTATGTCGCATACATTCATACTTCCAGACTTTGGGGAGGATAGGGAATAAGCCCAGCCGGGAATCGGCCCAAGATCCCTCGCAAGGTACCGACTGAGCTACGGGAACATATTTTTTCTTTTATTTTATAGTGAGATATGGCTATTGTTTGTTTTGTATACCAGTTTTCCTGTTATACAAAATTCATTACCGGGAATCGAACCCAATCGAATAAATATCGACTGAACTACGGATACATACCTTTTCTTTTCTTTTTTCTTTTTTTGTAATGAGATAGGTATAGTTTTTGTTTATTTCTTTATCCTACCAGTTTTCCCATTATATACGAGTAATTCAGAATGAAGAGAACTTCGTAGATTATTCAAGATAGGTATACATTTAATTTTCCTTGTAAAGTATATTGAACGTATTGTATTTTAATAAACGATCAAATATTGAGATATGTATATAATATATAAATTCACATGCCTTTCTCTATCCATTCCTCGGAAAATTATTATTATTATTTAAAACGTTTATTCTTCTCCCTGCTTCGCGTTAATCGAGGCAAGTCTCCAGAAATACTTTTATTACACTTTACTGTCTCTAGCACATGTGTACAATGCGCATAGATAAAGAAGGTGCTGTATTCCACTTAAAAGCTCGATATCGAGATTTCACCGGAAATAAATATTTTGAGACCCCCTGAATCCAAAAGAAGCATTTTTAGAAAAAGGTACATGTCCGTGTGTGTGCAACAACTCAAAAAAAAACTGAAAATCCGTTAAACACAACAATTTGTATTCAAGCTAGGCATTTTCCAAAATACCCCCTCCCAACCACCACTACCCTTCACATGCAACATTTTTCGAAGCTTTTGATTTTCTAAAGAATGTCTAACGATTTTGATTAAAATGTCATATGTTTAAAATATTCTCATGACAAAAGAAATGTGTATCTTGAATTTTTTAGGAATAGCCTCAGAATACTTCTGCATTCTGGATGTCTTTTGTATAATTAGTAAAACGTAATAGATACAGAAAAAAAAAAACAAAAAAACATGCAGCACAAAAATTTAGATCTTATTAAAACACACAATTTGTTATATACATTTGTTTTCTGTAGTTAACCATTTCCGAGTTATTCCTTGTTGTTGGTTTCAATTATGAGTACTTTTCTCAAATAGGAAGTCGTCCGTGTTTTCTTTTGTTTTACTCCTGGTCATACAAAGAAGTGAATTTCAATTACAATCGCATAGCGACAGCTTTTAAAACATTTTGACTATCGGTTTTGATTAGTGTATTCCCTTAGTTTCCTTCTCCTTATAAGGAACTAAGTAATAAGTCCATTCTGCTAATATTTATCTAGATTAGAATGAAGTAGAAAGAAGAATAAACTTTTATAAGAAGTTTGATTTTAGAGTAAGTATAGAAAGTTCTGTGAATGGAGCACATCAGATTTTTCCTTGTATATAATGGGATTAGGGGAATGCAGTTGCCTTAAGTGTTGGTCAATTCTTTAAAGAACTGACCTTATGTGAGGGCTTTGAAATTCCGATCTCTGTGCTTGATCAATAGAAAGAAAACGAATACCGATTTTCCATTTGAGGAAAGTATAAGAATGGAAACATTGAAACCAATAACAGGGAATATTTCGGAAATCGTCAACTCTCTCCGCAAAAGCATAAAATGTGAGTTTTCACGAAATGTGCACCTTTTGCATAGCAGATACCTTTTTGCATATCTCTTACGGTTTATCAGAAATGCAAAAGTCATCCAGCATGAAGAGGTCTTCAGAGGTTATTTCCAGATAATTCAAGATATACATTTTATCATAAAATATCTTAACCGTAGGATATTTTAATCAATATGTTAGAGCCATTTTTGACAAAATAAACATTTTCGAAAAATATTGCACATAAAATGTAGTTTTTTTTTTTTTTTTCCTGATAATCTCCTTGTCATTTTCCTGTAAGTGCTTGGAGGTGTAGGGGGTCTCAAACCAGGCTTCGGTATCGAATTTTTGGGTGAAATACAATGCGGTTTGGGGTTTTCCTGCAAATCTTCGTGTCGCATCCTTGGAGAATACTGAACTTCAATAGCAGGAGTCGCATTTATTCAACATTTCGTTTTTGAGTTCTGTTGTTCACAGGCATACTCAGACGTTTTTCTAAAAATTCATTCTTTTTGGAGGTTTAGGGGGTTCCCAAAATATGACTCCCGATAACATTTGCATATCACATTTTTGGGTGGAATACAATGCATCCTCCACCTACTAAGGTTAAGTGGTAGAGAACGTGAACGTAAAACGTGAGGTCGTTGAATACGTAATAACAAATGCTGTCCATTGATGTAAGACGTGTACATTCCTAGAACAGCATAGCGATTCAGCTGCACTTTTTCGATCTAAGTACCTTTATGGAACTGAAGGATTAACTGATTATTTATTATTTTCTCTAATACGTATAGTGAGTAGGAGAAGTATTGTAATCCGCCCAAAAATTCGATATCGGGATTTTATCAGAAATTGTGGTTTTGACTCCCCCTAAATAAAAATCCTTAGCATGGCTTCCTTCGGAAGGGAAGTAAAGCCGTGGGTCCCGTGTCGTACATTTACGGCACGTAAAAGAACCTCAAGCCTGATAAGAGAGGCTTTTGAGCAAAATTAAGCGGTCTTTCACGCCCAATATAGAATGGGACGCTGAGAACCAAAGCAGTTAAAGAGCGTCCATAAATAACACGCCATTTCCATTTTTGGCGAAGGGAAGGCGTTCAAACATGGACGACGATACGCGCTATCAAGGATGGGGACCTTATACCAAACGGACACTAGTCCTGATACGTGCGCCATCATCCCAATGAACTCTGGAACGAGCCCACCAGGAAGGGGCACCGGATTGCTATCCAAGTGCCAGGGAGAAATCCAGTTATAAGTAGAGAACTCCTCTTTAAGTCTTAATATATTGATACACCATTAGAATTGCATTGTAATATCATTTTATGAATATGAGCCCTTAGAATATCTCGGGAACACCAGGAGTTTTGATACATTTCATAGAATGTGTTGAAATAATTACCAATATTATTCGAGTGGGAACTGGACTCCACCATTCCGCCACAACTCAGTAATCGATATTACCTGGTCCTACAGCCCCAAAACATGAAGATAAACAGATTAAAGGAAACAATTCGTGGATGAAGAGGAACCAACCGAGCATTTTCCTACCGACCTAAGAAAACTACGAAAAACCCAAGGTTAGAGTGGCCTGTTAGACGGAAATCGAACCCAGGACGTCCTCACGCATTACCACCGAGTATATCGTTTGGTTTTGCAAGAATTGGCTTGTTTAGCTTGGTGTAAATGAAACGGAAGAATATCATCTACATAGCTGGATTTAATTGCCAGAAAGTATGACCCTTTGACTGGCACATTCAATGGTCCAGGGAAAGTTCGGTAGTAAAACTGACGATAAGCATTGATGTAACTTAAAGTTTTACAGTTAGTAAAAATTTGGCTGGGCCTAAACATTAGTTTTGTTTAGCTTTGCTTTCAATGAATGTATCTTCAAGTAAACAGTGTACACAGGAAGTTAAAGTAATACCTCGTCTGTGGCTTTAGGTTTGTTCGAAATACTTGTCTTAACAATTCGAAAGCGTTTTCAGAAACTCTACGAGCTCAAGAAAGATGGCAGTTAAAATAGGTGTTCCATTGTCAGCTGTTGTAACTGGTCGGTAAAGCAATTTTATATTTGTATGAAGTTAATGGCTCTAGCCTGTAACATTTCTTCTTTGAAAATGTTCTTAAGACATAAAAATGTAGGATTTAACGTGGGTTGGAAAATTTTTTGACTTATTACATTCACACTAGTTTCGCTACCAATATCGTACAAAATATTCTTACGAAGACTTGTTTTTACGTGTTAGTCTAGATAAACGTTTGCAAAAAATTAAATTAAATTGAGTTTATAGTCGATTGGTCACTCTTTAACTGCTGTGATTCTTAGCATCCTATTCTAGGGCGTGAAAGATCGCTTGTGCGTGCATGCGACATCTGGTAGACTCGTGGTGAGAGGTGTTGCTGTGTACCTGCCCTGATAAGCGCTTGACCACAGGAATGATGGATGGTTGAGGTTTGGTGATTTTTGTGGAGTTTCGGGTGTTGGTGTTAAGGAGGTAGCGCTAATGATAGTCCTCAACGGTTGCTATTTCAGGAGCAGCAACCGCTTAATTTTTCTCTGAGACCTTTATCATCCTTGAGGTTCTTTTACGTGCCGTAAATCTGCGATACGGGATCAACGGCTTTGCTTCCCTTCCGAGTTGGAACAGGGGAAACAGTATACCTACCCCTTTCAGCAAGAATTTCTCATGCAGGACCTGCAGTGGATTAACTATTTTCTTCGTACAATTTGCTGGTGTATCAAGAATCATAGGAAACCATGCTAAGATTTTCACGCCCAAAAAGAAAAGAAAGAAAAATATACCAGAGACTAGCGTGTTACCCCTAGACCTCGAAGGACAACTAAACGCTTGCAGAAATAGTTAGTTCCATTACACATTTGGTTGTAGGTACAAGAAAATATTATTCAATGAGAGTATTACTCAATATTCCATTAGATGATAGTGTGTGTAGGACAGCCAATCAAAGCCGTACTACACTAATGGTAACGCACCCTTAATTACTTATGCTGCACCTTTTTACTTTATCTACACGTACTATGTACATAATGTAGGTATAAGAGAAGATATCGTATTGTACCAAAAATTCGATACCGAGATTTCACCCGAAATACATGTTTTAGGGTCCTCTGTATAAAATATATGATGTGTTCCATTCACACGACTTTCTGTACATCTCTGCAACAAATTATTGTTAAAAAGCTCATGCTTCTATTTACTTCATGGTAATCGAGAAAAAAATAGCAGAAATAGTCTTATTACATGCTTCCTTGTAAGTAGAAGCGAAATAACGGAGAACCAAAGGTTAAAGTGACGGTATTTTAATCAAAATCATTAGCTATTTTTGAGAAAATCAACATTTTCAAAAAATTTTCCAAGTAAAGGGCAGTTTGGGGGGGGGCTCTCACAATCTTGGTGTCTCATCCCTGAAAGATACTAAATTTGAATACCAAGTTTGGTATTTTACCGACTTAAGAAAATTTTGATTTTCTCAAAAATGGCTCTAACGATTTTGATTAAAATACCGTATATTAAAGATATTTATCTGGTAAATGAAATGTATATCTTGAATTTTCTGGAAATAGCCTCTGAAGACTACTTTATTTTGGATGAATTTTACGAAAGTTTGCATAACGGCTAAACTGTAAGAGATGGACAAAAACTTACAATGTAAAACATGTAGAACAATTTAAAAAACACAATTTATGTTATATACATTTTTTCGTGGAGTTGGTCGTTTTTGACATATTTGTTGCTTTTGGTTTCAGCTTTAAAAAACTTATACTTTTCTCATAAAGGAATTTGTTAACTCCTGTCTATACAGACAAAGGAACTTCTGTCATATAGCATCCAGTTTTTGACTATCACTTTAACCTATGGTACTCCCTTATTTCGCAGTCGCCCTCCGTGGTGTAATGGTTGCCATGCTGACTTCATATACCCAAGGTCGCGGATTCAAACCCGGCTGAGGACGATAGATTTTTTCGGGTGTAAAAATCCTTAGCATGGCTTTCTTCGGAAGCGAACTAAAGCTGAGGGTCCCGTGTCATAGATTTACGGCACGTAAAAGAACCTCAAACCTGTTAGAGAGGCCTCTGAGCAAAATTAATCCGTCTTTCGCGCCCAATTTAGAATGGGACGCTGAGAACCACAGTAGTTAAAGAGCGTCCATAAACAACACGCCATTTACATTTTTCCTCCCTTATTTCGCTTCCACTTAACAAGGAAGCAAGTAATAAGACTATTTCTGCTATATTTTTTTTCCGATTAGTATGAAGTAAATAGAAGCATAAGCTTTTTAAAAATAATTTGTTACAGCGATGTAGATGATGGCATGTGAATGTAACACATCAAATGTTTATAGATATATTGCTTTAGACATTTGCTCTTAACTGGAAATGAAGACCGAATGTTGGTTACCTCGCTGGTGTTGTACCAAGTTACATAACGACCCCTACACGTGAACAATTCGAGAAGAATATAAAGCATTGCGGGTGTCAGCTGACATGATACCGCCTGCGGCCACAAGAATGTCAGCTGACATGTCCTAATGGCTAAATTGTCCACCATGATTCTGCCCCTCCCTGGTTCTCATAACAGCACGGGTCCTTGCTAATGGTTCAAATATGTAGTTGATTTTTACTTCTCTATAGCTACTATGTACATAGTGTATAGAGAAGGTATTGCATTCCACTCAAAAATTCGATACCGAGTTTTCACCGGAAATAGACGTTTTAGGGTCCTCTGTATCAAAAAAAAATATTTTTAGAAAAAGGTCCGTGTGTCTACGAACACGATAAATCGAAAACGAAAAGTCGGTAAAATACCAAACTTGTATTTAAGTTTAGTATCTCCCAAGAATGGGACATGAAGATTTTGAGAAAAATCCCCCTATCCCAAATTACCCTTTTGAACATTTTGTTTTTGTCAAAAATTACTAACGATTTTGATTAAAATGCCGTGTATTAAAGATATTTAAATGACAAATAAATGTATATTTTGAATTTTCTGGATGAATTTTACTGAATTTTTCACAACTGGTAAACCATAACAGGTAGCCAAAGCTTACTACATAAAAATGTAGATCTGTTAAACCACACAATTTGTGTAGTATACATTTTTTTCGCGGAGTTTACCATTTTTTAGATATTTCTTTTTATTGATTTCCGTTATAAAATATTAAAACTTTACACATACTAGAATTTGACAACTCCTGGAAATTCAAAGAAACTGATTTCTACCACATGGCAACCAGCTTTTAAAAGGTTTGACTGTCGTTTTAGCATAGGGTGCTACCTTATTTCCCATCTACTTAGTAGGAAGCAAGTAATAAGACCATGTCTACTAATCGGTTAGCATGAGGTAGTTAGAAAATAAGCCTAGCAATAATTTGTTACAGTGATGTAGAGAAAGTCCTGTGAATGGAAGACATGAGGTTTTTAAAAAAAGGTCCGTGTGTGTCCATGTTTCTATGAACACGATAGCTCGAAAATTAAAAGCCGGTAAAATACCAAACTTGGTATTTAAGTTTAGCATCTTCCAATGATGTGACACGAAGATTTTGTGGAACATCCTCCCACCCCAAACTAACCTTTAAATGGAAAGGTTTTCGAAAATTTTAGTTTTCTCAAAAATGACTCAAACGATTTTGATTAAAATGCCGTATATTAAAATATTTAAATGGAAAATAAAATGCATATTTTGAATTTTCTGGGAATAGACTCTTGAACAGCACTTCATTCTGGACGAATTTGACTGAATTTTGCATAACTGGTAAACCTTAACAGATAGACAAATACTTACTACACAAAAGTGTACATCTCATTAAAACATACAATTTATGCCATTATTTTTCGTGGAGTTGACTTTTTAGATATTGCTTGTTATTGACTTTAGTTTTAAAACACTTAAAACTTTCACATACGGGAATAATTTGTCAACTCCTGGAAATAAAAGAAATGGATTTCTACCGCGTGGAAACCAGCTTTTAAAAGATTGACTATCATTTTAGCCTATGCTACTCCCTTATTTCTCTTCTTCTTACAAGGAAGCAAGTAGTAAGACTGTTTCTGCTAATATTTATCTCGATTAGCATGAAGTACAAGATAGAAGAATTGGCTAACAATAATTTGTTATAGATGCAGAGAAAGGCATGTGAATGGATCACATAAGATTTTTACTTTTTGTACACGTACTATATACATAGTGTATAGAGAAGGTATTGTATTGCACCCAAAAATTCGATACCAAGATTTCACCGAAAATACATGTTTTGGGTCCCCCTGAATAAAAAAAAGGTATTTTTGGAAAAAGGTCCGTGTGTGTGCGTGCGTGCGTGTATGTCTGGACAGCATAGCTAAAAAACGAAAAGACCGTTGAATACCAAACTTGGTATTTAAGTTTGGTATCTTATGCGACACGAAGATTTTTAAGAAAATCCCCCCACCCCCAACTACCCTTTACATGAAACTTTTTTCGAAAATTTGGATTTTCTTAAAAATGGCTCTAACGATTTTGATTAAAATATCGTATATTAAAGATAATTACCTGACAAATAAAATCTATATCTTGAATTTTCTGGGAATAGCCTCTGAAGACTACTTTATTCTGGATCAATTTTACGGAATTTTGCATAACTGCTAAACCGTAAGAGATGGACAAAAACTTACCACAAAAAAAACGTAGAGCACATTAAAACACACAATTTATGTTATATATATACTATTTTTTTTTTCGTGGAGTTGACCGTTTTTTAGATATTCCTTGTTTTTTATTTCAGCTTTGAAAAACTTGTATTTTTCTCATACAGGAATTTGTCAATTCCTGTCCATACAAAGGAATTTCAATCACGTAGCAACCAGCTTTTGACTACCACTTTAACCTATAGTACTCCCTTATTGCGCTTCTACATACAAGGAGGCAAGTAATAAGACTATTTCTGCCAATTTTTTCTGGATTAGCATGAAGTAAATAGAAGCATGAGCTTTTCAACAATAATTTGTTACAGGGATGTAGAGAAAGTTATGTGAATGGAACACATCAGACTTTTATGTTATAAACTCTCTTATTTCTACTTTCGAGGTCTCCTGAATTAAAAAAAATAAAATAGAAAAATGTCAAGTGTGCTTGTTAGTAGCATAGATAACCCAAACAAAAAGTCAGTCAAATGCCACTGAAGTTGGTATTTAAGTTCATCGCATTCTAGGCGCGTGGTTCGCCCAACTACCGTTTACATGAATTTTTTCTTATTCAAAAATGACTAACGATTTGGATTAAATACTATATTTTAAGATACTTGTATGACGAATAAAATGCATATATTGAATATTCTGGGAATGACCTCTGAAGTTTTCTTACTTAGCAAGGGTTAGCGTTTGGGGGGGGGCGATATAAGCACTACTACACGGACTATTGTATCGCATGCTACTTCCGGGAGAAAGAGCTGAGATGAATGATCCGAAGTGTTATGCCCGAACCAAGCAGCGACAAGTGCCATTAAAATATACAAATGTCAAATTATATTTTTTACAAGTGCTAATTCGCTATTCGTTTTTACTTATCTACCACGCACAATGTACATAATAAGTAGAGAAAGTATTGCATTTCAGCCTCAAAAATGTAAGTATGAAACTTGGCATTTAGGTTCGGTATCTTCCAAGGTTGGGACACGCTTTACACAGAACATTTTTAGAAAATTGCTATTTTCTCAAAAATTAACGATTTTGATTAAAGTAACCTGAATATGTTTAAGATATTTGCATGTATATTGAATTTCCTGGGAGTAGCCTCTGAAGTCTTCTTCGTTCTGGATTAATTTTGCATAACTGATAAACCATAAGAGATAGACAAAAACATACTACACTAAAGATCTCGTCAAAACTCACAATTTATGTCAAATGTATTTTTATTTGTGCAGATAACAATTCCGAGATATTTCCTGATATTGGTTTCAGTTGTTCCATTTTTTACTTTTCTTAAATGGGAAGTAGTAATTCGTTTTTCTTTCTGCTGGTCCAGCAATGAAGACGGATTTTCAAAGCTATCACATAGCGAACGGCTCCTTTAACATTTGACTATCACCTACATTTACTATAAATCCCTAAGCCCTTGTATCTACAAGAAAATACGTAAAACGTATTTCTGCATATCTCGATTTTCATGAAGCAGATAGAAGAAAATGCTTTTTAAAGATAGTTTTGCTGAAAATGGGTTGAGAAAGTCATATGGATAAATCACATAACAGTTTTTCAAATGCTTACCTTTAATACGATTCTTTATCAAAGACAACTTTCTGTCTCTACTAGAGCAGCAGAATTAAATACCTTTATGCTAACGCAATTATTGAGATTTACTAAATCATCCAGCAAACTTGTATAATTTATTTCGTATGTTTTCGTTGTTCGCGTGCATCATACCCCACGATTTTCCATTGAACTTGCAGCCGCGCCATCTGCCCTCTACAATGAACATCATGAACCTGGAAGCACAGCAGAAAGGCGAGAAGGAAACAGAATGAGCGAGATAGATGAGAAAAAAATCGTGATAGATGAGAAACCACCCTACATTAGTCTGCCGACCCGAGGGGATCACGAAAAACTCGTGAATCAGTGGGCGGTCGCCAGGTATCGATCCCGGGACCTCCAAAATGCAATTTTCACACATTACCGGAGCGACACCTCGCTGGGAGTTCACTCGTCTTACCTTTTTGCTAATCATTGAGTTCTTTAGGTTGTCTTTAAATTCATACACACATTCATACTCTTTCATAATTATTGAAGATTCTATGAAGGATAGGAAACAAACGCAGGAATCGAACCCAGTACCTCTAAATTGGAGGCCTAGCATGCTAGCCACCATACTGAGGCGGCAGCTTTTTATTTACTTCTTCTAAACATGTTTTAACGGTTCAGTGGACCTCAAAGCTAAACATCCTTTAACGTGGTTGGTCATATCGGACGATGAATGAAATCGGTGCAATGACGCTCAAATGATCTCGGAGTCCATGGAGCTTAGAGTTAAATGACATTCATCTTCTCTGGAGAAGGTAAAACCCTTATTTGGGCAACTCGTAAGTAAGATTCGAACTCGCGATCTCTTGAATGTGAGGCATACTCGCTACCCTTACACTACCGAGGCGGGCATCGATTTGTGTGTGGTACACAATCCTTTCTCTATACACTAAAAATAGGTGATAGAGAAAGTAAAATACATTAAATAGATAACTATGTAAAGGCATTTTAGACAGCACAAAATGAATTAAGTAGGTTTGATTCGGAAACTATCAAATGCAGTAGTGCGTATTCAAGGGAAAACAAAAACTGCATAGTGTGAGAATTGATCAGGCTATATATCCTAAATAAGGCATATTGGCACTGCCTGACTGCCTAGTAGCAGCGGGGGTCGAACCGAGCCCTCCGGCTACTCACTCTCGCTCTCTGTCGGACATAGTCGGATCGATTCTGGGCCTGCATGCGAGGTCAAGGTATCGCTGTAGACAGTTTGGCTATACGTGACCTTGCGAGGACAGCAAACATCTGGAGCTCACAATAACCGCAACCCTGAACGATATCATTTAATACGGGGTTTGCGAACTATAAAACTTTCAAGATGTATAAACGTCAGCATGGGATGTGACATTTTCAGAAACGTATATCGGAGATAGCATGTCAGCAGATTACCCGCAAGGTGTTAATAAATATGTAATTAGGTCACGAATAGTCTGCAGTACTGACACAATTTTAAATCTAATTTTTTTCTTTATTTAGATAACTGCCAAAACATTCTCGTTATGCAGTAACTCATTTGCAGCAGCTTTGACGGCAGATCGCGCATTCTACTTTGTGACGGACAGGACCTCACCCATCTATGCACTGTTACCAAACGTCTTTGCATTTCAAAGTGTTTCTCTTACAAATCTATGAAATAATAAGGTATTGCGCCCAAAAATTTGATACCGAAATTTCACCGGAAATACATGTTTTGGGACCCCCTGAGTACAAAAAGGAAGTATTTTAGAAGAATGTCCCTGTGTGTGTGTGCGCGTGTGTGAGAGACTATGGTCAGCATTGCTCAAAAAACGAAGGGACCGTTAAATACCAAACTTGATATTTAAGTTTAGTATCTTCCAAGGACGAAGACTTTTGGAAAATTTCCCCACCCTCAACTACCCTTTACATAGAAGAATTTTCGAAAATTTTTATTTTCTCAAAAATGGCTCTAAAATATTTTATATCTAATATATTCATGACCAATAAGATATATATCTAATTATCTGGGAATAGGCTCTGAAGACATCTTTATTCTGGATGAATTTTTCTGAGTTTTGCATAACTGATAAACTGTAAGAGATAGACAAAAACTTACTATACATAAAATGTAGATCACCTTAAAACACACAATTTATGTCATGTGCATTATTTTCGTGGAGTTAAGTATTTTCAAGATATTTCTTGTTATAGGTTTCAGTTTTAAACTTTTCTCATACGGGAACTTGTCAATTGCTGGCCACGCAAAGAAACTGATTTTAATCCCATAACAACCACATTTTAAAACATTGGCTGTCGGTTTAGCCTAGTGTATTTTTATTTTCCTTATACTTATAAGTAACTGAGACATAAATTGTGTGTTTTTAAAAGATTTTTTTTTCTTTGTAGTAGTTTTTTTATCCATCTAATATGTCTTATCAATTATGCAAAAGTCATTCAAATAGAAGATTTCAGTGCTAATAGAACCATTTCTGCTAATGTTTAACTCGACTAGCATAAACTAGCGAATAAGCTTATTAACAATTATTTGTTACAGGGATGTAGAGAAAGTCATTTGAATGGAACAAATCAGATTTTTTTACTTTCTCTAGTACGTACATTGTAGGTACCTAGTGGATAGAGAAATTAATTACTGTAATCCATTAAAAAATTCCATACCGAGATTTCACAGAAAATACATGTTTTGAGAACCTCTGAATTAAAAAAATTGAAAAATGTCCGTGTGTGTGGGAGGGGGAGGGTCAGCATAGTTCAAAACGAAAAGTCGGTTAAATACAAAACTCCAGGAATACGACACGAAGATTTTCAAGAAAATTCCCCCACCCCTACTACCCTTTACCTGGAAAAATCTTCAATTTTCTCATATGGCTCTAACGATACTTATTAAAATGTTTAAGATATTTTCTTGAAATGAATATCTAGAATTTTCTGGAAATAGCCTCTGAAGACCTCTTTACTCTAGGTGACTTTTGTATAACTTTTATATAATTGGTAAACCGTAAGAGATAGACAAAAACTTAATACACAAAATGTAGATCTCGTTAAAACACACAATTTATACTTTTTTGTGTCGTATAGAGTTAACCGTTTTCAGATATTATAAGTTATTGGTTTCAGTTTTAAGCTACTTAAACTTCTCCCAAACGGGAAGTCAGCTTTTTTTTTTCATTTCTCTTTGGTTTGCTCTTCACACAGTAACCGACTTTTAAAAGATTAGTTTAGTATATTCCATATATTCCTTCAACTTAGAAAAAAACAAGCAATAAAACCATTTCTGAAAATGTTTATCTCGATTAGCATGAAGTATATAAAAGAATAATCATTTGTAGGAAAAGATGCTTGTGGAACAGCTAGAGAAGGTTATATGAATGGAACACAGAATTTTTTTTCAATGTATTTGTCGAAATTTGTTGTTGATTTAAGGAATGATATAACTTTCTACCTTCTTTTTCAATATTCTGAAGTAATTTTATGTGAGCCTTGGGTTCAATGAAAGAAGCATATTTAGGAAAGGTGATTTAATGATGTCCAAGTATTTTATTCTACTCTCGACGATGTGCCTACTACAGTTTTAACATTATGTTTATGTTCTCTTGTCATCTATCTATAGTACATAGAGAAAGTATTGTATTCCACGCTAAAATTAGTATGAGATTTCAACAGGTCCCTTGACATACTAGGGGAAAGAAGTAGTTTTTGAACAACATTAGAGAATGTTGAATATATACCAATTGACAATTAATTCAAGAATGCGACACGATTTTCAACAAAATCCTGCACTGGAAACTACTCTGTACATTGCAAACGTTTGTTTATTTTCTCAAATCATCCAGTTTTTAATATCTTTTTATGACAAAATGTACATCTTGAATTTTATGAAAATTGTGAGGCCTCTTCAATCTGAACGAATTTTCAATATTTCACACAAAAAAGTATGAAAAATAAGAAGTTAAACACGCAATTTATGCCAAATATTTCCAAGAGCCTTTATTATTAGTTTGAGTTGTCAATTAGTTTTCTTCTAATGTAAAGAAATCAGTTTATACATTTTCTCAAAATCTTCCTGTCGCATTCCTGGCAGATACTAAATTTAAATATCAAGTTTGGTATTTTACCAACTTTTCGTTTTTGAGTTATCGTGTTCATAGACACACGCACAGACCTTTTTCTAAAAAAAAATATACAGGGGACCCTAAAACGTGTATTTCCCGTGAAATCTCAGTATCAATTTTGGATGGAGTGCAATACCTTCTCCATACGTGTAGAGAAGGTAAAGATGGTTAACGGACAATGTATTTTACAATTTGGATGAATTTTTAATACTAAACTTGTTACATGACTGACTATATCTTACATCTATATATATTTTGACCAGGTCAATTGTACTAATGTACCTAATGACTGAACAAAAAAAAAAAAAAAGTCTCGCGGAAACAATTGATAAAATGAGGTCACTGTCGATATAGACGCCTGCCTATTTTGTCGAACTTGGCGATTCCTATTTTTGAAGGGGTTAAAAAGTGACAGGAACGTTGTAGAGAAGTTTATATCCCTAAAAAGGAGACTTGAAAAATAAATCATTTGTGTTTGGAGGGGAAGGCGTCTTCATTCATGACGGGTTGTTATTAAATCGCCTAGCATATTGGGTAGAGGAATATGAATGTATGACATGACACAGAGCATAGAGAAAATGAATTGAGTATATCAGATTTTGATAACTTTGGCTGCCCTGAGGAATCCCTGGAGGTTCACATTGGGATTGTATAAGTGCGTTACTATAACAACGTTGCAAGGATGGAGTTAGTCACGGCGGTTTCTGGAGTCTCTATTTTTAGGCCAGCATTTTCCTGTACTTGCGTATGTTAACGTGCTCGTCTTTTGTTTTAGGGTGAATATTGGAGAAAGTCCAGATTACATCATTTAAGCAAATTGTGCGGTGCATCATCACAAAAGGGATGTCTAGTTCAAAAATAAATCCTGAATCATTCTCAAAGTTTTGGAGCAATTCCACAAACAATTCAGTTTTTAATTGTTGCATTTTGTACTATATATAGTAAGTAGATGAAGTATTGCACTGCGCCTAAAAATTCAATACCAAAATTTCACCTAAAATATGTGTTTTGAGACCCGTTAATTCAAAAAAAGCATTTTTAGAAAAAGATCCGCGCGCGTGTGTGTATGTCTGTGGGAGCATAACTAAAAAACTAAACGTCCGTTAAATACCATACTTTATATTTAAGATCATCGTTATCTTCCAAAGATGCGACACGAACATTCTTAACAAAATTCCTCACTCCTAAACTACGAAATATTTTTCGAAAGTATTTATTTTCTCAATAATGGCTCTAACGATTTAATTAAATTGCCATCTATCAAATATATGTATATAACAAATAAAATTTAGGCATATAAATTTTCTGGGAAAATCCTGTGTAGTCTTCATTCGGAAGGAATTTTGTTTAGGCGTGAGTAACTACTCAACGTCAAGCGATAGATGAAAATGTACTAAGATATTACAAATGTAGAGTTGTTTAAAATACAATTTATTTTAAATAACATTTTTGTGTATTAAGTCATTTCCGGGATATTTATTATAGGTTCGAGTTGTTAATTCTTTTAACGCCCTTTTGATGTTCAGTATCTTGCGATTACATGGAATAAGTAAGAAATGTTAAGGCCAGCATACTAAGCTATAGTTGTATTATAAAGTTAAGCTCTTAAGCATTTGACCATTGATATTACATTTTTGTCTATAAGAAATGCGTAGGGGATGTTTATATCGATTCAAATGAAGTAGAAGTATCTGATTATCTGTATGCCCCTTATTACTATTTCATAATGTGAAAATAAAGGAATATAAAAAGCTAAAGTGATAGTCAAATATTTGAAAAGCCGGTCGCAATGTGACTACTTGAAATTGGCTTCTCTGTGAATGGTCAGAAGTAAACAAATAAATAGACAAAAAGTAAATAAATAAAAAATAAGTCTTTACATTTGAGAAAAGTGCAAGTGTTGAACAATTTAAGCAAATAAAAAGGAATATCTTGGAAATACAATAAAATATATCTGACGTAAATTGTTTACTTTAACAAGATTTCATTTTTTTATGTACTTGGTAACATTTTCTCTCTTACTGTGTACCAGTTACGCAAGTTATTCAGAATGAAGACGGCTTCAGAGGCTATTTCTAGAAAATTCAAGATATGCATTTTATTTGTTTTAGGTATATATATTTATTTGTTGTGGCTTAACGTCCTTTAACCTGGTTGGTCATAGCAGACGATGAATGGAATTGGTGAAATGAAGCTCAAATGATCTCAGGGTCCACGGAGCTTAAAGTTACTCGACATTCGTCTTCTCAGGATAAGGGAAAACCTCGAAAAAACTTTTTTTTAAGTGTATGATTTTTTAATCATAGTTAGGCCTATTTTTAAGGAAATTTAAAATTTCTAAAAATCTTGTAGTTTGGGGCAGGATGATTTCGTGAAAACCTTCGTGTCCCATCCTTGAAACATAGCATTAAATAGCATCTTTGCCATTAACCGAGTTTTCTGTTTTGAGTTATCTGGTCACAGATATCACGCACACACGGATCATTTTATAAAAATTATGTTTGGTTACTGGGGTTTTCAAAATATGTATTTTCAGTGAAATCTTGTAATGAATTTTCGGTGGAATGCAATATCTTCGTTACTTACTACTTTTTATGTACATTGTAGGTTGTAGAGAAAGCAATACATTTTTCGCAAGAATACTTTTTGTACCCATTAATAAAAATCTGATTATTATCGCTTCAGCTTCTGTGTCCCCTTTGTATCTACAACGAAATGTGTAAAACATGCAAATGGAATTTTATCTATATTAAGAAGAAGTAGATAGAAGTATAAACTTTTGTAGGAATAGTTTGTAGAAAAGTAAGAAGAGAAGGCTGTGTGAATGCAACACAGGCTGTTTTTTATTTATTTTATTTATTTTTTTATTGAGGGAAATGTGAAAACGTGTTTCGATATTGAATCTTTGCAATACTATGCCTAATATAAAGAGTAGAGAAAGTACAATAATCTGCTGTACTCCCGTGAAATGTTAGGATTGGGGTTAAGCGAAAATAATGGTTGCATTATAAACCCTAGTTCTTATAACGCGGGGAACATTTTGCTGCAGCGTCCTTCCGCAGGATGACATTTGGGTTTTACCGTGAGACATCTAATGTCTGGTCAGAACAGTTTTAATTAAACTGGAATTGGGGAAAAAAACTGACGTTACTGTGTACAGGATTAAAAGGAGCAAAACTGCTAACAGAGATTAATAACTCTTTTCAACCTTGACAACTGGGATGTGCAACAATGAATTAGAAAAAAAAATGTATTACTAACTGATTTTTATTGCACTTCATTACATTAAATATCACCTACTCTAAGACCTACATTACACTATCACATTTCTGTGCCACAGAGTGTGATAAC
Organism: Hymenopus coronatus; assembly: GCA_030762935.1. Taxonomy (NCBI): domain Eukaryota; kingdom Metazoa; phylum Arthropoda; class Insecta; order Mantodea; family Hymenopodidae; genus Hymenopus; species Hymenopus coronatus. The sequence continues at coordinate 27,656,839 of CM060892.1, forward strand.
ACATTTGATCACATGTTATGAGTATATTACACTACGTCAAAGCTTTTATCACAGTTTTAAAAATGATAATCTAAAGTTAGCATGAAGTGTACCAGTGGTTCCTATTTTTGTGTCATTATAGCGAATATAAATAAATAAATTTACTTTACCTTTCTATTAATTCGTATGCAACATTTTCTTTAACCTAACCTAAAACTTAATCTCAATAAGACAATTTCTTAAAGAGCGTTAATTAATATACATTCGTGAGTATTATTAACAAAGACAGCCGCAAAAATACTAATTAATAGTTGTCATAGTAACTCTCATTTTGTTCTTCTAAATACTGCCTTCCCAATCCATTTAGTAATTTCTTCACATCATTTGCCACATATCTTTCATGTACTTTATTAATGGCTTCTTCTATGCTTTTATGTTATATTTCCAATATTTAGTTTTTGTTTTTATAATAATTATGTTTTGAATTGTATGCGTCTCGTGTGATTCATAATAGAAAATGAGCAGTTTGGCCGTAGCCACTGAACATGTGCAATGTTTGCCTTTTTAATATGTACTATGAACATAGTGTGTGTGTGTGTGTGTGTGTAGGCAGCATAGCTCAAAAACGAAAGATCTTTACCCTTTACATGGAACTTTAATCGAAAATTTGGATATTCTCAAAAAAGTTTTTATTAAAATATCGTATATTAAAGATATTTACCTGACAAATAAAATGTAAGATATCTTTAATTCTCTGGGAATATCTTACTTGGATGAATTTTACGGAATTTGTATAACTGCTAAACCGTAAGAGATGGACAAAAAGAGATGCAGAAGAGCACATTAAAACACACAATTTATGTTATATACATTTTTTGTGAAGTTTTTAAGATATTCGATGTTATTAGTTTCCGCTTTGAAAAACATGCTTTTCTCATACAGGAATTTTTCAACTTCTGTCCATTCAAAGGAACTTCAGTCACATAGCAACCACCTTTTGACTATCACTTTAATATTTGGTACTCCCTTATTCCCCTTCTACTTACCAGGAAGCAAGTAATAAGACTGTTTCTGCTAATTTTTTTCTCGGTTAGCATGAAGTAAATAGAAGCATTAGCTTTTTAACAATAATTTGTTGCAGAGATGTAGAGAAAGTCATGTGAATGGAACACATCAATTTTTTTTCTAATCACAGATGTGATCAAACGTGTCATGATGGGTATAACTTTTATCACAGAACTATGTCACAGCTACATGTGTTCCAAAATGCTATATTACAGTGTATTTTTTTTTTTTTTTTTTTTATCCATTTGATCACATTTATGTGACTTATTTTTTATTAAGCCAAACAAGGATTAGTTTTAAAAAGTTTAAATTATTTTATTGTTTTTAAAATGTTGCCTTTTAACATTCATAATTTTTGCATTCGATGAAAACAATCCTTGGAGCAATGATGCCACTTTTCCTGAGGCACTTCAGAAATCAGGTTTTGTTCCACTGTTTGTCTGCTGACAAAAAAGTGATTCTACGTATTTTGTGTTCACTTTTTGGAAACAAAAATAAATCACAAGGTGCTAGTTCAGGGCTGTAAGGTAGGGGGGGGCATGGTGCTGATCTTAAGGACATCCAGATACTCAGTTGTTGGTTTTGCTGTATATGATGGTACGTTGTCGTGATGTAAAATCGTTTTTCCTTTTGGGCCTTTTTTTCCACGAACTTTTAAAAAAGCTGAGGTAAATATACGTTCGTATACTCGCACCAATGATATCCTAATAAAGTCATAAGATATCTGTCGATCTTCTGCAAGCATTGCTCGAACGTCGGCAACATTTTCATCAGTAACTGATGTTCTGGGCGTCGTTTACGAAATTCATCACTAATAGAGAGAGGATAGGGGGGGGGGGAGACGACATCTTTTGAATTCGCTATAATAATTATCAAATTTATTTCAAGCAAACTACACGTAAGTTAACTCGCAAAACATTAGAAAGTAGTTTTTATATATAAATGATTATTTTATTTCTATCCTATAGACTTCATGTATCATTTCATGTATTCTAGGAAACAACAAAAATGAGTCTTTATTTCATATAAGTTCTTTATTTCATTGTAAATTATTTTAACTTTCTTTAGCAGCTCCCCATTCTTTAAATAATGAAAATCCCTTGTCAAGTAAGTCCTTCGACTTACCGGGTAACAAAGTACAGCTTTTTTAGCATAATCTAAAACTTCTTCGGGAATATCCATTTTCATGATTTATTGATTTATTTGAGTTTAAACAACCAGAATTGAAACTGTTTATTCCGGCGGGGTTACGCAGCAACAACGAACAAAGCACTACCTACGTCATGACTGAAATTCAATTTCCTCGTAATGACGGCTCTAATAATATCAATATTAATAAATATAAGAACATTTCGGTTAATATTAGGATAGAATAAATCTTATATTACATCGTATATTATTTTCTTATGGGAAATTGGAACACTCGTGCACTAAACATCCCACTCACAAATAATAGTCTATTAAGCCACTTATAATACAAATAGCTATTGTTTTTTAGCCATGGCATTGTTACAATTGTCAGTGTCGCGCTCATATAATTCAAAATCATTTATAAACCAAATTGTTTGCTGAAATTAAAAATTTAACGGAATGAGAAATTCGACGCCTTTCACTGTCCATGAAAAACCCACAACGCCTTGCTTTTGTTTTATTTATTTTCTAAGAAAAAATCTTATATATTGAACTCGCATGACTTTATTTTTCTTACAAATGCTTATTCTTGTATTTACTTCATGTTAATTGAGATAAACGTTTGCAGTAATTGTATCTATTATTTCCTTGTAGGTAAAAGGGGATTCCGGGAATACAGTAGACTTTAAGTGATTATTCGATTTTTAAGAACTGGTCATTAGGGGATGGCTTTGAAATTCGGTTCTTTTTGCGTGGCCAAGAGAGAAGAAAAAAGAATCTAATATGTTACATTCACCTAATATAATCTTTTCAGCAACAAACTGTTCCTACAAAAGAGTATTCTATTTCATGTTATCGAGACAATACAGTTTTAATCGAGATAAACCTTAGAAATAGTCTTCCAAGAATGCGATACTAAGGTTTTCAAGAAAATCCCCCCAACCCAAACTAACCTTTACATGGGCCATTTTTCGAACTTTAAGATATTTTTAGAAATGATGAATATAGGGTATATCATACATAGTTTTTGAGTAGCCTCTGAAGTCTCCTTCATTTGAAGGAGTTTTACATAATTGGTAAACGTAGATAACAGACAAAATTTTGCTACAAAAATGTAGGTAAAACTCAATTTATGCCCTATACACTTTTTTAAAATTGTTATTTAGCCATTTTCAAGATATTCCTGGTTATTGGTTTCAAATATTTTTCTCAAATGGGAAGTCGTCATTCGTTTCATATCTGTTTTGTTTTACTCCTGACTGCAAGAGAACGGCATAGCAACCAGTTTTAAAAGGCTATCGCTTTAGCCTTCTACCTATAAGGAACTAAGTAATAAACCATTCTCTTAATACTTATCGATTAGCACGAAGAAAATAATAAGTTTTTGTAAGAATAGTTTGTTACAGAATTGGTAGAGAATATTATGTGAACGACACTAGAATTTTTTACTTCTTTTAAAATGCATTGTGCACTATTAAGTCTTCCTCCCCGCCACATAATGGACACTCCCCCTCTGACCTTTTCAACTTCCACACTCCACCAGTTGCCCTTCATTTCCTCATTGTTTACTTCATGGGTATACTTTTCTCAATCCCCAAGAACATTTCAACACAACGTTGGATCCTAATGATCCCTTTTCTGCTATGCACTAAATGTTTTGTTTTTCTATGTCTTCAAATCTTAGTGTTACTCTCCTTCTGCAGATATTACCTAAGCAATTGCATTTCAAGATATTTCATTCTCTACTCTTTTAGAGACAATTTAACTTAACTGTTAAAGCGCCGATGCAATGGTCGAAATTAGGCAATTTCAACCAATCGCAGTCAACTGACTAGAACACAGAAGTAAACATCTTACCGCAGGTGATTTTTTATTTCTTTGAAATTTTGTCGCACCTGACGTTCGTTAATTTAATCTCCTGTTTTGGTTATTGGTAACAAGGTGACAATCCTTCACTTTTAAGAACTGTTAGTTGCACAATTGTACTTTCAATTAATTCAATTACACTAGTTATTTAAAGTTTTATCCAGTTCATAATGTATTTAGTTAAAAAAGTAGTGAAAATAATTTTTTATATATATGTATATATTTCTTATGTATGAGATGAGTGCAATAACCTCAAATAAACTAACGTTTGTTTCCATTGCATGTATTAGTTATTAAAAACTGAAATAAAATAATTGTTCCCTATTTCTATTGCTGCTATCGATATTCGTATATTGGGTGTAGGCACGATCGGCCATATCATGATTCAGGAGACGGTGAAGAAAGAAAAAAAAAAAAAAACTTGCGGTAAATAAACATGGTGGAATGCGTCATATACCATTTGAGAACTAATGTAAGTATTACGATCATAACCTGATAAAATCTCCCTTTCTATATATTATAAATTATTAATAGTCTTATTTGGCTGAATTTCTTTCAAATATAACTCGTGTTTTCATCTCTTAGGACAATTGACTCTCATTTGCTTCGCTACGGTCGTGAATTATCGACAAGATGAAAACACTCGTGGTATTACTTAATGACAATTCTTGATAAATTAAACGCTGTTAAAGTAAGTAAAAAACAACCTCTTCCAGAGACAGTTAAACACAACTAAAATTGGAGTCCTATGCAAATATATCAAAACTCTCCATAGTAAACGTTTTCTTGTTGCTCGTCCCATTTCTATTTCAGCAACCTCTTTCACGAATGAAACTGGTAAACCAACAGAATGATGTGTGCACTGAATATACGATTATCCATTCATTATCCAGCCCCCATATACGTACACATGCGTGTTGTATTACAGTAGTGGCATTAATTCTGGACGTTTACTTTCTCTACACGTACTGTGTACATAGTGTATAGAGAATGTATTGTATTGCACCCAAAAGTTCGATACCGAGATTTCACCGGAAATGCATGTTTTAGGACCCCCTGAATCCAAAAAAAAGAAGCCTTTTTTGAAAAATGCCATGTGTGTCTGTGGACAGCATAGCTCAAAAACGAGAAGGCCGTTACACACCAAACTTGACATTTAAGTTCAGTATCTTCCGAAGATACGACGCGAAGATTTTCAAGAAAATCCTCCTACCCCTAACTACCCTTTACAAGAGGAAAAATGAATAAATTTTAGTTTTCTCAAAAATGACAAACGATTTTGACCAAAATATTTAAATATTTAAAATATTTACGCGACAAATAAATTGTATATCTTCAATGTTTTGGGTATAGCTTCTGAAGACCTCTTTAATCTACATAACATTTTCTGAATTTTTCATAATTGGTAAACCGTAACAGATAGACAAAAAGCTTACTACACAAAAATATGGATATCCTTAAAATACACAGTTAATGTTATATACATGTTTTCGTGGAGTTGACCGTTTTCGTGATATTCTTTATTATTGGTTTCAGTTTAAAATACTTATACTTTTCTCATACGGGAATTTGCCAGCCATTTACAGGAATGGTTTTCAATCCCATAGCAACCACATTTTAAAACATGACTGTTGGTTTTCATTAAAAAGAAACAAAGCAATCGATAACTTCATATTTAACAGTAGCTTTGTGTATTAAATTTCTCCATTTAACCCAAAATATTATTGATCAAACGTATTAAGAGCACCGCAATTGCAGTGTGACTTAAATGGGGTTATCTTTATGTTTTGATGAAATCGCCTTTAGTTAGCTCATGTACCACATAACCTCAAATAATCTACATCTGCAATAAGTAGGATTAATGGTGTATGATAGATGTCGTCGTCTTCTAGAATAGCCAGGCCCTTCAGCTACGTCATATACCCGCCATTTAGCAACTTATAACCGTGCTACTACTGCCATCTTGCAGCTATTTACCGATTGCATTCCTTTGGCACTATGTGCTCAGTTCCAAAGCGGGTTTTCAATTTCTAAAGTTGGTATGGTTTTGCGGCATGGCGCGGCCAACTGGCCGTTAAACGGCAACATTACCGAACCTTTTACCATAAACTGGAGCTAATTTGAATCTTAATAAATTACTTTGACTGAGCTTTGGAAAATGTATTAATTTATAAATACACACACACACATATATACGCACATTTAATATTGCATCCAATGAAAAATTGGATCTATTGCTCTCATATTACATAAAAGAGCTAAACATTTGAAGAAGTTAATTTGTTAATTTTGGGATTATGACAAGTCACATCATGAACACTATACTCTTAAAAATACCAGATTTCCCCAATCTTGGGTCCCCTTATTTTATGAGAGAAATAATTCGTTATATTTTATAGCTATAGTATAAAATAGAAAAGTATAATTCCCAAATATATTTTTCATTTTACTGAGCATCCAATATGAAATATACATTATTACTATATATAGTAGATGGGGGCTCAATATTTGGAAAATGCGGTATTTTTAAGATTATGGTGTTCCTCGTGGTACTGAAATGGCATAATCCTTAAATTATAGATTATCAAAATTTGAGCTCCCCTATGCAGTATAAAACAATAATTACGATTTTCACATTGAATACAATATAATATATATGTGTATATATATAAAATAAGTTGGGTGAAAGTAACCTATTAAGGATCAAATTAGCTTCAGTTTATGTAAAAGGTTCAATACTTATTCTAACAACACTTCCTGGTTATAAATTACCAGATAGGAATGATCTTAAATTAGAGTTGAATGCAATATTTAAATTTGAAAGTTAATTTAATAAAACAGAAGTGTCCAGAATATGGCCACTATTATTATTATTATTATTATTATTATTATACTAATAGCATAACACTTATTAGGTATTCTCTCCATGTTGGTTAGCATTCATCGGTTTAATCGCGTAAACAAAGAAGAATTGCGAACTTTCAAGCTTCTCTTTTGTAAAGTGTAAACATTCTGAATTGTTTCTAAAACTGCTTACTGGGGGAAAAAAAAGTTTTATACAAATTATCATATTAATGATCTTCATGGCCTGTTTCCTGTAGTAAGTTTTTGTTTTTCTCTTACAATTTTCCGGTTAAACAAAATTATACCAAACTTTTCATAATAAAACAGACTTTAAAGGATGTTCATAGAGAATTAAAGCTGCATATTTTAATTCCCACAGTAATATCTCAAATATAACACTTTTGAAGTAATTTCGGTGATTTTTGAGAATATTAAATGACATTAAAATGTTTCTAGTAAGTAGTATTTTGAAAATGATTGCTTGGATGTCCAAATAGTGTCCAACTCAAGTAAACAACTTTTCGTTTTTCAGGTATGCTGTTCATACACACGCGTCCTTTTATATGTATTTCCAGTGAAATCTCGATATCAAACAAAGTAGATATGAAAATAACCTTTTCCTAAGAACTCTTATAATGGGTAGAGAAAGCCATTTGAAAATGTAATACAGCATATATTTCTCTACTTCGTATAATAAGTATGAGAATATTGTATTGTACACAAAAATTGATGTCGGGATTTCACCGAAAATAAAACATTTTTACAATAAAAAAACAGCGTGTGTGTCTGTAGGACCTTTTTCGCAATTTTTGATTTTCTGAAAAATGACTCTAATTTTGCCAAAAATTGTATATATTAAAGATATTTACTTCATAAATAAATGTTATTCTAAAATTTTTAAGTAATAGCTTGTGATATCCTCTTCGTTCCTTTCTATAATCTTGCATAGCTTGTAGACGTTAAGCGATAGATGAAAACGTACTGTACAAAAAATATAGATTTCTCTTTAAAACAATTTATTACAAATAGCTATGTTGGAGTATCAGTTATTTCCTAGATATCCTTTATTAGCGGTTTGAATTGCTCAATAGTTCGTCATTCTTTTAAATTCCTGACGACCTTCAGACTGCATGGAAATAGTATGGACTTAAAAGGCAGTGTAATAGCATCCAGTTCTGAAACAATTGACCATCGCTTTCCTGGTAGCGAAATGTGTATTGTAGCTATTTCTGCAAAGATTTACATAACGAGGGCGGCTGTATAAAAGGTACCCGTGTTTCAAAAGAGATTGTGTTGGTGTTAACATCGTTTACTGATATTTGTTGTACGTTGCAAAACAAATTTGGTACTGATTCTTAGATTAGTTTGGATTTAGAGGCATTTCAGTTATCCGTTAAACTGTTTTCGCTAAATGGAAAGGTTGCGGTATCGTTCAGTGATTCTCTTTTTATACTTGAAACAGAAAACTTGCGAGGAGATAAAAGCTGAATTGGATGTTGTCTATGGAAGCTTCTCGGCATATATAACAATAGATATTGGTTCAACGACTTCAAAAGTTGACGAACATTCGTTTTGGTGAGGAGCGCCCAGAACATCCGACAGATTGGTTAGCGAGGAAATCATTGAAAAAGACCAGATAAGATTCTCGCTAATCGTCGAACAAAAGTGCGCGAAGTGACAGAGGCCATAGATGTGTCGACGGGAATTAATATTTTGAATGACAAGTTGGTGTCGCGATTGTTCACACTTTGAACTTCGACGCACTGTTTGTAGCTTTTAAAGCGAAATCCGAAGGACCTTATGGTTCGAGTTATCACTTTCGATGAGACTTTCATTCATCATTATACTCCGGAAACCAAGTAACAATCAAAACAATGGGCTGCTTCCGGTGAATCTATTCCAAATAAGCTAAGGATGGTCCCATAGGCCGGAAAAGTGAGGGCGACGTATTTTTGACTTGAGAAAGTTGGCATACTCGTTGACTTCTTAGAAGAATGAAAAACAATTACTAGACAATACCACAACGAGTCTTTGGTCCGATTCGATGAGAAGTTGAACGAGATACAGTCTCATTTGGGGAAGAAGAAAGCGATGTTTCACCACCACAATGCACATGCACATTCATTCGGAGCTGTCGCTGCCAAAGTACATGAGGTGCATTACGCATGCCTACCGCGCCCCTATTCGCCCGGCCTGGCTCCTTGGGATTTCTTCTTTTTCCCATACATGCAGAAATGGCTCGCAGGAACAACATTTATGTAGTTCAAATGAGGAGGTTATCGTTGAGACGAGGCCTATTTTACAGAGCAATGGCAGCAGCGTTGGGAGAGTCTATATCCCTATAAGAGGATTATGTTGAGAAATAAATAATTTGTGTTTGTAAAAATGGCGTCTTCATTCTTAACACGGGTGGTTACTGAACTCCATCTCGATTAAAATTAAGTATAGGAAAATATACTTTCGCAAGATCAATAGGTGTACCAATAGACTGTACATAGAGGATAGAGAAAGCCATGTGATTGTAACACATTGAGTTTTTGAACACATACAACTGCAGTGCTCTCCGAGTTTGTTACACGTTATGATTTTATTTTTCCACGGTACGTGGAGTTAAACCTGAAGGGGAGAATGTTGGAATTCCAAGCAAGCACTTGACAGAAGTTTTAGAATCCTTATGAAGTGGCCATATCAGGTTACATGGCAGTGTTCTGAGTGTGCCGACCTCCACCTAGGGTACTCGAAATATGGTATTTCATTACAGTCATTTTAGCTGCAAGTTAACGAAGAAATATGTACTTCCTTTACCACCTAATTTTTGCATTTCACCAAAAAATCCAATATCGAGATTTTACCTAAAATAATGTTTTTAAACCTCCTAAGATAATAAAAATAAACGTTACTAAAAAGGCCCGTTTGTGTGTATTTGAACAGCACAAATCGAAAACGAAAGCTCGGATATATACCAAACTTAGTATTGAAGTTCAGCGTTTTCCAAGGATGCTATATAAAGATTTTCTAGAAAAAAATCCCCCACCTTAAACTACCCTTTACATAAAACATTTTTAGATTTTTTGTTTTTATTTTCTTAAAATAGCTCTCTCTCTCTCTCTCTCTCTCTCTCTCTCTCTCTCTCCACTATGTACAGTGTATAGAGAAGGTATTGTACTGCACCCAAAAATTCGATACCAAGATTTTACCGTAAATACATATTTTGGGAGCCACTTAATCACTTTTTTTTGCAAAATTGTCCGTGTTTGTATGTATGTGGGTGTGACTGTGGGCAGCATAGCTTCAAAACGAAAATTCCGTTAAGTACCAAACTTGATATTTAAGTTCAGTTCTTCTAAGGATGCGGCACAAAAATTTTCAACAAAATCCCCCCCAACTACCCTGTACATGAAAAAAACAATAAAAAATTTTGGTTTTCTCAAAAATGGCTCTAACGATCTCTATTGTAATCTCTTATATTTAAGATATTTATCTGACAAATAAAATGTATATTTTGAATTTTCTGGGAATAGCCTCTGTAGACCTCTTCATTTTGGATGAATTTTTCTGAAGTTTGCATAACTGGTAAACCGTAAGAGATGTAAATCTGCTTAAAACACACAATTTATGCCATATACATTTTTTTTTCGTGAAGTTGACCTTTTTCGAGATATTCCTTGTTATAGGTTTAAGTTTTAAAACACTTAAAATGTTTCTCATTCGGGAAGGTGTCAGCTCTTGGCCACGCAAAGAAAGACTTTCAATCCCATAGCAACCACATTTTAAAACTTTTAATGTCTGTTTAGCCTTGTGCACTTCCTTATTTCTCTTCTACTTACAAGGAACTAAGGAAGACGACAATTTCTGCTAATGTTTATCTCGATTCGCATGAAGTAGATAGAAGGATAAGCTTATTAACAATAATTTGTTACTGAGATGTAGAGAAAATCATGTGAAAAGAAACATTAGATTTGGTTTATTTTCTTATTAAATACTATCGTGGTGTAATTATAGGGACCGCAGCCTACAGAAGTTACTAAGATGGCTGATGTCGCATGTACGGTCAAGTTCTGTGTCATATAACCAGAGAAATCGTCATATCTGTTTAAAAAAAGAGGCAATATTTCAGTCCTCTGTTAGTGTTATGGGTCATTGCAATGTCATATATTTCAGGCCATTATGATATTAAAATTGAAAATAGATAATTGCAAGTTTAGCTATCTTCCTTCTCCGTCATAATCATTGATTACCTATAACCAATAATCTAAATGTACCTTAAATGTTAAATCAAGCACCGAACCGCACTATACACATCATTTATATAACATGCAGTTGTTAAACGTTGCAAATTATTGCATTGTAATATGAAGAGCGACTTATAGGAACGTTTCAACATTAGAGTGACTGAAACCAAATATTGGTTTTCTTTTACACAGATCTTATTCCTCCAAAAAACGAAACGCCACACAAATTAAGAACTCTGACACCAAAAATTAAAATTAAAAAGTCTTGTTCCATTCACGTGACTTTCTCTACATCGTGCAACAAATTATTGTTAGAAAGCTTATGCGTCTCTTTACTTCATACTAATCGAGAAAAAATTAGCAGAAATAGTCTTATTAGTTGTTTCCTTGTAAGTAGAAGCGAAATACGGGAGTATCATATGTTAAAGTGATAGTCAAAAGTTGGTTGCTATGTGACTGAAGTTCCTTTGTTTGCATGGACAGGAGTTGACAAATTCCCGTATGAAAAAAAGTATATGCGTTTTTTTAAAGCTGAAACCAATAACAAGGAATATCTCAAAAACGATCAACTCCACGATAAAAAATGATATAACATAAATTGTGTGTTTTAATGCGCTCTATATGTTTTGTGTGGTAAGTTTTTGTCCATCTCTTACGGTTTAGAGTTATGCAAAATTCAATAAAATTCTTCCAGTATAAAGTAGTCTTCAGAGGCTATTCCCATAAAATTCAAGATATACATATTATTTGTTAGGTGAATAATTTTAATATACGATATTTTAATCAAAATTGTTAGAGCCATTTTTGAGAAAATAAAAAGTTTCGAAAAAAGTTCCATGTAAAGTGTAGTTGGGGTGGGGGTATTTTCTTAAAAATTTCGTGTTGCATCCTTGGAAGATACCACATTTAAATACCAAGTTTGGTACTCAACGGTCTCTTCGTTTTTCAGCTATGCTGTCCACAGATACACGCACACACAGACCTTTTTCTAAAAATGTTTTTTTATTCAGGGGGAACCAAAACATGTATTTCCCGTGAAATCTCGGTATCTAATTTTTTGGTGGAATGCAGTACCTTCTCTATACACTATATACATAGTACGTATAGAGAAAGTAAAAAAAAAAGCAAATTCTAGTTAGCTGTGAGGGCAAGATCTAATTATAAAACCCTAATAGTGTAATAATAATAATTATAATAATATAATGTAACAAAGTAATTAAATGCTTATATAATTAGCATAATTACTATAACTATAACTAATATATTATTATTATTATTATTATTATTATTATTATTATTAAAGTGTAATACTATAGAAAAGGCGTCATTTGGTGATTAAATGGTCAGAACACAAGGTTTGTGCACCTGCATATAATAAACTAGGGCTACAATACAACGGATTCAATAATTAACTAACCTTTCCAATAGACGTAAAAGGCTATTTGCAGATGAGTTACCAGGTATGAATGAAGTCTAACTGGAATATCACCAGATTCTAGTAAATTATCTCATAATTGTGAAAAAATGTCAAAGTTGCACTTTAGTAACCTCTCGTTTGATGTGTAACCCTTACCATGTTAACCCAAGGTCGCAGGTTCCAACCTGGTGGAGACTGGTGAATTTTTTTGGGGGGACGTAAAGAAATTTAGCATGGCTTCCTTCGGAAGAGAAGTAATGCCGTTGGTCCCTGTAATGTGTATGTGCAGTTCAAAGAGTCCCACACCTTGAAGAGAAGGTTCCTAGATAAAATTTCACCATTTTCACGTCCATAAAGACTCGATTTCACCCTGTGGTGCCATATATAGGCGATGAGCTTATATCTCATCATGAGCGCATAGTAGCGGAATCACGAACTAAAATTCTACTCAGTTGTAAAATAAATAAATAGATGTGCCAACGAAGCGTGATGGAACTTGAATTGCATCATTGAATATACCTTTTAAGATGTTTATCAAAAAAAATGTAAGTATATCTTTACTTTATAGTAATAGCCTGTGAAGTAGTATTCTTTTGGAAGCAATTCTGTGTAAGTGCTAAACGTTAAGAGTTAGACTAAAACGTGTTGCTCAAGAAATGCGGAACTCAAAATCATATAAATTAACCATTTTTGTGACTTTAACCATTTCCTATGTTCGTTGTTATTAGTTTGAATTTCTCCGTACTAGCAATTTTTATTTTATCTGCTACGTACAAAATACATAAAGAAGGTATTGCATTTTACCCAATAAATTTGGATCAAAATTGCACTGTAAATGCCCGATTTAAGGTTATATATATATATATATATATATATATATATATATATATAAAAAGGTCCATGTGTGGCGTGGTGTGTGTGTGTGTGTGTGTGAACAGGATGACCCAAAAACGAAAAGTCGTTTATGTACCAAAGGTGATATTTAAGTTCAATATCTTCAAAAGATGTGACACGAAGTTTTTCAGGAAAATCCTCTCACACAAAACTACCCTGTTATGCAAAAAAATTCATACATTTTTATTTTCTCACAAATGGTTAACGATTTTAATTAGACCACCGTAAATTAAAATAGTTATATGACAAATAAAATGTATATCTTGAGTTTTCTGGGTAAACGCTCTCAAGTCCTCTTAATTCTGAATGACTTGTATAACTACAAAAAACAAAAAAAAAACAAAAAAATAAAAAACAAAAAAAAAAGATTTCGGCAAAACATACAGCTTGTCTTAAACACATTTTTGTATATTTTGCACATTAACGATTTCTGAGATATTCCCTATTGGTTTCAGTTTTTAAATATTTACGCTGCTCTCAAACAGGAAGTCGTCATCCGGTTTTCTTTCATTTTATTCATGATCATGCAAAGAAAACCGAATTTCATAGCCATTCGTATAGCGAATGCTTTTAAAATGTTTGACTATCGTTTTAGCTTAATGCATTCCCTTATTTCTTTTCTACTTATAAGGAACTAAGTAATAAGGCAACTATTAATATAACTATTAGTATAACGTAGGCAGAAGAATAATCTTTTACAAGAATATTGTGTTTGCAGAACAGGTAGAGATAATCATGTGAATACAATCACAGATTTCTTTTCGAACATCATAAACATCTTTAGCACGGCTTCCTTTGGAAGATATATAAAGGGTTGATTCATATAATGTTGATTAGCACTTCAAAGAACCCCATACCTTGAAACAGAAGGTCCCTGGGAAAAATTCCACCATTTTCAAGTCCGTAGTCGTGATTTTTCCTATGGTGCCATTAATGAATGGGACGATCTGCTCCCTTGTCACTATGTACGCATAGTGGCGTAATCGCGAACTAAAATTCTATTTGATCAAACAAACATTGCTAGATGTCCCAATAGGCCATGGCATGACTGAACTTACTCATTCGGAAGAAATTCTGTATAAGTGCTAAACTTTAAGAGACCAAAAACATATTGATCAAGAAATGTGGATCTCTTAATTCAACTAAAATAACCTATTTTTGTAGCATCAATTATTTCCTAGATGTTCGTTGATAGTTTAAAAATTTCGGAGCTATCAGTTTTTACTTTTTCTACTTTACATAGTACATATTACCGAAATTACACCGGAAACACGTTTTAGGACTAGAAGTCGGTTAAATACCAAACTTGATATTTAAATTCAGCATCTTCAAAGAATTTCAAGAAAACCATTCCACCCCAAACTACCCTTTCGAAAATTGTGATTTTCTCAAAAATGGCTACAGTGATTTTGATTAAAATGCCTTATGAAGGATATTTATATAACAATTAAAATGTATATATTTTATTTCCTGGTTAAAGGCTTTGAAGTCCTCTTCATTCTGAGTTACTTTTGCATAAATAATAAACCCTAAGAGATAGACAAAAATATAGATATCAAATTACACAAAGTTTTGTGAACTTAACTATTTCAGAGGTATTGCTATTTTAGGTTTAAATGTTCCAACTTTTCTTAAATAGGAAGTCGTTATTCATAATTTTTATCGTGGTCAAGCAATTTCAGTACCAACATATAGCTATATACTTTTAAAAGATTTGATTATCGCTATAGGCCATAGTATTTCTTTATTCCCCATGTAATGTCGAAATAAATCTATTTCTGCTAATGTTTTTCTGTATATGCATGAAGTAGATGCGGTGCTGCTTGCCAGCCAAGCGGGAGACCTGGACCGGGGTGCACTCAGCCTCGTGAGGTCCCTGGGGGGCCAATTACGGAGCTACTTGATGGAGAAGTAGCGGCTCCAGGTCGTGAAGACCGCATTAATTGGCCGGGGGGATCGAAGCGCTGACCACGTCTCACCCCCCCCAATACTGCACTCCATCCACGACGTCTGTAGTGGACCTAGATGGGGACGCATCGGCCGGGCGGTAGGCCAAAGCTCTTGGTGAGCTGTGCCACGAAGTCATGAAGTAGCTAGCAGAAAAAGCTTTTGTAAGAATAGTTTGCTGCAGCATAGAGAAAGATATATGAAAGTGGTACATGAGATTTTTTAATGCGATTGCTATTTAGTAGTTTCTCGTGATGTCATGAAAAGTGTTTAGAATTTCGGGCAGCATTTAACTTTTAAGCTTGACGATCGGTTCGGTTCTTTCTATTCCCATTGTACCTACAACTAAGTGAGGAATGAAACTATTTCAACAAAGGTTGTTTTGACTAATATTAAGTAGAGATGTGTTAGTTTCACGTGCCGTTCTCTTTATATTCTTACAAAAGCTTATTCTTCCTATACTTCAGTCTAATCTAGACATAGATATTAGCAATAATGGTTTTATATTCACGTTTCCTAATAATTACTGAGGTAATACGAGAATGCCTAGGTTAAAATAATAGTCAAATCAAGCTGGTCGTTATGTGATGACTTTGAAGTGCGGTTTTCCTTACCTGACAGGATGAAAAAAAGCTAATGATGACTTGCCCAATTTCAGAAAATATACATTTTGGAAAGTTTAAATAAATAACAAGAAATATCTCGGAAATTGTTAATTCCACACAAAAATAGAAGGGAAGTATTTGACATAATTGTGTGCTCTAGCGAGATTGAAATTAACATATTTTGTGTAGTACGGTTTTGCATATCTTTCAGGGTTTACCAGTTGCGCAAAAGTCCTCCGGGATGAAGACGATTTAAGGGGATATTCCCAGAAAATTCAAAATATTCATTCAACATGAACATATCTTAAACATATGGTATTTTAATCAAAATATTCAGTCTATACTGCCATGTAAAGGTGATTTGGAGTGTTGGATTTTATAGAACATCCTTGGGCCTTTGAATACACTAAACCTAAATATCAAGTGTGGTATCTCTCGGGTACCATTTGTTTATTTCTTTTTAATTGTGCTGTTTACAGATACACACGTGGATCTTTTCTAAAAAATATATTTTCAAAAAAAAATTGATGTGTTCCATTCACACGACTTTCTCTACATCTCTCAACAAATTATTGTTAAAAAGCCTATTCCTCTATTCATGCTAATCCAGAAAAAAAAAAAACAGGAATAGTCTTATTACTTGCTTCCTTGTAAGTAGGAACGAAATAAGGGAGTAGCATATGTTAAAGTGCAAGTCAAGAACTGGTTGCTATGTGACTGAAGTTCCTGTGCTTGTATGGACAGGAGTTGACAAAGTTCTATGTGAGAAAAGTATGTTTTTTAAAGCTGAAACCAAACACAAGGATTATCTCAAAAACGATCCACTGCACAAAATAAGATGTATATAATATAAATTGTGTGTTTTAACGTGCTCACCATTTTTTGTGCGGTAAGTTTTTGTCCATCTCTTACGGTTTATCACTTATGCAAAATCCCGTAAAATGCATCCAGAATAAAGTAGTCTTCAGAGGTTAGTCCCAGAAAATCAAGATATACATTTTGTTTGTCAGGTGTATATCTTAAACATACGATATTTTAATGAAAATCTTTAGAGCCATTTTTGAGAAAATCAAAATTTTCGAAAAAAAGTTCCATGTAAAGAGTAGTTTGTGGTGGGGGGATTTTTCCAAAATCTTCGTGTCGCATCCCTGGAAGATACTAAACTTAAATACCAAGTTTGATATTTTACCGACTTTTCGTTTTTGAGTTTACGTGTTCATAGACACACGGACCTTTTTCTAAAATGCTTGTTTTTTTTTATACATGGGACCCTAAAACATAAATTTCCAGTGAAATCTCGGTGTCGAATTTTTGGGTGGAGTGCAATACCTTCTCTATACACTATATACATAGTAATTAATAAATTAGGGTTCTTGAAAACATGTATTTCTGGTGAAATCTGGTAAATTTTTGGGTGAATTGCGATACTGAGATTGTAAAAGTAAACGTTCGTAAGAACTGTTTGTAGAAAAAATATAAAAACAGACGAATCCTCTTCTGTTAGGAGCCTCAGTGAAGGCTATATTAATACTGATACTCTACCCTAGGCAGGCGGCAGAGAAAGTAATGAGTAATATCGGTTATAGAAAGTGGTGCGACAGATGACAGTGGCTTGCAGCCTGACACATATACCGTCCCGCTGTGACCTAGATATCCCAGTTCTGGCACATGCGCAGAGAGATGCACTCCTGCCGCCGCCCCAGACACGTACAGTATGATATGTAAGGTGGTGCAGTTACCATGGTTACTAAGTGATCGTCAAGATGTTCACATGTGTTTTGTTTTTAACTGGCATACGTCTTTAGTTTCACTTGCTCCAAACTGAAAACGTTACCAACACACACCAGTGGAAATGTAATATTTTAACACTTCTTAGTACATTTAATAACAACATCTAATTCAATGCTAAATCACACTCGAGTGTTTTACGCTTTTTCAAAAGTTGTACATGTAGGATTTCGTGTAGTTTGAATGAAGTTTTAAGTTCTTCTTCGTATAAGGCAATGTATGTGGAATTTTGTAATAAATGCATAAATTCTTTTTTTTTAGGTTTTTTTTTGTTTGTTTTGTTACGATTATAGTTTATACTTTATGCTACAAAATGTATATTTTAATATACATTCTAAAGCCTTAATGCAATTTAATCGCATCTCTGCCATTAAGGTAAGACACCGCTTTGAAATATGATATTAATTCATTTTTTTTTCTTTCTCTGCTGCATACCCTCAGCAAATAGGTTTTGAAAAAAAAATCGATAACAATACTTCACTTGAAATGCACGTTTTAAATGCTCCTGAACAAGAAATAAGAATTTTTAGAAAACATCTGTGTGTGCGTGCGTGCGCGCGCGCCTTTAAGTAGCATAATCGAGAAATTGAAAGTCGATTAAACGGCAAACTTGGTATTTAAGTTAAGTATATTCCAAGGATGTAAGACGAAGATTTCCAAAGAAATCCCTGCTCTCTCCCCAAGTACCTGTAGAAGAAAAATTTCTTTTTTATTTTCTCAAATTATTTTAATTAAAATACCGTGCCTACTTTATGATTTTTTTCATGTCAAATAAAATGTATACCTATTCTAAATTTTCTAGGAATATCCTTTTCATTCTGGATGACTTTTGCTTAACTGGCAAACCATACTAAAAATGGATATATTGTTAAAGCACACAATACTTTTTTTGGCGTTAACCATTTCCGACACAAATTGGTTTGAATTTTCAAATAATGTTTTTTTCAAGCGGTAAGTTCCTCTTCATTTTTCTTTCTTTCTTTCTTTCTTTCTTTCTATCTTCTGATGGTCATGCAAGGACATAAAGATATTTGTAAAAAATCACTTGGTATTTGATATCATTAATGCTTTAATTGGTGAAATTTGGAAATTCTATATTAATGAACATATAATTTTGATAATCATACGGCAAGTAAGACACCTAATCATAATCATGTATAATTTTCGTTGCAGTATCTCTAGTGGCTTTTAGGTTATTAATTGTTGAATTGATTATACTTAATGGTAAACAATCATATTCTACACGATGAAAACATTACAATTTCACTAATTTAAATCTCACTTTTGACTCTAAGAAATGTTTTAGAAGAATGTTTAAACAATATTTTTATAGAAGTTTTAGTTTTTGAGCAAAAGCTAAAAAAAAATAGTGTATTATTTAGATATTCTAAATCATATTCCTCCAGTGCTAACCGATGAAGGAAAATCACGACCAACATTTTAAAACCTTTAATTTTATATGTATGTCTGAAGAATTATGAGTTAAATTGAATAAACATTGCCTCGCGTGGAACATTTTGAACGTGTTAAAATGTAGAAAAAACGGAAAGCAATATAACAGCTTTGAAATTCTAAAGGGCAATCTGGCCTTGTGCGCAAGGAATATTTAAATTTTTGTGTAAAATAATTTCTAAAGCCTCAAATACAGATTATAAAACTAGATAATTAATTCTTAATAATAGACCTATAAACAAAACAATGTAAGTTTCCAAGTATTTCCTCAATTTTCACCTATGCATATCCTTAAACCAGCTGTATTCCCGTTGCATCTACAAAAGAAAGTGTAATAAAACTATTCCTGTAAATGCTTATATATTCAATTAACATAAATTTACAATTTTGTTTTGTAGACGGACGGGTCGATAAAGTCGTATAAATGTAAAATATCAGCATTTTTTTCATATTCGAAATGTTCCTTCGACCGACCACAGTTAAACTTAACACAAACCTCTCAGGAGAGCGTTAGAAATTGCTGATTTATAAATTGAGTGCACAGTTAAATAATATTAAATAATCCAGTCGAAATTATGTTCTGTAGCTCAGATTGAAAAATTTGCAAAACTCGATAACATGTATGCAAAATATTAATAAATATTCTCTTAAATTACATAACTACAATTTAAGAAATTCATATAAACAATTCTTTAAACTGTACACTAAGCTCAAATTAAAAATGTGGAAGCGATTCAATAAACTGAAGGGCCCAAGGAGCAGTTCATGTTAGCGTACGAAAATCTGATGTCTTGCAATCACATGACTTTCTCTACATCTCTAATAAATCATTGTTAAACCTTATCCTTCTATCTTACTTCAGGCTAATCGACATACATTAGCAGAAAAGTATTTTAAAACTGACCTCATTAACAAGAAATAGTTTAAAAATGGTCAACTACACGAGAAAAGTGTATTTGACATAAATTTTGTGTTTTAACGAGATCTGCAGTTTTTTTTTATTAAGTTTTTGTTTATCTCTTACGGTTTACTTTTATGCAAAATGCATCCAGAATGAAGGGGACTTCAGAGGCTATACGCAGAAAATTCAAAATAAAATTTTAATTGTCATATAAATATCTTTAATATACGGCATTTTAATCAAAATCTTTAGAGCCATTTTTGAGAAAATCGAAATGTTCAAAAAATTTCCATGTAAAGGGGAGATTTTCCTCAAAGTCTTTGTGTCCCATCCTTGGAAGATAGTAAACTTAAATGCCAAACACAAGGATTTTTTTTTTGTATGCAGGACACCCTAAAACTGTATTTCCGATGAATTCTCGGTATTTTTGGATGGAGGTCAATACTTCCTCTACCTAATTACTAATGTGCTAAGTAGAGAAAGCAAAAGGCTGTTAATTGTGAATAAAAAATAAAATCTAACAACGGTTTGACATGTCGCTTTAAAATGTTGTGTGCACTGTAAGTTTTACGTATTAAGTAAATGCCTGAAATTGGCAAATCATTCGGAAGAAACGTTACAAATTTGGGACTTCACATATACATTGCTTCATAGGTGCTTGTTAAGCTCATATCCATCTGCATTTAACGTCCGCTCCCTGTAATTATTTTGAAGTACCATTTATTCTAAATAGTAATCAAATTAATGTGTACATTAAATATTATATTGATATGCCTATATAAACTATTAAACTTTTTCTGATAGTATAATAAGTAAGTAAAGCATTGTATTCCACTCAATAATTCGATGTCCAGATTTTATCGTAAATACGTGTTTTGAGAATCTCTGAATAAAAAAAAATAAATTAAAATATTTTGTTATCTACGCTATCAACTCTAACGTGTTACAATCATATAACTTTATCTATTCGGCATATATTATTCTTAAAATAGCTGATTCTTCTACTTCATGTTAATCGATATAAGCATTAGCGGAAACGCTGTTGCTTCATATTTTCTTGTAGGTATAAGGGAAACAAGGGAATACACTAAACTAAAGAATAGTCAAATTTTGAAAGAGCTAGTCTCTATGCGTAGGGATAGAAACTAGCGTACGCTAGCTCTTCTTGCATCACCGGGATGAAACTAATGACGATTTTTCTTTGGTCAATGTATAAGCAAAAGGGTAAGATGTTTAAACAAAACAAAAAAAAAATACAAACAAAAAACAAAACGCCAAGGAATATCTCAACATTGCTAACTAAAAAAAAAATGTATTTAACATGAATGGTGCATCTTAAAGCGATCTAAATTTTTTTGTGTAATATACTTTTGTCTATCTCTCACAGTTTACTAGTTGGGCAAAAGTCATCCAGAATGAAAGCGGCTTCAGAGGTTTTTCCCATAAAGTTCAAGATAGTACATTTTATTTGTAATATAAATACATTTAATGTGTCGTATTTTAATAAAAACGTTAGAGCCATTTTAGGTTCTCCTAAAAGTCTTCGTATTGCATCCTCGGAATATATTTACTGAACCTAAACACCAATTTTGTTAACTGACCGACATTCCGTTTTTTAGTTAATGCTGTTCACACAGAACTTTTTCTAAAAATGTGTTTTTTTGTTAAATTCAGAGTTCCTCAAATTGTGTATTTCCGGTGAAAACTCGATATCGTAATTTGGGTGAAATGTAATACCTTCGTCGTTCTCCGTGGTCTAAGGGTAACCTACAAGCCTCTGATTCCCATGGTCGGGGTCCAAATCCGGCGGAGGGCGATGGATTTTTTTGGGCGTAAAATCTAACATGGCTTCCTTCGAAAGAGAAGTAAAACCGTTGGTCCCGTGTCATAGATTTAAGGTGCGTAAAAGAACCTGAATCCTGATAAAAGAGGCCTCTGAGCAAAACTAGTCGGTGTTTACGCCCAATATAGAATGGTACGTTAAAGGGTGTCAATAAATAAAACTGAATTTAATTTTGTAATACCTTCTGTACCTACTAGGTACATTGTATGTGGTAAAGAAAGTAAAAACATGTTTAGAAAATCTAATGAATTATATTCATATGATTTTTTCTACGTATTCTGCATCAAACAATTTTTGCAAAAGCTCGCTATAGCCACGTCTATAATTTTACTTACTCTAGCCGTATGGGAAATGTACATAGTGGATAGAGAAGGTATTTTATTCCACCCAAAAATTCGATACCCAGATTTCACTGGAAATACATGTTTGAGGTCCCCTGAGCCGAAAAAAGCATTTTTAGAAAATGGTCCATGTGTGTATATTTTTTACAAGAAAATCTCCCCCCCAACTACACTTTTTATGGAACATTTTTCGAACATTTTTATTTTTTAAAAAATGGCTCTAACGACTTTGATTAAAATACCGTACATTTAAGATATTTAAATCACAAATAAAATGTATAAGTTTAATTTTCTAGTAATAGCCTCTGAAGAGCTCTTTATTCTAGTTGAGCTTTCAGAGTTTTGCATACCGGTTAAACCGTAAGAGGTAAACAAAAAGTTATTACACAAAAATGTATTTCTCGTTAAAAAATATAGGTTATGTCACTCGTTTTCTTGTAGAGTTGACCGTTTTCAAGATATTCATTGTTATTGGTTTCGAAAGTTTTGGAATAGCTACAAAAAGTCATGTCAATGGTACACATCCGAATTTTTAAATTAACCTGGAATGTATAAGTTTCGAAGTACCAATAACATTGACATGGTTAAGTGCACAGCGATGATAAAAAGTCAATAATGTTTTAAAAATGTGAAGAGTTCTACGCTGCAGCGAATGAGATGCGTTATAGTGCTTGCGTTGCCAGGTTGCTACCCCCTCCACTTTTTTCATATTTCCCTCTCACTCACACACTGAGCGTACAAATCTGCCTTAATGTTTATCCATGTGCATTATGAAAACTGAGCTAAACATCTGTGGTTTTTACGGTTCGGCTACAAATATTACTCCATATCTTCCTCCTGAATTATTTTTTGCAAAATTTGAATATTGTGTCTTAAAGCAAGTAGTATTTGTGAGAGTCGGAATCACTTAGCGCGATACTCCCCAGTTAAGTAGGAATGCAATATGTCAACACAGCAGCACTCCGATTGGCTGCCGGCCTGGTGGTGCTCAAGAACAAACCTCATCCCATTTGGAAGTCACTGTAGTATCCCTACTAGCCACTGAGCAAGGTGACGCCGTTGTAAAGCATGTGTCTCGCATTCGGGAACTGATGGGTCGGTTTCCGTTGCCGGTCTTTCTGTCCTTGGAGTTTTTTCGGGGGTTTTACCGGTTCCTCAGGCGAATGTTGGGGAGTTTCTGGCAGATGCACTGAGTGAAATTTCACCGAAGTTGAAATTATAGACATTTCCGCGGAGATGCTCTTAACACTAATGTTTCCAGGAAACGCCTGCCCGTATACCTTGCCCGCATGCCAGCCCTCAATCCCCACTTCGCTTATAATATAGTTAACTCAGGCAAAATGTATGAGTAATGGTTTATCTGCATTAAGGAGAATTGGATTGAAGAATAAAGAGGAAGTTCGTAGAAGTGTGAATGAAGAAACACATCATTGTTTTCTTCTCATGGTTACTTTTTTTTCTCGTTTCTTATGAAACATTATTCTCAGGTTTTTTAGTTAAAGATTTAAATATTCTAGCATTTGGCAACATTTTTATACTTGCTGCAAGGCATGTTACAAAGGAAAAAAAAAAGTGTACATTGTATAAATTTTGATTATTTTGACCTTAGGTGTGCAAGGCATTAAGATGCTAAAGTCTGTCTGTGTGTCTGTGAACAGCATAACTTGAACAAGCCAAGTCGGTTAGATACCAAACTTTGTATCTTCCAAACATGTGACATAAAGATTTTCAGCAAACATCCCTCACCCCCAGACTACCATTTTCATTGAAGCTTTTACGAAATGTTCGATTTTCCAAAGAATGGTTTTAATGACTTTGATTAAAAGACCATATATACATTTAAGATATTTACATGACAAAAGTCGCTCTCCGTGGTATAGTTGTTACCTTGCAGAGGCCGATGGATATTTTCGGGCGTAAAAATCCTTAGCATGGCTTCTTTCGCAAAGGAAATAATGTCGTTGGTCCCGTATCGTAGATTTTATGCGTAACAGAATCTCCAGCCTGATAAAAATGCCTCTGAGCAAAATGAATCAGTCTTTCATGCCCAACATAGAATGCGACGCTAAAAACCATAGCAGTTAAATATCGTCCATAAATAAAACTCCATTTCCATTTATTTTACATGACAAAAGATAAATTGAATTTTCTATAGCTGCAACATTTTCCAATTGATAACAAGTATAGGCTTTATTTTACTCAGCTTTTCATCGTTACTACGAGGGTTGGAACTTTAATAGTGGCAACTATTTATTTGCAACTGATATAAAAGAGATACATGTTACCAAGTTAAACTATACTTCAAAGTGGTCACTAGCTTTGTGTACAACTCGTCAGTGATGTGGAAGTCATAGAATACCCTTAGCAGCGTCTGTGGTGTTAATAGTTCGAATGGAACGTCTAATGCTCGACGAATCTCTGGAATAGCTCTGAAGCGAATGCCATGAAGTGGTTGCTTCATCTTCGGATTCAAGTCAAAAGTCACAAGGACTTAAATACCCCAAAAGAGGAGTATGGTCAATGGTGCAGCACTTCATCGACCGAACACAACAGCCATAGTTTGGGCTGAATGCGGCCGAGCATTGTCGTGCGAAGTGATGGTTGGGTTCTGCAGAAAGTGACGCCGAGGATCGAAATATCGAAAGTGAATGTGAAACATATGATGCTTCTCATGTAAGACTGTGATGGTGTTATGCTAACGCATTCCGTTCCGCCACATTAATATTATTGCTTATTTTTTGGAACACAGTTCGCGACCAGTTTTAAGAAAGAGACAGCAACATTAGACTTAAGCCCTTGTGACTTTGACTTATTCCGAAGATGAAGGAACCACTCCGTGGCATCCGCTTCAGAACTGTTCCAGAGATCCGCCAGGCTGTAGACCGTTCCATTAGAACTATCCAACACCACAGACGCCCTTAAGGGTGTCCTATAACTTCCACATCGCTGACAACGGGTTGTACTCAATGCTGATGGTTACTTTGATGGATTGCAAACGTTGGTAGTATGTATCTCTTTTGTAGCAGTTATAAATAAATAGTTGCTACTATTATAGTTCCAACCCTCGTATTATAGTAAAGGATAGGTGACTACAAGTGAGCTGATTAGTCCGTGGTAATATATGGAATATTATTTATGTCTGTTACAATTGTGGTCAGCTTGACACAGCTAGTGATATTGGAGCAAAACATCCGATTCAGCTTGCTTACCAATGTACAATGTGAACAATTTCGGCAAATGTTGGGAAAATGTAAACTGGTTTCCTTCTTTTGCCTACATTTTACTCACAAATGAGGAAAATGCTTAACGTTGTCAGTAATTTGCAGCGGTTATTTCGTTTCGTTTGTTGCCCCACGTTATGTGCGCCTTATGCAGCGGTGTTTTTGTTGCGTTGTGTTGGTGGCCGCACGTTGGTCAGTAATATGCAGGGGTACTTTTGATGTGGGTGTTGTTGCGTTACTGCTTTTACTCCCCAGGTTGGGAAGTCATATGAAGCGTGGATTTTGAATTTGTAGTTATTGCCGCACATTCTGTGTTTAGGTGCAGCGTAACTGTCACTTCCAAACAACTCTACTCTCACGTACCTGGTACTGAAGTTCCTCCGGGATGGGTTACCACGGCGTTGCGCAGTCTTGCATGAATCTTGACTCTCCCAGGCGTGGATTTAGCTAGTGGGTAGAGTTGTAGGAGTGTTCTTGTAGATATTAAGAAAAACACTTGCAAAACTTTTACTGTTATTTATTATGAAGGAGATGTGAGACAAGCACCTGGTTATACACTTTTATACAGCTGATTGATGCTCTCTAACACTGACTCACAAGTACTCTTAATTACACTGTTTTCGTTGAGGACATGGCACAATTCACTTTCACGTAATCACGAGCGACGTTACTTTACTTCACAGGCGAATTATTAGCAAACAGTCCGACGTGGCCTCTCTCAGGCGAATCCTTAACAAACGGTCAACGTGATCTCTCTCACGCGTAATTCTTAACAACGGCGATGTGGCCTCTCTCACGCGTAATTCTTAACAACGGACGACGTGGCGTCTCCCATGGGTGATTTCTTAGCAACGACCTCGATGGGCCAAACCTTACTTCTTATATACAAAAAACAGTGTCATGGTGGCTTCTTTCTGATTGGTTAGAAGGTCCGCCAAAATGACACCATCATTACCCAAAAATCATTGCAAATCTCCCAGAATATATCATAATAATCACGTGATACCACGAATATAAAGGAGAAGTCCCCTTGTGTGCTTTAAACTATATACTAAACTCGAACGTGACTTTCACAAAAGAAACAACTTCTCACCCCTCTATCCTGTCTGGCGTCATGATTCTGAGTAAATTTCTAGTAAACAACTTGCTTCTTGGTCCCTATGCATACAACTTATTACATATAAATATATATATATATATATAGATAATTAATAGACTGATAGTTATTACTACGGGGCTAATTAACGGTCTGAAATTGTGCAGCATTAGTATGCATTGTGCATCCTGTATGTTGTGATTATGTTTTAAACAACATGTGTTACTGAAACTATTTGTGTCGAATATTTGTGTGATTAACAGCAAGTAGATAGAAATGTAAACATTTCTGAAAATAATTGGTTGAATAGTAAAGAAGTTCATGTGATAGTTACACATTAGACGAATACTTAAAATAGTAGTGTCGATATCGATTTTATCATGTTCGCTATGTTTATAACTTTCTAGATATTAAAACTCACCAAAACTGTCTTTTTAATTCATGCTTTCTAAGCTAAAAAGGATCTACCTACCATAAGCCAGGAATCGAACTGGTAATGAGGATTCATTCAAAAGTAAAAATAAGTGTTGGTATAGACGTTTACCTCCCACGCTTGGGCCTGTGTTCGAGTCTGATTACATTTATCCCTTAGCTCTTTGTTCATTTATGCTGTTAATTATCTGATGTACATGCTGGGTTAAATAATAATAATAATAATAATAATAATTACTATTATTATATTAATAAATAATAACATGAAGCGCAAATAAGGTGAACAGAGTAAAGTACGAACCAATCCCATTTATATTCAGAGTTATGCTTTTACATTTAATAACTAGAACTGGTAATGATCTAAATCTAGAGTATATAAATGGCTGTTTCTGCATTATTTGGGTCGTATGTAAAAAATATAGTCACTTTATGAGTTCCATTGAAGAGTGTAAAGAACAAAATGTCGTAAAATTATGTTTTAGTCATGAGTTTTCTCAAAAATTCCCTATTTCATAAGATTTTTACATCTACTTGAATATTCTAGCCCTCCTTGCAGAAAGAATTGGAATATCATATTAACGTGCGGAATTTAAACAAAACCAAAGTCATAGCGAACACAGTTTCATTGCAACAATTTCAGCTATTTAATGGGTTATACCTACTGTGGCCACCTCGTAATACGATATAACAAAGACCACGGTTATACAATTATAAAATACAACAAAGCTACATTTCAAAATTTAAAACTTTATACTAGAAGGGTATACACATCTCAATGAAAAACAAATATATTAAAAAAGGTAAATTAAT
This sequence comes from Hymenopus coronatus, assembly GCA_030762935.1. Lineage (NCBI taxonomy): Eukaryota > Metazoa > Arthropoda > Insecta > Mantodea > Hymenopodidae > Hymenopus > Hymenopus coronatus. The sequence goes on from CM060892.1 coordinate 27,684,703, forward strand.
ACCTGTAGAAAAAGTTTCCTTTTTATCTTATAATTGCGTATTTCTGTATCAGATTTTATTTTAAAAGTTTAATTGGTTACCTCAACATAAAGCACAGCACCACAACCATTCTCTATCAAATGGGCTAGAGGTGGAGGGGAGGGAGAAACAGATTCAGTTGAAGTGTGGCTATCTGAAACCTGAAGTACTCAAGAAAGGGACGGTCTCCGCGGAAACGTCACTTCGCGGAAAAGTCATTCGGTGCAAGTGTCCCGCACCCATATTGGGAAGGTTCATTATACAGGGTTACTACAAAAGAAATAGACAAGTTCAACTGCCTGTAAAACAAAAAATATTAGAGGTAGCAACCTAATTATTTTGGAGGTAGGTTGAGAAACTCTCAAAGTTTCGTTTGTTACTATTGGTAACGCTGTAGTGTTTTGTTTGTTGTTGCAGAAGCTGAAATGGCGGAAAATCCTGTGAAAAAGGCATATTGCGTGTTAGGATTTGCTAGAACGCAATCAGCAACTGTTGTCCAACGACATTTTAGAACACGTTACCACAAAACGCCACCGACTAGACAGTCAATCTACGACTGGTATAGAAAATTCGAGACAACCAGATGTTTGTGCAAAGGGAAGAGCTCGGGAACACCAAGAGTTTCGGAAGAAAACGTTGAACGTGTTCGTTCTGCCTACATAAGAAGCCCACAGAAATCGACATCTAGGGCAAGCATGCAATTACAAATTCCACAGCAAACTGTATGGAAAATCTTGCGGAAGCGACTGCACATGATGCCTTACAGATTACAGATGTTGCAGTTTCTGAGTGAAGAAGATAAGGTCATACGGCGTGACTTTTGCATCGACATGTTGTGACATGATGAAGACGATGCTGGTTTTTGTGAGCGCATCATTTCATTTTTGTGGTAACGTGTTCTAAAATGTCGTTGGACAACAGTTGCTGATTGCGTTCTAGCAAATTCCAACACGCAATATGCCTTTTCCACAGGAATTTCCGCCATTTCAGCTTCTGCAACAACAAACAAAACACTACAGCGTTACCAATAGTAACAAACGAAACTTTGCGAGTTTCTCAACATACCTCCAAAATAATTAGGTTGCTATCTCTAATAGTTTTTGTTTTACAGGCAGTTGAAGTTGTCTATTTCTTTTGTAGTAACCCTGTATTCTCCGAATTTCTTGTCCATCATTTCCTTGACTTCTGTTTCAGGGTTGAAGGACCAGACGACGCTTGTGCACTGTAGAGGCTTATCCCTGTCGTCGTTACGGGACCGCTCTTTTGGTACTTGCCTTGAGGTACTTTCGGGCTAGAGTCTTTTCGGCGAATCCCAGGTGCCGCGAAGCTTGTGGATTGGGTCCGCCTGGCGTTGGAGGCGTTCAATCTGGAACTTTAGGTATCCCGTGCACGCTTGCACCCATCATCCGGATCAGGCCTGTCTTCGGATTTCTCTCTTTATCCCCCCCCCCCACGTATGGAGAACGTTCTAACCTCTTCAGTTGCTTCGATGCGAGCACTTAGGACCCCGATCACTCGTAGCAGGACTTCTGACGTGCTAGAAATACACTGGGCCATCAACTGAGCCCCTCCCAAATTGGGTTGGACTCGGCGGGGTAGTGTTTCCCGAAATCTGTGAAAGATTGGGTACGTCTGGGCAGTGAAGCCTGGACGGTCTCTTCAGATGCCTTAAAGCCCCCCGGTCACTAACCTGGAGAGCTTAGTAAACAGGAGCTAGTACCATCGCCCCTACATAGGTCTTCGGTAGTTATCCCCCAATGAGGCCGACGCGCTGACTTGGCTTATGCACTTCTGTGCTTGCGTGAACAAGAGGGTCGGTATATAAAATAGACACCGTCCTAACGAAAAACCCTCAGATTTATTACCTGAGGCACACTTGAGTGATTGGGACATTGCTTCTTGGTTTCTCCTTGTACCTCTCTTGGGTCACGCAAGTCGCAAAGGGCTCCTAGGACTTACGTGCCTTGCACCGTTCCTGTGACTTGGGGCCCCTTCCAAGAGTTAATTCTGATTTATACTAGCCAGCAGCAATGGGACAAGTCCTCGGGCTTGAGAATGTTAGGGACTTGCGTGAGTCTCTGTAGCCTGACTGCCTTAGGCCTGTAGCCTCCTGTGCTTCCCTCATATTATCCCTTCCACTCGAGGGATGTTAGCCACAGTAGATCTGTAGTGCGCGAGGCTCCCCCTCCTTTGTCCACCCTTTACCCTATTAGCCGTAGAACTAATAGTTAAAACCTCTTGATCTGCCGGGAGTACTGGTAAATTGGCAACTCTGCGTATCGCATTAATGCAGAGGTTACTAGTCCTAGATCCGCGAAGTGAACCTGTTAACATTAAAAACGTGTCCCATTTCTAACTAACTTAAATGTATTCATAAATTCACATTTCAGCGTCTAATAAATACTCTCCATCCTTGCAAATGGAGATAACAGAAACATTTGTGAGGAAATTTTTTCTACCATGAATTGTATTAATCATTCATTATCAATCATTATAGACTTGTTCTGTATACATGAAAAATTATACCTAATACTGAGAAGTTGGTTTTGATAAGCAAGTCAAAATTCACATTAACATTGCAGATGTTAAAATTCATTGGAATGCTCTTATTAAATAATTTAATAAGCGGTATTTCTATTGTAATACGATGTGTTTCTTTTTATCATAATTTAAAAACATTCAAGCTCCTGATCCATTCCGTGTTTTTCCTTCTGTAGCTATTTCATAGTAATTGTTCTCTTTCGCGTTTCTTGCTCTTCCCTCTTTCTTTATTCCAATACAAAACCACTCTTTCCATGCTTTTACATTTTTTCTTAGTGTGTGCCCTGTATAATTTCATTTCCGGTTTTGCTTTCTATACTACGTATAGTAAGAAGAAGCATTGTATTCCATCCAAAAATTCAATGTGGAGATTTCACCGGAAATATAACTTTGAGACTCCTTTAATCCAAAATAAAATAAGTATGGTTAGAAAAAGATCCGCGTGCGCGCATGTGTGTCTGCGAACAACATAACTCAATAACGAAAAGTTGGTTAATACAAAACTTGCTATAATAGGACCGAATATGATAGGACAAAAGCACTGTTTGCTTTCTTTATTCTTTTCTTAACTTTTTCAAGACTTCACCATCCCTATTAATTACACTACCTAGATATAAAGATACATAGCTGATCATTTAAAAAAAATCTGTAATATATGATTTTCTTTCGAAAAGAAAAGACGATTAATAACTGAATGACCTCTAAAACATTGCTTATCGACTTACTGATACACTTACAAGGGTTCTATACTAATACTTCCATATTTTAGATCACATGCAAGATAGTTTATATAAATTTAGTTAGATGGTCCTTTTGTCATAGTTTGCCGAAGCTGAGAACAGGCTGGCCACTCCTGTATCAATGCAAGCCATGACTGAAATACTGAGTGAGCACAGAATCAATCCCATGCGTGACAACCTGCATCACCAATATAGGCTCTGAAGGTCGACAGTTCAAGCCATGTTTGTAATTGCACTACGTGACGCTCTTTTTGAAGTTAGGGTTCCTTGAACAAAACATGAAACACAGGACAATCACCACACTACAAGTGTTGATACAGCATTGCCAATGTCTTATCTGATTGAAGTATAAAAAGGGACTTATCAAACTGTTTATAATATTAACTTCGTTGTCATGATACAATAACGTGATGGGAAAAATTGAAATGGTAACAGATCTGATGTAGGCACTGATTGTGATTATCGAGATAGCCGTTTTAAAAGAGAGACTGTAAACACGTATTATATCTTATTTTATGATATACTATTTGATATTGGCACTGTTTGTGACTTTTGAGATAGCCGTTTTAAAAGAGCGATAGTAAACCGTGTTATACTTGATTTAATGACACACTAGTTCGATACGAAATGTTTAGTAGGCAGTGTGATTTTTAAGATAGCTATTTTAAAAGAGTGATAGTAAACACTTGTTATATTTTAATTTATGACGCATTAGTTTGGTATTGAATGTTTATTAGGTTTTGTTGCGATTTTTGAGATATTCATTTTAAAAGAGAGATTAGCTAACACATGTGGTAGCTGCGCTTTTATGGGTGCTTACTAAAGTGTATCTCTTCATTAAAGTGCAGGTTTCCACTCCTCGTCAGAAGATTCACATGTAACGGCCAATACTTTCGTACCTGCGCACATCTCGTAACGCTACCAGGCAGCAACTGTTGAAAGCGCAACTGTCGATTATATTCAGTCGAACAACTAGTACGAGTAAACATTTCGGACACGAGTGACGGTGAGATGCAACTTAACACCGGCGGAAATTTCTGCAAAGCACACAATATGACTAATTATTTTGGCCATAAAAATCAAGAAACATGCAAAAAATTCTGTTAATTTTATGGCAATTAAGATGCAGCCATCATTATACTCTCGTTGCATAATGTACTATTATGACACTAGTTTGAAATTAAAAGTTTATTACTAGGATATGAGGTATGCAGAGTTGGAGAGAAAAACGGTAGATTTTGCATGGATGTGCTTTCTACAGTGTAGGCGAAAGTCCCTACCCACTGGGGAAAATAATAAATGAACGTTTTGGTATTAAAATAACATTATTATTTTCAACTTTTTCATATTTCACAATGCTTTCACGATTAGGGTTCCAAAACATGTGAGCATCCCATCAGTATCAACGCATTGTTGGATTTGGCGCCAATTTCATTTGTTCATCCTCTTCAACATATTTGGTGTGACTGTTGTAAAGGCAGCACGAACAGCTTCCTTCAGGTCATCATTTGTGGTGTACCGATGTTTTCGTACCCCTTCTTTAATAATATCCCGGAGTGCATTGTTCGCTGAAGTAAGGTCAGGGCTTCTAGGCCAAGGCAGCGGGACAGGAGCATTAACTGATCCTCTACCAATCCAGCGGTTTGGAAAAGCTTGGTTAAGACACCTTCGAACTGACAATGCAAAATGCGGTGTAGCAACGTCCTGTTGAAACTTAATGCTTTCCATTAATCCTCTGGCTCTCAGCTGTGGGAACAGCCACTCCTTCAGCATCCATAGATAAGTTTCTTGATTTACAGACCCATAAAAATACGGGCCAATCAGATGTTTACCGCCACTCCTGCCCAAATCATCACATGTGGATTGTTCTCGATTTCTTCATAAAAATTCTCTATCTCCAGACTGGCAACTTGACCTTGACTGTAATTGTCTACCCCTTCCAACCATCATTCACTCACTCACGAACTTTGCAGCAGTGGTTAACGACTACCTAGCAGTTGATTTTTTATTTACCCCAGCGAGTAGGGACTTTTCGTCCACCCTGTATTAGGGGAAGTCCGTGTAATTTGGATCACTTAACTTTAGGTGCAATATCTGGATAGAAAATCTTCAAGTCCACAACTTACTTTAATGTGTTAATGAGATGAACTTATATCATTATGAGAGTTTTCAATGATTGATTCATGTTCTTCATTCGCACAGACAGACGATTCCACTAATAAAATTGGATATACGTAAAAGGAATTCCAGCTAACATCCTAGTAATATCAACTGTCCTCTAAGCATCCTTTAGTAACTTTCATACTTGTTCAGCTAAAACTCTTTTCACATACATGCATTTATACATAAAAGTGAAGTTAACAGGATTTTAAAACTAAACGTCGGTCTAGATAGCTTAGTTGGTTAGGCGCTGGCTTTCTGAACTCAAGGTTCAAACCCGGGCCAGATCGATGGTTTTTAAGTGTGCTTAAAAGCGACAGTCCCATATAAGTAGATTTACTTACATGTTAAGGTCGTCTCCTTAGCTCGGTGGTAGCGCAGCTGCTTACCAAGTGGGAGACCTGGGTTCGATCCCCAGTACTGGCGTGGGGATTTTCCCCCGCTGGGAGACCTGGCCCGGGGTGCACTCAGCCTCGTAAGGTCCCTGGGGGGCCAATTGAGGAGCTACTCGATGGAGAAGTAGCGGCTCCAGGTCGTGAGGACCGCATTAACCGGCCGGGAGGGGCTCGAGGCACTGACCACGTCTCACCCTCCAATACTGCACCACATCCATGACGTCTGTAGTGGACCGAGATGGGGGACGCAGCGGCCGGGCGGTAGGCCAAGGTTCCCCGTGAGCTGTCGTGCCATGGAGTTATAGTTACTTACATGTTAAAGAATTCCTGCGGGAGGAAATTCCGGCATACCGGCGACGCTAATATGATCCAGGCAATCGACAGCTTCGTTTACAAAAATAAAAAAAATTAATAAAAATTAAACTAATCAATTATAAAACATTTGGAACGTTTAAACAAGGTGATTATTCTATTAATGACCATAGTTATAATAATACTAATAAGTGATTACCCCAAAAGCAAAACAAACGTTCGATTCGTTCCATTTTAACTCGTCTATAAACTAAGGTAATTATTCTATTCACATGTAAATGCAACATATTTTATTCCCTAAATAAAAATAACATTGGTATTTTCAAATTTGACACAAATTAAATTAAAGTGCTATTATTTGAAATTAAAAAGATTAATACTTTGATATGATGCAACCATTAAACATCTGCAGCCCTTTAAACACCAGAAATTGTTTATAGAAATGTATAAACGCAAATGATTTTATCTCCCAAATTCAAAATAAATTAAATGTTTTAAACATAGACAAGTTTAAATATTGCACTGAAAATCCTATTTTCCAACCCTGGATTATACCAGTTTAATTATATCAGGAAAAATGTTTTGGGCTGTTTGAATGCGGAATACCTATAGCTTCTAAAGCGGTATCTGACATTCCTGATCCTTTTGATTTATTAAGGTTCATTATTGAAGCTATTTGCTCGTAAATATACAAGCCAAACATTGTAACAAAACGGCACGTATGAGGCCTGTCACATCAAGCCGCGTAGCTGTGCCAACAAATGAGACGCAGAGAGGGAATGGTTAGTGCACTAGTGCTAGTAGGGACTGCTCTGAGCCGAGACCTGAGCTGGTTCAGGGCGCCCTGGCTCGAAGAGCGCCAATTGATAAGGTATGTGCTAGCACAGTTGTCGAAGTTCGTCGTAAGTAATGATCTGTATATTTGCTTGCACTAGCCAACCCAGATACTTTCTCGGAATTTTCCCGAATGCATTCTTTACAGTAGTTAGTGTAATTGACGAAGATTCTTCCCTCAGAGTATCGCTGTGGTGGTAGTAATAAAACAGTTTCTAATAAACTGCACTTCTTTCTCTTCTGTTATACTGAAAACAGTTTCTTATTAGTGTTGGTCAGATAGTTTCACAACAGTAACCATTATCTTATACATGACTGAATACCATTCACAAGCTCTTGACATTCGGATCCAACTAAAAGATCGAGCATTAGTGCAACCTTTATTGTCAGAGCTTTACCGAGGAGCTCCTCTCCGTCCAACGTTTTCATTTACATGTTTTTCTTTTTCTTTTTTGTATCGCTTTATAACGTTCTGAACCTTGCTTCAAACTTACTTAGTATTAATGTAGTTTTCAAAGTTCATACTTCGGTTAATCATCAGCATCGAATACTCTACTCACAAGAGGAAGTGTTTCACCCGGATGACCAGCCTGGCATCCAGGCTGTAAGCCAGAAGTACTGTTTCATTAAAATACAATGGACCAAAGGAAGGGCGATTTTAAATCTTGAAAATTTCCGATACGCTCAGTTCAATTCGACTGTTTCCATTGTTATTGTGTTGTCAAGCGTGTGTATTTAGTCATGATGGAGAACTGGACTGGTGCTCAACTTTCATTTGCAATTAAGGCAGGTAGGGCGTTCACTGGTTCACGAACCAGAATTGGTTCTTGACCTTCCCAAATGCGACAGAAGATGTCGTTGTGGAAGTTCGCTTATGTGACAGGTATGACGCAGCAGTGGCGGGTCGCGGCAGAGTTACATTATTGGAAAATCATCACGGTATTTTCTAAGCCTGTATATAAAGTTTTAACTATTTTCTGTAATTCGGACCTATGTCCTGTTGCAAGGGGATAGTAAAATAAATAAATAAAAATTTAAGGAGTTTAACCAACAAGGAAAAAAAGGAAAAAGTCAAGAAATCAAATATATACTAGGCAATTAAAACCTTTACTATGGAATTGGAACTTTGGAAGGGCCAGTAACAAGAGGAGCGGCGTATCTATCATACCTCTGCAGTTATTTCAAAATACAAAAATGAGTGCAAGAATTTGAAAACGTGTATTTCCTTACCAGAAAGCTGAGTAAATGATTTGCCATATATGTATATGTGCATTAAATCGTATGCATGTCGAACGTACAGGGGTAAGGCTAGATGTGCAGCTATAGTAAATAGGTATCCGTGAAAAATAATATTTTTTTTAAATATTTATGTTACTAAACATGGTGTTTATGTGTTTAAATTGTTATCAGTTGCATGCAGAGTAAATCAATACGCCTTATCTAAGAATCAGCAACCGCCACTGCATTCATTGTTGCCTGTTATTCCAACTGTTGCGGTTTGCGTGACAAATGGTTCGGGGTTTGCCTATACCTGCTTAGGCTTGGACCGCATTCGAGCTTGGTCCTAAATGTGAAGCACATCGCCGCTCTGTATCCCATGAACTGTCATGTTTCACTATTTGCAGAATACTGCACAGGGATCTCAAGTTCCAGCTTTACAAAATCCAGATGACTGAGACACTTAAACAAAGAATTCATAATGAAGCGTCTCAAATTCCTGCCGAAATACTGCACCGTGTGGTAGGCGATTAAGATCAAGATACGAAGGGTGTATGTAGAGAAATGGAGGTCATCTTAGGAACGAACTTTCAAACCCTGAATACTATGTGAATAAATCAAATGATATTTTGTTTGCGTTACATTTTGTGGCTATTCCTCAAAAATATTTCTGCTAGGCTGTATTAATAAATCAAAATAGCCCGTTTCTTTGGTTCATCCTGTACCATCCAACTCAACCAGCTTTCAAAATAACGTGCGCCTCACGCTTAATGCAGTACAAGTTAAATGGCTCTCGATTTCCAGGTAAATGTCTTTTTGGATATTTAACACTACAACCCAAGAGTTCCACCTTCAGAACAAATTAAATAAAAATCTTTGTGTTCCACTCACGTGACGTTCTCTATGCTACAACAAATATTCTTACGAAAGCTTATTTTTCTCTCTGTTCCATGCTAATCAAGGTAAACTAAAACAGAAATGTATTACTTACTCCTGGTAGGTACGAGAGAAATACTAAATGTGCTAGGCTAAGGTGATAGTCGAATTTTTAAAAGTGGTCGCTAAGTGATAGCATTCCGTTCTTTGCAGACCAGAGAAGAGAGAAAGAGAGAGAAAAGAAAACAGAATAACGCTTTCCCATTTGAGAAAAGTATAAGTATCGGAATATTTAAATAAATAACAAGAAATGTCTCGGAAATATTTAACTCCACAAATAATAATAATAATAATAATAATAATAATAGTGGACATAAGTCGTACATTTTAGCGAGATTTACATTTTTTTCTTTTTTTCTTTAGTCTATTCCCAGAAAATTCAAGATAGTTATACATTTGTGACGTCTATAATATGTGATATTTTAATACAAATTATTAGAAAAATGTTTGAGAAAATAGAAAGTTCCGAAAAATCTCCATGTAAAGGGCAATTTTGGTTCGGGACTTTTCTTGAAAAATCTTGCTGCCGTATCCTTGGAAGATACTTAACTTGAATACCAAGTTTGGTACTTTACTCACATTTCGTTTTTGAGTTATGCTGTTCACAGGCATACGGCCCTGTTTCTAAATTTGCTCTTTTATATTCAGGGGACCTGTAAACGCGTATTTCTGGTGAAATTTCGGTACAGGATTTTCGGATAAAATGCAGTGCCTTCTCATATCTACTTATGTGCATTGTGTGTGGCAAAGAAAATAAAACCATGAAAGTACAGCGATTATTATGCAACTAAGGCTGTTAAATTCGTCACAGTGACATAATCCCAAAGTCCACACACACCCTGCCAAAACATAACAGCGATAAGTAGATGGTATAGGAAGGCAACTAAGGACATTCATTTGGCAAACACTGGTTCAGATGAAACGAGGAACCTACAGTAACTTTCACGTATCACAAGAAATTAAAGCGACTTAAAGGGCATCTTGTATTCTTCTTCTTCTTCTTCTCCCCCTCCACCTGCTCACCTCGTTATACCCTCAGGACTTATAGCTTAATACCTGAGGTCAGGTGCTTGTGAGGAGCAGATGAGCTACGGATCTGATAGAGCATCCAGAAATCAGTTCAGTGCCTAGTATGAACTTGAAATAGATGATGCGAAATGTAGGTGAAATGGATGATAGGAAAGGTGATGATGGAACAATTGGTGGAATGAATGGCGGGGAAAAAGGAGGACACGGAGAAAACCCATTCAGACGCCGCTTCCTCCACCACAAATCCCAGATATGGTACCGTGGATCGACCACGGGCCGCCTAGTTGGGCTCCGCCCTTGTAGTCAATCGTTTTTTGTTTTTTTTTTCACTATTGAAATCTCCATTTTTTCGGAATCCATTGATATATAATCTTATGATTGGTTGCATATTTTATTAGTAGCCAAACTCGCATGTCAATATTCTGTTTTACATGTTTATAAAGCGCTGCATAATTCCTATTTTTTCAGTAACTTAACATTTGCTACCTTTAGATACCAATATCTCCAGAACTATTGCACCTAGGAAGCTGTAAATTTCTGAGATGTTGAAGAACAATATGAACTTTAAAACGATTGGAACAGTTGTGCCATTATTAAATACATATAGATGGCGTAATAATATACATAAAAAAGTCCCGGTTTGTTAATTGTACATAAGGTGTGACTTTTACTTTAAAAGCAGAATATTAACACGTTAATCCACCAATTTTGTCAGAAACTCTTTTTCAGGATGCAACATAAATTTAGAGTCATTAGAAAGAGGATTGTTTAATTATTCGGACCTAAATAAACATCTATATCCAAAAATTGTTTTTCTACGTAATAGATTGTATGGTGGTTATATGCCTTTCTCTGTACCTACCTAACTGATTTGTAACATATTTTATACCTCAAGTAGTGTAGAAAGTGCAGGGGAAAATATGTTTATAGCTTTAATGACTTAAGTGTTATGTTGGACATCCATAAAGGGGTGTGTTTGACTACGAGATGCACCTAAACCAGTCTGTTCCAACTCGACTCGTTAGAGCCAAAGTACATTACATGCGCGTACTCACGAAGCTGGCGGGGGAGCGTGGTAGCCAATATATCACTGGGTATGTATCATACCACAATACTTGCGTCCTGCCAAATCATTTCCATCTCTTGATTTCGCCGTGAAGATAGCTTACCCTCAATGCTACGCCGCATTGCATGTTGCAGGTTGACTCCTATGGATCGCGAGTTACTCAGTGTTTATTTGCGCACAACCAAGCTGGAACAACAATAAAGTACCCCTGCACATTAGCCACCATGTAACCTTGAGCGTGTTGCAGGACCTTCTAGTTCATAATCCAGTCGTTCTGCTACTACCTGAGCAATTAACATGTAACCAACCATGAATAAAGAGTTTATCATTATAAAGGTATCCTTTACTTCGAGCTAGTTATCGTGGAAGTTATCAACACTGTATTTTTATATTTACAGGTAGAGGAGACGACATGGTGTATGAAGTGACGCACATCAAATACAGCTGACCCAGGTCGAGGGTCACCATGAGCTCTCACCCGCCGGACGGGCTGGAGCCTGAGGTAAGTCACTTTTATGATACAAAAAAAAAAAAAAAAAAAAAAAATCTGACATGACTTCACTACACACGACTTTCTCTACATCTCTGTAATAAATTGTTGTTAAAAAGCTTATTCTTCTATCGACATCATGCTAATCGAGATAAACATTAGCAGAAATTGTCCCTATTTCTTGGTTCCTTGTAAGTAGAAGGGCAAAAATCTAATATGTTCCATTCACATGATGTCCTCTTGCTGTACCGCAAACTAACCTTTTATTCAAAACATTGATCTGTTATCTACACTATGCTAATAAAGTTAAACATAAGCAGAATTAATCTTATAACTAGGTCCTTATAAGTAGAAGAGAAATAACAAAATGCACAGGCTAAAATGATAGTATCGTCCTGTAAAAGACGGCCGCTAAGTGAAACACTTGAAATTCTAATCTCTTTGATTGCCAGGAGTAAACAAACGAGAAACGCAAAGAAATATGTCTTCCCGTTTGAGAAAAGTTTAAATGGCCAAAATTGAAACCAATAATCCGGAAATCTGAAAAACGGTTAACTGTGCCAAAAAATGTATATAACATAAATTGTGTGTTTTAATGAGATCTGCATATTTTATGTAGTAAATTTTTGTATATCTCTTACGGTTTTCCTGTTATTCAAAAGTCATTCAGATTGAAGATGTCTTCAGGGGCTATTCCCAGAAAATCCAAGATATATATTTCGTTTGTCATAAAAATTAAGATATTTTAATCAAAATCGATAGAGCCATTTTACAATAAATAAAATTTTTAAAAAAAAACGTTCCATTTAAAGGGTAGCTGGGGTAGAGGGATTTTCTTGAAACTCTTCGTGTCGCATCCTTGGAAGATATCAAACTTAAATACTAAGTTTGGTATTTAATGGTATTTTCGTTTTTGAGCTATGCTGCCCCCCTCCATCCCCCCCCCCACACAAGGACATTTTTCTAAAAATTCTTTTTTTGGATTCAGGGGTCCCAAAACGTGTATTTCTGGTGAAATTTGGGTATCTAATTTTAGGGTGCAATAGAATACATTCTCCATATACTATGTACATCATACGTGTATAGAAAGTAATATGTGGCCCTGATACACCTTGGTAAAACTATGTTGAGAGTGACCTCGCAATATGTGTACATTCACGTGCAAATAATGTTGCCAATTCACTCAAAACAGTAGTTTACTCCGTTATTGCTGCCTGTGCTCAACGACCATGTCGCTTTATCTTTTTGATCTCACACGAACTTTACGTTTACTATACATATGATAAATCTGTTACAGAAATGTTTGTGTTAAATGTGTTTTTAACATTTGTGCCGCATCTTTGGAAGATATCGAATTTAAATAGATACCAAGTTTGGTATTTTTCTGAATTTTTGTTTTAGTTATGCTGTTCACAAATGTTTTTCCGTTCGCAACTGTTTTTCTTATTCGGGAAGCCTCAAAATATGTATTGCCATTTGTTATTGGTTTTTTTGATAGAATGCAATATCTTCTCTACTTGCTATGTACTGGCAAAGAAAGTAAAAATATGGAGCTCACTAAAATACACAATTTCTGCTAATTTGTATCGTAGCTTTAACTGTTTTCGAAATCTTCCCTGTGGCGTGGGTATCTGAAGTACATCGTCTAATGAATATAAGTATGATGAATTTGTACACTCAGACAGTTTCTAATTCTTAATTTATTCTATGCATTGCAAGAGCTTGTTACCACAAATAATTATTTGAATGCCTTTTCGTTGGGTTGTAATTAAACCTTTCTGATTTAATATAAAGCAAATTCTTGGCAAACATATATTGTGAGTAAGGTTCCGGTATACCGGTGAGGTTGACCTGTATAGGTAAACCGGAACGTGTGTGCCAACCGGTGCAGGCCAAACTGCACAGGCTTAACGACCTGCGTAGGCGACTGGAGAAGAATCAAAATTCAATTCTTTCTACCTGAGCAGGCGTGTAGATCTGGGTGTGTGTGTGTGTGTGTGTGTGTGTGTGTGTGTGTGTGTGTGTGTGTGTGTGTGTGTGTGTCTCCGGCATGCCTGTACAGTTTTTAGGTTAGTTGTGGCTAGTTCCTAGCTTAGACTGTCGGTCTTGTTTAGACCGACACTTTTAGTCGTTAGTTATTATTTTATATATAATTATATATAAATGTATATAAAATATAATAAATTATAAATAAAAAAGTTAAAAATCTTTTACTTATCTTTGAGTGTATCCGTTTTTCTATGAGCGAATCTTTACACCAGGTTTTGCGGTTTCGCTTCTTTTTACACTTCATGGCCACTAACAAACCGATCAAAGCGATCCCGTCTTCTCTCTCTCTCGCCATCTCTCGTCTGAGTTACAATCTTAAGGTTTATCGTAGTGTGTGTGTTCTAGCCTGCACAGGTATACCTTTCCGGTTTATTTGTGCAGGTTTACCTGGTAGGTATATCAACGTGTGTGCCGGGACGCCACTGCAGTAGTAGGACTAGGCTAATCCCCTAAGTATAAACATAAACTTCATTAAATTTTATGTTTAAACCGTTTCAAAATATAACATGAATGTTTTCTTGAGTTAGTCCAAACCCAAGGCGCTGAGCAGGAATCAATCACCTCGCTGGAATACAGAAATTCCTCTTGCCTCATTAAGAATAGCACCTGTCGCGCGAGCTCTCTAAAAACAACTTTTGTGTACCCATTCATCTTGGAAAGAATATGTTAGCATGTTTATTGTTTTATGTACTATGAGTTTAAAGTGTGTCCCTGACGTGTCACCCAAATTTACATAATTTTGTGTGTTATACGCTGTTTAGTAAATATTCAAAGGAAATGTGCAAAAGTGGCTGAAGGGAACCGCTTCGTGCACCATCGCTCGGTAGTCGACATGCTTAGTAGCGATTATACATTGTCATATGTTTGGAAAGCAGACGGTTTTATTCTCGCCTCATAAATACAATAATCGGTAGCACTGTCATGAAAACATAAATGTGTCATATGTTTGGATAGCAGACGATTTTACTCTCGCCTCATAAATACAATAATCGGTAGCAATGTTATGAAAACATAAATGAGTATATAAATAAAAACACTGAATACAATAGCAGCAAGTATAGAATCTTCAGATTTATCCAGTCTTTGTCAGCACATGACGGCATTACTTGGCAGCGAATTAATTACGCATTGCCTCTTGCAGAGGACTAGCAAACAATGAGTAGAAAGGGTAGATGTTAACAGTTTCAAGGCACCATAGTGATATGGGACGTGTATCGTACCTTTCCAAAATTTACATTTGGAACATTCGCTTGCTTCTCGTAAACAGCAATCGCAGCATTTATGCTGATAGGTAAAGTATTCTTCGAGTTCAGAAGTAGCACTCAACCATGCAAATTCGTGATCGGTGGTCAATTTCATCTCGGTGCAAAGAATGCATAAAATATCCTGATGAAAAACAGTTCTGCACCGCCAGTACATCAACCTGTCGGCAATGCATGTAGTCAAGGTTCAATTCCGCACCTTCCCTTTCAGACAAGGGGCTCACTGAACTAATAATGACGCTATGTATTTAAACCTATTGGCGCTAAAGGCCGAATAAATTAGAATATCTAATATAAGTACTGGCCGAGACTGCGGTATCTGCTAATAGAATGTTATGAGTTTTTTAATATTATTTTACACATATTCATTTAACACTTGGTTATATTTTGTTGCATTTATACTCAATTTATAAGTTTCATTGTTTTAATAACAAAACTAAATATGTTTATTTATAATAGATAACCAAGGTTCTGTCCACAGCAACTTACTGGAGAATTTTAGAGGGATGGGGGGATGGATAAACAAATGTGTCCACTATTGTAGTTAAATGAAGCACCAAGTTCTGTTCGCTTTCACCGAGTCTAAGTAGCAATTTTTTTTCATAGGCTTCATTTTAGCGTAAAGCAACACGAACAACTTTCAATTAGGGAAAATTTAGAAATGCAAAAGTACCGAAAAAAATATCAGTGATTTATCTCAAAGTATTTTTAAGTACAGGGAGAGAATTTTTTGGTTTTATATATATAAGTCAGGCGTCTCCAAATCTGTAGTCACGAATACAACCCTGAATTAGGGGAGGACGGTATGGGTTATGACGTAACGTTACAGTCCATTCACCCCTTCCTTGAGACGTGCAGTTGTGGACTGTCTGTAGTAGTGAAATGGCTGCTCCAAGTCAGAATACACGAATGGGAGAAACAATGTTTCTGTACTGCTTCTGACGAAAATGTAAGGTGCCTTATTTGTTCCAAGAGTTTACGGGGAATATATGACTAATATAAGACGTCATTATGTTGCCTGTCACAAAGAACATGTGAACATTACAGGCAATTAATGTTAACAAAATGAATCAATATATATATATATATATATAAAATAATTATTGTTATTGGTAGTAGTAGTCTGCTATTACTATAATCATCTTTATTAACAATTCATTATTATTAAATGCTCTATACGAGTATAATTTAATACATTCCTCGAGTTTTAAGCATGCATTAGAAAAGTATTGTAAGGTATTGAAAACTTAATATTCTTAAGAATGTAGAAATGTGATAATGGATAAAAGTGTATAGTTCATAATCGTACTATAGGGATGGAACGTGCAACACAACTCCAGGAACTGAAGATTTTTTAAAATTGAGAACAATAAAATTATATTCACGACCTCGGATGCCAGATGCAAAGCTATGTGCGCAGTTAAGTCGCCCTCCGTGGTTCAAACTCGGCGAAGAACGATGGATTTTTTCGGTCGTAAAAATCCTTAGCATAGTTTCCTTCGGAAGGGAGGTAAAGCCGTTGGTCCCGTGTCGTATACGGCACGTAACAGAACCTCAAACCTGATAAAGAGGCCTCTAATCGGTCTTTCACGCCCAGTATAGAAAGAGACGCTGTGAACCACAGTAGATAAAGAACGTCCATAAATAAAACTCCATTTCCATTTTGCTCAGTTCAAAGTAGTCGCATGTAACAGTGAAGTAGATTTGAAAATCGTGTGTCATAATTCCTCTTCCAAATTCCTTCTTCACTGTGACCTGTGGCAGGTATTTACAGTGCAACACTACGACTCTGTCCCCTTTGTAGTGCGGTACAGTATCTCTGGTGCCGTAGACTTTGGAGACGCCTGTTTAAGTAATGGGAAATGCACAGTGGTAAGGAATATAATCCACCAGTTGCTACTTCTAGGACAGGCACATTTCCTGTTTACTTGAGTGAACAAGCCATCAGGCGAAGTATGGAACTACCCCCACAAGTGATATGCACTCTCATGTGAAGAGCACAAAGTCGTAATTATAGTTTCCTGTGCGGGGTTGTACAGGATAGGGACAAATTCCTCTCTTATTGTAAACATAGGTACATTCAGTGTGCTAAGCGTAAGTTTCGAAGTATCATGACACGCGAAATGCATATTAATATTACACATAAACGGAGAAAATATATAGGTACATAATAAAATTGTGTATTTAGGTAAGTATCATGTATGTGGTTTAATCTAAAACATTACTCAAGCGATTTTGCAATTTTTTCACCACTGAAAAGTACTATTCTTTCATGCGGGCATGGCCTATATAACAACTTATTTTAATTCATAAATTTCTGAAAGACTAAACAAGATTTGCAAAGACCTTGTTGATAGTGCCACGAAGAAAATATTCCTGTATGGGAATCCATACGAAAACAAAAGCCGTATGCATTTTATTCTAAGCAATAGATATGGTGCCGATACTATTACATTTAGCAAACATAAGACAGAGTTAAAAAATATGATGTTCAATCACATGCCTTTCTCTACATCTCTGTACCAAAGTATTGTTAAGGAGCTTATTTTTCTATCTACGTCATGCTAATCGAGATAAACATTAGCAGATATTGTCCTTATTACTTGGTCCCTTGTAAGTAGAAGGGAAAATAATCTCTAACTGTTCAGAAAACAAACCATTTATTCAAAAGATTAATCTATTGCCTACATTATGCTAATCAAGGTAAACATAAGCGGAATTAGTGTTATTCTAGCTTCCGTATAAGTAGAAGGGAAATAAGAAAATTCACAGGCTAAAGCAACAGACCTTTAAAAGGCGATAGCTATGTGAAACAATTGAAATTCCAATCTCTTTCCTTTCCAGGAGTAAAATAATGAGAAACGAGAAGAAAGATGTCTTCCCGTTTAAGAAAAGTTTAAGTGGCTAAAATTGAAACTTATAATCCGGAATAACTCGAAAACGGTTAACTGTAAAAAAAATGTATATAACATAAATTGTGTGTTTTAATGAGATCTGCATTTGTTGTGCAATGTTTGTATATCTCTTACTATTTGTCAGTTATAGAAAAGTCATCCAGAATGAAAAGCTCTGCAGAGGCTATTCACAGAAAATTCAAGATATATTTCGTCTGTCATAAAAATATCTTAAACATACGGTATTTTAATCAAAATGTTAGAGCCCATTTTGAGAAAATCAACATTTTCGAAAAATTGTCCATGTTAAGGGTAGTTGGGGTGAGGGGATATTCTTGAAAATCTTCGTGTCGCATTCTTGGAAGATGCTCAACTTAAATACCAAGTTTGGTATTTAACGGTCTTTTCGTTTTTGAGCTATTATTTCATTCAGGGGTCTCAAAACATGTATTTCCGGTAAATCTCGATATCGAATTTTGGGTGCATTACAATACCTTATCTGTACACTATGTACATAGTACGTGTAGAGAAAGTAAAAAACGACATTCGATCCTTTTGTAATAATACGAATCATATGTATATAACATGTATGTGTATTTGTGTAATATATATCAGATACTGTAGACATATGTCTTGTGAAAAACTGTCCAAACCTTTGGATAATCTATATTCTAATCCTATAGATGCGCAGTGAAGTTTCTGGATACCAAAGCCTTCTAATTAACCTTAGTATAATAAAGTCTTGCATTATTTGCTTTGTATTTATATTGTAATAAAGTTAATTAGCAGGGCATGTTAGAATGCTAACATTAAGTTTGATGTGTTTCATTCACATGACTTTCTCTACATCTCGCTAACACATTGTTGGAAGGATTATTCTTCTATTTCATGCTAATCAAGATCAACATTAGTAGAAATGGCTTTATTTCTTGTTTTTTTGTAAGTAGAAGGGAGATAGGCTTAAACGATAGTAAATATTTTTTAAAGCCGGTTGCTATGTGCTTGAAATCCATTCCTTTAAATGACTAGGAGTTGACAAATTCCCGTATGAGAAAAGTATTTTAAAACTGAAACCATTAACAAGGAATATCTCGGAAATGGTTAGTTGTATGTAACAAATTGCGTGTTTTAAATAGATCTACATTTTTTTTTGCAGTAAGTTTTTGTCTTGCTGTTACGGTTTACCAGTTATACAAAATCCATCCAGAATAAAGAGTTCTTCAGAGGCTATTCCCAGAAAATTCAAAATATACATAATATTTTTAAGTAAATATCTTTACTATGTGGTATTTTAATCAAAATCATTTGAGCCATTTTTGAGAAAATCAAAATTTTCGAATTTTTTTCCATGTAAGGGGTAGTTAAGGCCTGGGGGTTTTCCCTCAATCTTTGTGTCGTATCCTTGGAAGATACTAAACTTAAATCCCAAATTTGGTATTTTACCGATTGACTTTGTCTTCACAAACACACACAGACTTTTTTCTAAACATGCTTTTATTTTACAGGGATTCTAAAACGTGTATTTGTTGTGAAATCTTGGTATCGAATTTTTGGGTGGAATGCAATACCTTCTCTACTTTAAGTACTATGTACGAAGTAGAGAAGCTAAAAGTTCATGAATCTATATTTATAATCTACGACGGAGAATATGCGTCGAAGACCATGTATGTTTTCCACAGAGGTTAAATTCATAGTCAGCACTGTTACGTCTGTTTCGTTGCATATGTAAGAACTCTGTATTTAGTGAAAATGATGTAGCTTTTATACTATTAAATAAGTGTGGTATGAAAGTCAAGGTACAAGAATTAAAATTTCACTTACTGTAATCATCCAAAACAACAGATGTTCACGTACATTACAAACTATATTAAAAAAAAAAAAAACTTATTCTTCTATAAACATCATGCTAATTAAAAAATAAAAAAAAAAACATTAGCGAAAATGGTCTTATTATTTATTTCCTTGTAAGTACAAGGGAAATAGGATATATGACTAGAGTAAAATGATAGTGAAATCTTTTAAAAGTTATCGCTATGACCTAAGCTTATTTGAAATATGAAAGGGGGAGTTAAATGAAAGGAAATTGGAGAAATAAATTTCTTAGTAAAAGAGAAATCCCCAGCATTCGCCTTCCTAACCATAGAAAATCATGAATACATGGTCCGAGTGACCGCCCAAGGAATCAAACTCAGGACTTTGGAATTCGATATCGTACTTTACCGCGGAACCAACTCATTGGGTGTTTGAGGTGCTAACTCAACATAATTTAGTTTCTCGTGATGTTATACAAAGAATATGAAATTTCAAGTCATTTCATTTCTACCCACTTTTACGTTTTCTTATGTTTTACTTATAACAAATAGGGAAGTATTGTATTCCATCCAAAAATTCGATACCGGGATTTCACAGGATATAAACATTTTGGAACACCCTGAATGTAAAAAAAAAAAAAACCTTGATGTGTTCCGTTTACATGACTTTCTCTACGCATCTGCAACAAATATGTTAAAGTAATAGTCAAAATCTGGTTGCTGTGTGTCTGAAGTTCCTTTGTGTGGAAGGAGGTGACAAATTCCTGTATGAGAAAAGTTTTTAAAGTTGAAGCCAAAAAGAAGGAATATCTCAAAAACGATCAACTACGCGAAAAAAATGTATATAACATAAATTGTGTGTTTTAACGTGCTCTACATTTTTGTATGGCAAGTTTTCCGGTTTGCCGGTTATGCAAAATTCCGGAAAATTCATCCAGAATTAGCATGTATTCAGAGGTTATTCCCAGAAAATTGAAGAAATACATTTTATTTTTCACGTAAATATCTTAAAATAAGAGATTTTATTCAAAATTGTTAGTCATTTTTGAGAAAATCAACATTTTCGCAATTTTTTCTTGAAAATCTTCTTAAATACCAAGTTTGGTATTTAACGGTCTTTTCGTTTTTGAGCTATGATGCCTACACACACACACACACACACACACACATACACGGACATTTTTCTAAAAAAAAAAAAATTCTATTCAGGGGCTCTCAAAGCATATTTCCTGTGAAATCTCGGTATCGAATTTTTGGGTGCAATACAATACCTTCTCTATACACTACGTACATAATACGTGTAGAGAAAGTAGCAAATATTTTAAGAAAAAATTCCCTGTGTCTGTGAACAACATAACTCAAATATGGAATATTTAAATACCAAACTTGGTATATAACCTGTTTCTTCCAAAGATGCGACATGAAGGTTTCTAAGAAAGTCGCCCAAAATCCAAACTACTCTTTACATGACATATTTCTCAAAGTGTTTAGATTTTCACAAAAATATTTCTGGCAGTTTTGGTTATAATAATATATAACATATGACACAAAAAATATAGATTTCTTTACAACACAATTTATTTTACATAACCTTTTTTTGTGCTGTAAATCATTTCCAAGTTGTTAAAGGGTCAAATTGAACAACGTTCCTGCGAAATCATTTCTATGTTCAGTTGTTTCTCGCAGTTCAAAGATTATGGAATTTTAGAGCAGCATAATTAGCATTTAGTTATTAAACATTTAACTGCCACTGTTCTCTTTGTAGGTATCTATAACGTAATGCACGTTTTACAAACACATAGAAGAATAAACCAGAGAGCCTCTGCGGTCGAGTGCTCAGCGTTCTGGCTTATCATCCAGAGATCCCATGTTCGATTCCCGGCTTTGGTAGGGAATTTTCCTTTAACCAGAATACTCGTTATACCCAACAGAGTCTGGAAGTATGAATGTGAGAATGAATGAGTGTGGTTTAATAGTATATAACCGAAAAACCAACGTTAAGAAACCTACAGTTCAGCGAAAAAAACACCAGCAGTTGTTTCTAAAGTCAAAGCCCCCGATGTGACCATAGAACTTAAAGCAAATGAAACGATAAAAAAAAAAAAGCTTTCGTAAGGATGAAGTCAAAGCTTTCAGAAGAGCGCGTGTTCATCATGAGGGCAGTTATTTGCATGACGCAGCGACCAGGAACACTTGAATCACTATGTATTGCAGGGTGAGGTTTTGTGTCACATCTCGGAACACCTGTTGTGTTTACACAAGCATATCCCCTCAAGCAAATCTCCAAACCCCTTTTGGCGTCCAGTGCTGACGTCATTCTGTCTCCCATACAGCATTTAGCCCTGCGCTTTGGGTTGTCGCTGTACTTTGGGATTCTACTAAAATTATGGGACAGTATTACTTTCTCTACCAATAAGATAGAGAAGGTATTGTATTCCACTCAAAAAGTCGATAGCAAAATTTCACCGGGAATGCATGTTTTGAGGTTTCTTGAATAAAAAAGGCATTTTAGAAACAGTGCCTGTGGACAGTATATCTAAAAAAATAAAAGATCCGTTAAATACCAAACTTAGTATTTTAATTTAGTATCTTCTAAGGACGCACCACGAAGATTTTCAAGAAAATCCCCTCAACCCAAGCTGTACTTAACATGAAGCATTTTTCAAAAATGTTGATTTTTTTCAAAATGTCTCGAAACGATTTTAATTTGCCGTTTACTAAAGATGTTTACATGGCAAATAAAATATATATCTTGAATTTTCTGGATGTATCTCTGAAGTCCACTTCATTTTGGACGACTGCATAACTGGTAAGTCTTAGGCGATACCCAAACTCTTACTACACTAAAAATGTATATTTGGTTATCTCGTTAAAAAACACAATTTATGTCGTATCCTTTTATGTTTTGTTTAGAGTTAACCATTTCAAAAATATTCCTTGTTATTGGCTTCAATTTTATAAAACTTAAACTTTCTCAAACGGGAATTGTCATTTCTGTTTCATTTGTTTTACTCCTGGTCGTACAAATACTACCGGAATTTTAAGGCCAGTTATAGCCTCCAGTTCTTAAAAGTTTTACTGTCGCTATTCTCTTTGTATCCACAACAACATTTGTAAATGTTTATCTCCATTAAAATGCAGTGTATAGAAAAAAATCTGATGTGTTCCATACATACAACTTTCTCTACATCTCTGTAATAAATTTTGTTAAAAAGGTTATTCTTATAGTAACTTATCGCTAATCGAGATAAACATTAGCAGAAATGATCTTGTTACTTGCTTTCTTGTAAGTAGAAGGGAAATAAGGGAGTACACTAGGCTACAGCAATAGTCAAATCTTTAAAAATACTTGTTGCCATGTGGTTGAAATCAGTTTCTTTGCATTGCCAGGAGTTGACAAATTCCCGTATGAGTAGAGTTTTAAGTAATTTAAAACTAAAACCAATAACAAGAAATATTTAAAAAATTGTCAACTCCACAAAAAACATGTATATGATATAAATTGTATGTTTTAATGAGATCTACATTTTTTGTGTACTAAGTTTACTAGTTATGCAAAATTCTTCCAGAATAAAGAGGCTATTCCCAGAAAGTTCAAAATATACATTTTATTTGTCATGTAAGTATATTTAAAACACGGTATTTTAATTAAAATCGGTATAGCCATTTTTTAAAAAATCAAAATGTTCGAAAATTGTTCAATGTAAATGGTAGTTTGGGAGGTGGGAGGGTTCCTCTAAATCTACGGATCGCATCTTTGGAAGACACTGAACTAAATGCCAAGTGAGGTTTTTTACCGACTTTTCGTTTGTGAGTTATCGTGTCCACAGACCAATGGACACACAAGGACCTTTTTCTATTTTTTTTCAGGGGACCCTATACTGTGATTGTCGGTATCGAATTTTTGGGATTTTGAAAATTTTTCTCTACTTACGTACTATATACTATGCAGAAAAAGTAATACATTTCCAAAAGAATACTTTTATAGCATCTATTAAACGAGACTAGCGAAAGACATGAAAGTATTTTCCCCCCAATTTTATGTCATTTTCTTTCCCTTGGTATCTTTATTTATTTCTTTCTTTGTATAACATTTTATTTAACTTCAATGGTCATATCGGGGGCTTTGACGTGTGAAACAACTCGTATTACTGTAGGTTTTGAACATTTTATATCACTAAGCACACGCACATTCACTCTCACATTCATACTTCAGACTCTGTGGGGGATAGGGTATAATTCTGATTAAAGAAAAATTCCCCGACTCAGTCGAGAATCGAACCCGGGACCTCTGGATGAGAAGTCAGCCCGCTGACTACTCGACCACGGAGGCAGTCCTTTGTAACTGTATTTAGCAAAATGTTTACATTAATTTGGAGTATACCAAGACCTATATTGACAGGATAACGTTTCAATCATCAGAAAAGTCACTATTCAACTGAGGAATAAGACTAACTTGTATAACCGCATGCTTGGAAAATATGAATTCCTATTTAATTGTTAGTCTGGAAAGAGTTACTTATGGGAGTAGGCGTGAGGAGAGCTGGTATAATTAACAGTTGTCCCAAACTTATGATGAGACAGGCCAGTTTTCATTTTATTGGTATTTTCCAAACTTTTAGAATTTCAGAATATATGCTCTGGCCATTACAGCCCTTAAATGGTGAAACATTTTAATGCAACTCAGCTGGGAAGCTCAGTTTCGGGGGAGGATCAGCTACCTCAGAAGTCACCCCCTGACATTCCCAGACTCCATCCCTGCGTGGTAATGAAAGCGAAGACGAGCACTTGTTATCTGCTGAGGAATCCGCTCAGAGGCGCCGACCAAGTATGCAATGAAGTAGCTTCTCTGTTGATACAGAAGACCTTCTGTGTGGGATGAGGTCATAGTTCCGGAAGTTGGCTGGCATTCCTACAACGTCATCGCGAGAGAAAGACGTGATTGGTTGGCACGGAAACGATAAAACAATGAATGGAATTAGTAGCATCCTGGTATCTCCCTACGCTATGCTGGGCTAGTTAAATCTTATCCCAGATCCCCATGTGGCACGATCAACCCATCTTCAAGTAATGGAGTCCATTCAATGATTCCTGGAAAAACATTGTCATAGGCCCGTGCGCTACTGTAGAGCTTCCGTACCGGAGACGAAGAAAATAATCGAAAATAGGAACCAAGAACCAAACAGAACAATATTGAAGTGCATGTATTATAATGTGAGTGTTCATAATTAATTAGCGGGAAGCTTTTCCGAGTCTCTGTAAGGGGAAAGAACCTTGATCAAGTTTTAATTTCTTGTTCTTCTCTGGCTGGGCATATTAAATTCATATTGTGAATATTAGACGCTTCACTGTAGAAATTAAAGGCGGCCGGCCATGTCATAAAACAGCTGTTACTCGTTAAAAGTTTAGTTACAACCTGGGAAAATGAAACTGGAAGAAAATCTAGCAAATGTGCACCCAGACTCTCTCAGATACATTGAACTTGGTTCTTATAGCGAAAGTGTTAATTTTAGTTTCTTTACTATATGCAACTCTTAAGTGGCTGTGCCTAAAAATTCTGATTTGTTACATTCACTGATTTTCCCTACTTTTTTGCAACAAGATATTCTTACAAAAGCTTAATCTTCTTCATACTAATGTAGATATACCTTGGCAGAAAGGTTTTTACTATATTTCCTTGTAGGAACAAGGGAAATAAAGGTAGATGTTAGGTTGAAGCGCGTCAAATATTTTAATAGCTTTTCGCGATGTAATGGCTGTGAAATTCGGTTCTTTTTACATGCCCAATATAAAAAAAATAAATAAATAAAATAAAGACGATTTCCCATTTAAAAAAAAAAGTATAGAAGTATTTGACATAAATTATGAGTTTTAACAATTCTACTTTTGTTTATTGCTGTAAGATTTTGTCTATTTCTTACGGTTTACGAGTTAAGTGTAAGTCATTCAGAATGAAGAGAATTTTAGCGGTTATTCCCAGTAAATTCTAGATATAAACTTCTTGTGTTATGAAAATGTGGCATTTTAATAAAAATAGTTATTCATTGTTTATAAAATTAAAATTTTCACAAAATATTCCAAGCAAAGAGTAGTTTGCGGTGGGGGATTTTCTTGCATAATTGGAAGTTATCGAACTTATATATAGTTTAGTATTTAATCTTCTTTTCGTTTTGAGCTTTGCAGTTTACGTACACCCAGCGCTTTGGCCGAGTGGTTAGACCACTCTCCTCTCACCAAGACGAGTTCGATCTCGGGCGATCGCATGTGAGATTTGTGGTGGTCAAAGCGACGCAGGGGGCGAGTTTTCTCCGGATTCTCCGGTTTCCCCGCCATTCTGCCGGTGCTCCATCTTCATTCATCAGTTCATCGCCTGCCGTGCCGTATGTAGTAAAAGCAGGCGTTTAACGCTATAAAAATGTGTACACCTACGCTCTCTCTCGCTCTATCACCACATACATACATGTGAATATTTTTTCTAAAAATGCTTGGGGGGAGGGTATTAGGAGGCCTAGAGACATGTATTTCCGATGAAATCTCGACATCGAATTTTTTGTAGTTAACTGTATGTTAGAGAAAATAGCAATAGCAAAAACCACAAAGAATAGCAAAACTGTAGAACTCAATAAAGAGCGATAAAAACAATAACTATAATATGATCCATTAGTAAGGGAACGACGCTTGATCTGAGGTACGATTACAGAAATCGGAAATAGCAATGTGTCAGTGAAAATGTTTACTCTATAAAATGTTGAGTTTGTCTAATCTGCCTAGTTTTGGCTGAAAAGACGTAATTGGTCACTTACAAATAACGCCCAGTTGCGCAAAAAGACTTAACCACTGTGCTATCGATACGCATTCCCGTTTCCGCTCTCATTCCTGGAGATAATGTGAACCAAAATGTTGAATGTTGTTTTGCTTCTCATTTCCATTGTGTACCAGTCTTGACAGTCCTCCAACAGTTACAATGGCTGATTCCAAAACTTTCAGCCTAACAATATTTTAGGGTTGACAGAAAAATAAGGGGAGGACACTTTTCAATACAGTTTCTCTTTATTGCTGTTTGCAAATTGGGATAAACAGCAGCTTTGACTTCATCCCATTTAATTTCCTTTCCTGAAGGTCTGACCTGAGCTTGGAGAACAATAGTAGTGGGGGCTAGATTTAGACTGTAGATTGGATGTTCATTTCCTCGATTCTACACTTCTTCTGGGTTTGTGAACCCACCGCATTATCTTGAAGGAACAGAGCCCCTGGAGTCCGCTTTCCAATCCCCTTCTTTTTAAAGTATTTTATTTCATGTCGCTTCAACTTCTTGGTCTAATCGTAGAAAGGATTGTTCGGTAAGATACCTCGTTGACCGTATGTGGTGGGCAGAAGCAACTCTCTTTCACTTCTTGCCAAGAAGATGGCGATAGGGTGCCACAGTTTAGCTGCTTTTATCATCTGTAGTGAGATGGCGAGAACGGCCGAATTTCGAACCCACTAGCCTAGCTGCTTCCACAATCCGTAGTCAGATGGTGGAGTGTAAGACACCCTTCGAAGCCATATGCCCATATTTTCATTCTACTTTGCTCCTTGACAAGCAGATTGGAATAGAGTGCTATTCAGTCTACCGCCTTCAATTATCTGTGGATAGATGGCAGCGCAATCGCTATTACCGTCCATTCTCAGTGTTGCTATTGTTTTAGACTGAAAGTGGAACTTTGGGTTGTATTAACTATCCAATCAGGCCCTGTCGAGTGAGGGAAATCTCAAAAAAATAAATAAATAAAAAATAAAATAAAATCTTATATGTTTCGATGACATAACTTTCTCTAGCTGTTCCACAAAGAAATTTTAATTACGAAATATTATTATTTTATCTACGTCATGCTAGTCTAGATAAACATTAGCAAAATTGGTCTTATTGCTTGCTTTCTTTTAAGTAAAAGCGAAATAAGGGAATATGTACATTACGCTAAAGTGATAGTCAAATCTTTTAAAAGTTGGCTGCTATGTGAAACAATTGTCCGCTTTGCATGGTCATGTTTGAGAAAAGTTAGGTAGTTTAAAATTGAAACCAATAAGGAATATCTCGAAAACGGTCATCTCTACCAGAAAAAAGTTAATGACTAAATTATGTGTTTTAACGCAATCTACATTTTTGTAGGAGTAAGTTTTTGTCTATCTCTTATGGTTTACCTGTTATGCAAAAAATTGCAAAACCCAACCAGATTAAAGAGCTCTTCAGAGGCTATTTCCAGAAAATTCGAAATATACATTTTATTAGTGATATAAATGTGCGGGTTTTAATCAAAATCCGTACAGCCATTTTTGAGAAAAACGACAATTTCAAAAGTGCTTTTCGGACTCAGAGGACCTAAAAAAAAATTATACTTCCTGTGAAATCTGTGTGTCGAATTTTTGGGTGGAATACAATATCTTATCTATCCACTATGTACATTGTATATACGGGCTAGATAAAGGAAAAAACAAACAAACAAATTGGTCGGCTCACGGGATTTGACTCGGACCTTCCGAATTGGCCGCGCTCGCCAAGGCGTCCAGCTTTGGTGCTTGGTAGCGCTGGGGATCGTGGGTTCGAGTCCCGCCTTGGGCATGGGTGTTATATGTTTGTGTTTATGTGTGTGTTGTAACAGTAAGAAAACAGCAATCCAGTAATAATACAGAAAAACAAGGTTAAAAAAAAAAAAAAAGGTAAATAAAAGTAGGGTATACAGTGCCGGAGTCCTGATCAGACTCCGGTACCGTATTTAAAAAAAAAAAAAAAAAAAAAAAAATGCGGGCCAAGACACCACCGCATGAACCATCCCGCTCAGTACTTCCCTCCGTAATGGGAGCGCATAATTCATTAAGCAGTTCAGCATAGTACTCGTCAGCAACTGCAGTGTTTCTTTCTTTGAGGTCAATAATCAAGAGTCCTTCCCAATCCCAAACAGAGCCGTATTTTGGATGTGTAGACCCTATGGTTCTGCCCTAGCGTAGAATCTGAAAATGGAGTATATTTCATGGGGGAAAACATTTGAAAATTAACCTGCAAAACTCTCATTTTACTTGCATTTTACAAATTTGCAAACTAAAAACCAAAACAGAAATGTTTGCAGTTATTAATTTTGTAGAACATGTTACAATGCACTGTTTAAAAGTTACGAATTGATGAGGTAAATATGAAAAGAACTGAAAATCACCAAAGTATTCCATTCAAAACGAGCTATTAAAATGTCTGTGAACAACTATATTAAGAAAAGAACACCAGTTGACATTAATGGCCATACTTGTAATTTTAAACGCATTATACAAATGCAGACTTAAAAATAAAAAAGAGGAATGTAATAAAAAAGCAGCTTATACTAAAATTAATTCAAATAATGTACTTTAATATTTTTTTCAAACAATCAGATTTAATGGAAGTACTAGATAATCCCAATGGATAATGGCTAATTGGTTTTGGATTACACTTCATACCAAATGAAGTTTTATATCATCCTCTTAATTTAATTGATTTAAAACATCACTTTCAATGCTTAGAAAATCCAAAAGTTTGAGACTGTTCTAACATGGAGGTTCTAAACCTCTTTCTGATCAGTATTAGTTTTGAAAATGGTATTTCTCCTTTTTTGTTTGTAACCATAAGCGACAGGTAAATTTTAGAGCGATTTCGATATAAGGAAAACAATCTTTAATTTTTACTTTCTCTACACGTGCTGTGTTTCTGGTGTATAGAGAAGGTATTGCATTCCACCCAAAAATTCGTTACCTAGATTTCACCGGAAATACATGTTTGGGTCCCCCTGAATCCAAAAAAAAGCATTTTTTGAAAAAGGTCCCGTGAGTGTGTAAGACTGTTGACAGCATAGCTTAAAAACGAAAAGTCCGTTAAATACCAAACTTGGTATTTAAGCTCAGTATCTTGCAAGGATGCGACACGAAGATTTTCAACTACCCTTTACATGGAAAATTTTTCGAAAATTTTGATTTTTTCAAAAATAGCTCTAACGATTTTGATTAAAATATCGTATATTAAAGACATTAACCTGACAAATAAAATGTATATCTTGAATTTTCTTGGAATAGCCTCTGAAGACTACTTTATTCTGGATGAATTTTACGGAATTTTGCATAACTGGTAAACCGTAAGAGGTAGACAAAAACTTACTAAAGAGAAAAACACACAATTTGTTATATATCGTACATTTTTTCGTGGAGTGGATCGTTTATGGGATATTCCTTATTACTGGTTTCAGCTTTAAAATACCTATCCTTTTCTCATACGGGAATTTGTCAACACCTGTCCATACAAACAAAGAAACTTCAGTCAATAACAACCAGCTTTTGTCTATAACTTTAGCCTATGCTACTCCCTATTTCCCTTCTACTTGCATGGAAACAAGTAATAAGACTATTTCTGCTAATGTTTTCTCGATTAGCATGAAGTAAATAGAAACATAAACATGTGAATGGAACACTTCAATTTTTTTTTCCTAGGAGGAGTTTTACATCTACCTCTCCTGACTTTTTCATTTTCCTCATTTTTATGAAAGCTTTAAACTCATAATTTCATTTTCAATTGATCATCCAAGTTATTAAGTTCTGAAAATGCTTTTTTTTGTTTGTTTTGTTTTTGTATTTTTTGTTGTGCACATATTGGCCTTCAGGCGTGACTTAATCGGCCATCAGGGGAGAGAAAATTACTGACACAAAATACAAACATCCATGCCCAAATGGGACTCGAACCCACGGTCCCTTGCGTCACGAAGCACCAAAACGAGACACTTTAGCGAGCACGGCTATGGGGACGGCAAAATTGCCTGTTTTTTACTAGATAAGTGATTCAACTTGTTGGGAAACCCGAAACAGGTATCAACTAGTGTGCGCCTCAAGCCTCCTCCACAATGAAGATTCAAAATTTAAGGACGCTCTGATGGGGTCAGTTCAGTTACTGGAGCTTGGACACAGTCAAGAGTACCAAAATGCTGCCGCTGTGTTTCACTCTCATTCTCGGTGCAATCAGCTAATTCTGCAGTCTTTCACCTCATAATTTCAAACTACTCTGTTTAGTTAGAGATGTCATTACGAGGTTTAGGAATGCCACCGTCACAGAATTAACACCAAAACTGTTGAGTCAAAACATTTTTTAAGGTTTTTATTTTATTTATTTGTTTATTTATTTATTATTTTTGTGTGGTGCTGGCTGTTCAGTTACAGCCTATTATATAGCCTGGGCATAAATGCGATTCTGATTTCAAAATCTTGTCACTATGATGTTTTGTTTTTCGTTGACTGAATGACCTTTGCCTTACTGGGAGCTTCATTAGATGTGCCCCATTCCATTCATCCTCTTTTAGAGAGAGGACCGTAGTTTTGTCCCCTGTGACAATGCGTTGCAGAACTTCTCCTGGTTTCCACGGCACAGCTTTATAAAGGCTGAAAAACAAATTAACCTTTGCTCTTTTTGAACTGCTGAGAGAAGTACCAATTTTACACACCACTTTATTCATTGAAGATGTCCATGAATAATGCGAAGCACAGAAGTTTTGAAAAGAACCAATTTTGCTGCATTTTCTTTCAGTTTTAGTCGCCTGTCTTTTACTGCTTTCTCTTTGACATGTTTTATGTGAGCAAAAACCCCATGGGTCGACAATGGTTTCTCGGCGAATTTTTAGCGAATTTCTTCCCTTCATACATAATCCAGGCGTCGTTGATTTTCATTTGGTGTAAAGTGAGGGATGTAATCGCTACTCGATGCTCAGTTTTAAAGGTGGGCTAAAATTATAAGCGTCCACTTCAATTGAATACATCTAATCGATTGAAGGCAGGGGAACCAAAGAAGTGATTGAAAGTATTTACTTAAAGATGGAGATATGGCACAGTACTTGGTTTTCAAGCAGGAGATAATCTTTAATCTCTCAGGCCAGAAACTTGTGGGATTCAAAAGTTTCTGGCCAAGAGATCAAAGATTATCTTGCTTTTGGGTATATTTAATTTATTCTATTAAGAATAAATACCTATTTGATTTAATTTATTCTATTAAGCTCTTGCGATCCACTTGCGAGAAACAATCACCTAAGATGCTATTTTGGAACGTACAGTTATTAGCATTATGGAAACTGATACTGGACGGTAATGACCGTGACGTGTACATTTTTATTAACAAAATATGTGATATATTCACACTGCTTTTACACATTTCTGTAACAAATGATTATTAAAAAGCTTTCTACTTCATCCTAATCGAAATAAGCATTGACATAAATGGCGTTATCACTTGCTTCCTTGTAAATCAAAGGGTAATAAAGGAGTACACTAGGCCAAACGATATCCAAATCTGTTAAAAGCCGGTCCCTATATGAAACATTTCAAATTCAGGTATCTTTGATTGTTAGAGTAAACAAAGGGGAGACGAAAATAAAGATGACTTCCCATTTGGGAAAAAATGAAGTTGCCTAAGACTGAAACCAATAACACGGAATATCTTGGAAACGGTTAGCTCTACAACAAAAATGTATTTGACATAAATTGTGTTTTAACGAAATCTACATTTTTGTGTGTAGTAAGCTTTTATCAATCTCTTACAGTTTACCAATTATACAAAAGCTGTACAAACGTCATCCAGAATGAAGAGGTCTTCAGAGGCTATTCTCAGAAAATTCAAGATATACATTTTGTTTGTCATAAAAATATAGTAAGCATGTGGTATTTTAATCAAAATCGTTAAGGGCCTTTTTGATATAACATTTTTAGAAAAATATTCCATGTAAAGGATAGTTGGGGTGGGGGATTTTTCTGATCTTCGTGTCGCATCCTTGGAAGATACCAGGTTTGGTATATAACCGACATTTCGTTTTTTGAGTTATGCTGTGTCGGACACGCACATGGACCTTTTTCTAAAATGCTTTGGCGGCGGGGGAGATTCACGAATCCTGAAACCTGTATTTCCGATGAAATCTCGGTATCGAATTTTTGGGTGGAACACAATACCTTCTCTATCCACTATGCACATTGTACATACGTAGAGAAGTAAAAACTATCAACATGTTAACCGCACGCAATTTATGTTCCATGTATTTTGAAAATACTTTTTTGCATTGTAAAATTCGCGATAGGAAAGAAAAGCCAATGTAACTCAAATGTCTGTACATTAACATCTTAACTAAATAACAAAGTAACTTTGTCAAACTATCAGCTAAACATGTGATGTTTTCTTCCAAAACTCCTTAATCCTAATCCACCTGCTTTTAAAGCAGGATGTAGTTCTTCATACTTGTTTACAGACAACCTGCAAAGTCGCAGTCTCTTCCACCTTCCCTTGCTAACAACCCTCGGTGCGTTCCTAACTAAACGCTGCTTACTAAAATCTCTCTGCATGATTATGAAAATGCGGGTACATAGCTGAATACAAGAAGAAAGGGAGGCGAGCATCGTATGCATAACGGACGAAAATCAGATTTGATGCGAAAGAACCCTAGTCAATCAAGTAGCAGGAGACTAGCATACTCGTGGACTTATTTGGCTGTTATTTGGAACTTAATATTGTATAAACAGTAAAGTCCCACTTATGTTGATAGGTTTGCAAATTACTAACTGATATAATAACAGTGTGTGTGGGAATTATACGACGAAAAGAAAAGTATTAGCAAATGCGAAGCAAGTTTTCATCGAGATAATGCTTTTGAATTCTATAGGAATATAAGAATAATTTGTATATTATAAT